>LR749678.1:435512-599913 GCA_902729485.2 Mus minutoides | reverse complement strand
CCTAGCTGTGTCCGCTGGGCTCAGAGGAAAGATGGCGCGGCGGCGCGGGTGTTCTGGCTGGGAGAGGCCCAGCCTCCGGTGGGGCGGAGTTCTCAGTTCCTGCCCCTGGAGTGAACTGCTGACCCGCTGCTCCCAAAACCACCTCTGCACTCACGCGTAACCCCAATGCGATCTTAAAGTCCTGGGGTGTCCCTCGCTGAATTTTTTTTTAAGAGATACTTTTTCTCCCATCAGTTTTGGATAAAAAGGACCCCATTGTTTAGAGGGATGCCTGTGAGGAAGGAGCAGAGATTAGAAACAAAAACAAGGCAGCCACAGCCGGAACAGTTTGCTCAGCATCTCCACGGTACTGTGGACTCTAGATGATAGAAGTTCCCACACTCCCCAGGTAAACTTGGTCCCACCTCGAAGCTTGCCTCTATTCAACGCCACCACCTCGGGCAGCAAGGGACACTGGTCATCTCCAACTGTGCTTGCTCTTGAGTTTAAACATAACACACCCTCTGTACTCCAGCAACTCAACACTTTTGCTCCTCTAAGCAGCCACAGCCGTCCTCTCATCTCTAGGGAACTCCCTCATTTTCATGAGTATTTTTTACACTGAGTTAACTTATTGCTGTTTTCAAGGCTGGAAGAGACTGACTGCTTGGCCTCAATCTTCCATCCTCTACCAAAAATTGGGAAGAAAAGTTCAGTGGTTCAAGTACATAGCAACTTAGAATAGTAAGAATTAGCTTCTCAGCCATTTCCTCAAGTACCTTTAGAAAAAAATATCACCTTTTCTTCATTCCAGAGTTTTAAATGTTATGTTTGTACAGTCCATAAAGGTTTTTAAAAGTCTATATTTTACATATAATGTAATATAAATGTAAGCTATATTTTGTGTTTGTGTACACATATTTATAATTTATATTTTATACAATCTATTTTCAAGTCATTATTTTGAGAAGGTTGTAAGTATTTTTACTTATTTTTAAAGGGTATTAAAAAACCAGTTATTAGACCCGTGACTTAAAACTCTTTCCCACAAAGACCTAGAGTTCAGCAGAGGTGGCTCAAGGACAAAAGAACCAGACGGGGGAGATGTGCCAGTGTCCCTACCCAGCTTCAGAGAAACCACTCCCGCTTTGATCTGTGTGGACTTCTGTGCAAGATTCCAACAGCCAATGAGCACGGCAGTCTAAAGCGCTGACTGAGACCCATTGCACTGGAAGTTCGTGTTTGCTTGATTCCGGAATGTTGTGATTTACAAATAGGCTCTGTTGTTTATTTAATAATCACTAACCAGTTGAAGCTCTTAACAATCAGCATTTATTTTATTTCACTAATTCTCTTGGCACATTGGACCTCCTTAATTGCAACACAGGTTTCTCCTGCCATCTGGTGGCAATATATGCCTATTGCAGGGACAGTTTCCAAAGTATAGCTCTTCTGCAGCTGGGGCTAAAAATGCAAACCCCAAACACTGTTGATTTGTAGGGGGCTTTTTTTTTTAATCCCTTGCAACATACAAAGCTCATATGTGTGTGTTTTCTCATGCATCCCTTGTGTGTGTCTCTTGTGAGCTATTTTAGGCCGTATGCTGGCTTCTTTTTATTGTCAACTTGAAATAGCCTAGGCTCCTCATGTGTGACGAGGAGACCTCAACTGAGGTATTGCTTAAATACCACTGCCTGTGGCCATGTCTGTGGGGCATTTTCTTGATTGATAATTGTTTTGAGAGGCCCACGTCCACTGTGGGTGTTTCCATCCCTGGGTAGGTGGTTCTGGGCTGTGTAAGAAAGTTAACTAAACATGAGCCTTTGAGCAAGCCATGGAGTGAGACAGCAAGCAGCATTACAACATAACTCACCATAGTAGGGAAGCAGATTCACCCATAGCATGGTGTAGTGTCTTCATAGGCCCAGAGCAGAAGGGGCCTCAAAGAGTAGACAGGAGCCAGGCTCAGGCTATGGCCTGCACAGACCTGCTCCCAGTGACCCTCCTTTGTTACCCCTAATGGCTCTACCACCTCCTGAAATGGCAGCACTGGCTGGAGAATAAGTGTTCTAACACAGGAGCCTGGTTCAAACCATCACAAGCATGAAGACAAGCTTGTGTTTGACCAGGAAGCTCAAGTTGCCTGAACGGAGAGACTGTCTTAGGGTTTAGTGGGAAACAAGACATTAGTGTAGCTGTTTCGTGTGGGAAGACTGGCAGAGACTCCCATGGACCGTCGGGGAGGGAGGAGCCAGCCCCCAGAGCGAGAATGCAGAGAATGGAGCAGGTCCAGACAGATGACAAGCACAAAATGGGGACAGAGGTCAAACCCCCTGAGAGAAAGCCATGTCTGCAGCATCCATGACAGCAATCACACCCTCAGCCTACAGGGCTTCAAGAGAGTGGATGTCAGAGACGAAGGGTTTTGTTTTCCTGAATGAAGGAGCGAGAGGAAAGGCCGGAGAATCCTTCAGCCCCTTGACCTTGCTGCTGACAGTGGTCACGTGGAACAGTTCTTACCAAGCATCTACACTGCTCAGTGGATTCTGAGAGGAAGCAGCTGGCTCCTCCCCTCCTGGGGCTACTGTAGAATGTTGGAGCAACTGGCCTTATTAAGCATTTGTATTAGGCATTTGCCTTTTATTTCAGATTGTAGCTTCCATGAGGACGCAATAAATCTTTATTTAATCATTCACTAAATGTCCGCTGCCAGGCGATCTGACACTCCTCACAGTATCCAATGGTCTTCCTCCTCATTCACCTAGTTTTGTGTGGAATGGGGACGGACCACTCTCCTTACCTCGGCCTCTCCTCCCTTCCATTCCTCTTCTCACATTTAAGTCACAGTTCCCTCTCCTCTGCCCAGAGCTCTGCAGAGGAATAGCAAAGACCTCCGAGTGGTTTAGAGTCCTATCTAGTCAGATCTTTGTTCCTCCTTGAGCACACATCTCTACCTGGAAGCTCTGCTCACTCCACGTCAGCCACGCTGGTCATACTGACGACTTCACAAGCACACCCGGCTCCAGGTGGGATCCTAAGGCTTTGTGCCAGGTCTCCATGTGTCTTAGCCCCTCAGAGCCTCCTTTCCTACCTCTGTGTCATTTTCTCTAGAAACAGATCCCTGGTCACTATATGTGAAATCCAAAGAGATTCCCCCATACACACCTAGAAAACCTTTCAGTCTTTCTGGCTCTATCTCTTAATAGTCATTATGACTTCGCCATACATAGCATAATTTACTATTTTACTTAATTTCTCTCTCTTCTAATGTACCCCTGAGGAAGGCATTGAAGTCAGTTTTGTTCATGACTACATCTCTAGTATTTGACGTTTACCGCTTGTTGAATGAAATCCCTGGTTCCCAAGTAATTTAATTCCAAGATGGCACCTCAATCAAACAAACCAGCCAAACAGGCAAAAAAGAATTTAAACCTTTTACTCAGCTTTTAAAAAAATACAAAAAAAAATTAAAGATCACAGACACAAGTAATAATCTTAATTTTTGCTTCATAGCTCTCTATTCTTCCTAAAGTTTGGTAACTCTTAGCACTGCCTCTCCCCATTGGAGACTCACCCACATACAGGAGATTCTAGCTGTCTGGCTGTCCCATTTCCAGGGCCTTGTCCTTTCCCCACCTTGTCTACCTGCACTACCAACGGTGAGTCTCAACAGAATGGCTGGGACCTGTCCAGCTCCCTGTGAAGAGGGAGGGCAGAGCCCCAAGAAGCAACCTTCTGCCCGTGTGTTACACATGTAAGTACCGAGAGCAAGCATGCCAGGGCCTTATGCCCTCTCCAAGGAGCTGTTTACCCGGGTGAAGTACTGTTAACTCATGGGTGACCAGGTATGTAGAGATGAGAAACTTCCCTTCCTTCCAAACTCTGGTTAGAGAACCTTGATCTCTGGTGGCAGGGGATGTGGAATATTCTGAGTCATTGAAGAGAAAAACTGAGTCAAACTCTGGCATACATAATATGGAAGACAATTTTACTATGAGTGAGTGAATGAGTGAGTAAGAGAGTGAGTGAGTGAGTGTGTATGTGTGTAGGCCAGAGGCCAGCTATGGATGTCTTCTTTGCCTGTTCTCCACCTTATGTATTAGACAAGGTCTCTCTCTGTCTCTGTGTCTGTCTCTCTGTCTCTGTGTCTGTCCCTCTGTCCCTCTGTCTCTCTGTCTCTGTGTCTGTCTCTCTGTCTCTGTGTCTGTCCCTCTGTCCCTCTGTCTCTCTGTCTCTGTGTCTGTCTCTCTGTCTCTGTCTCTGTGTTTGTCTCTCTGTCTCTGTCTCTGAACTTGAAGCTCACTATAAGCATTCATCTGAAGGACAGTCAACAGGACCTTCGAACTTCTACCCTTGAACCAGGGAGATTAGGAGCCATGATTAAGAGAGAGAGAGAGAGAGAGAGAGAGAGAGAGAAGCAAGGGTAAGTGCTACAGTGTCAAACATTAGAGCCTCACAGAGCATGACAGTGTCAGCTATCGGGTCACAAATGTGTAATATGTCCCCATTTAGGCACAAGGGTTCTGATGCTAATTATACAAGTCATACGACTGCTGAGAAGGGGCTAGAAAGATGGCTCAGTCAGTAAAGCGTTTGTCACTAAAGCATGAGGACCTGCGTTCAGATCCCTAGAGCCATTGTGAAAAGCTGAGAGCACTGTGGCACAAGCCTATAGTCCTAGTACCGGGGATGCAGAGATAGGCAGAGGCCTGGAACTCATTGGCCAAATTTGGCTTAGCCAAACCAGTGAGCTTCAAGTTCAGTGAGAGAGAGGAGAGAAAGAGAGAGAGAGAGAGAGAGAGAGAGAGAGAGAGAGAGAGAGAGCCTGCCTCAAAAATAAGATGAATGACTAGAGAAGAGACTCACAGTTAGCTTCTGGCCTAAACATACACACACACACACACACACACACACACACACACACACACATAAACACACACACACACACACACACACACACACACATAAACACACAGACACACGCACACACACATGCACTGCTGATAAAACAAATTCCTTCTTTGGGGCTAGAGTTTCGACCTAGCATGTTGGAGGTTTGATTCCCCAGCACCACAAAGGAAAGAAATCTTCTTTGGTCAAAGTCATCATGAGGTTTGGAGGAAAGTTAAGCCTCCAGGTAAGTTCACTCATTCATTCACTCTCTCCTTCATTCATTCACTCTCTCCAGCCACAAGTCTTTTTCAGGGCATGGCCCAATGCCTGCTCTCCTCCAGCTCTTCCAAACCTATTCATTCCACACCTGTCTGTTCTGAAGAGAAACTTTAGGAGGTACGATCTACTTGCATGAGACATAGATTTTTAAGCCCAGAAAAAGTTGAACAACCAAGCCAAAAATCATAGTGTCTTGAAAAATGAAAGTATCTATCTCTGGCCAGTTTTATTATTATTTCCTAGGTCTCTTGGCAGCCTACTCAGGATTCCAGGATTTCACAGAGCACAATTTAAAATCCTTTGTCCTCTGTCAAGCTGACCTTCCAAAAACAGAGGTGGGCACACTTCTATCCTCCAGGCAGCAGTAGCGGTGAGGTACATCAGAGTGAAGGGAACTGGGTTTCATTATAGGTGCTCTGAGCCCGAACTGTGTCTCCCAGAGGGTCCATGCAGACTTATAAATAGTTGCAGTAAAAGAGTAAATAATGAATTTGTGCAATTGGAAGGAAAGCAGGGAAGCATTTCTGGTGATGAGGTGACAAGCATTTTAAAGACGGCCCGCGCCTGGGCCTGCGCCTGCATCTCACACTGCAGATGTAATGGCTTCATATACATTCATGAGCTCTGGCCTCCCAACCCTTCTTCCTCTTTTTCCATCACAATCGTAAAAGACAAAAGAAAAGTGAAGAGCAGCAAGAAAGATAAACTTTAAGGGTCCGAATTGCAATGTATTGGACGTCAAACATTTAACGAACCTCTGGAAACGTCCCTCTTACTTCTTTTACTTCTCCTCTTGTATGTTCTTATAACCACAAATCCCCTTTCGGGCACGAGACCCGTATTTTCGGAACAGACCTCTTACCAAAACTCCGTGACTGACTCTACACTCTAACGAAACTTCTTTCCTGTCCGGACTAAGAGGTGAGACCGTTCTTTCCACCCGTCTCCAGTGGCCACGCCAAGGTCATTAGCTCATGGAAGCTCGGAGAGTCTATGGCTTTAGTTATATTAAAAAAAACCAGGGGCCTCCGGAGTCCTCACTATGTTTGCTGGCTTCTGTTGCCCCCCAAACCCTCCCAGGTAGATCTTCTAGGAATCTAACCCACAGCAAAGTCAGGGGTCTCACGCTTCTTTAGTGTGAGTCCTATTCCAGCCATTTTTTATATAACCTACATTTTCTTCCAAAAAGGATTTACAGTCAACTGCAAAAAAAGGCTTTTGGATTCTCTGCATGTGTGCATGAATTGCTTTGTAATTTACGTAGGGAGATTTATTGGTTGTAGACATAAACCTAAACACTCACAGAGAGAGAGAGAGAGAGAGAGAGAGAGAGAGAGAGAGAGAGAGAGAGAGAGAGCTGGCTGCCAGTAACATGATGTCAAGTGAGCCTTACACGCTGGGGTCCTTGTTCTGAAAGGAAAGCGCATGTTGCTAGCTTCAGCCAGAAGGAAAGCTGCAGTACAGCTGCAAAAAAAAAAGGGAAAGATCACAGACTGCCACTCCCGCACCCGCGCGCGGCTGTCTGTTTCCACCAAAGGGAATGGGAGGTCAACTAGACAGCTCAGCCAGGTCATCGGGCTGCGCTGCCTCTTTCCTGTGAGTGACCCCAGGCCCTAGCAAGCTGTTAGGGGGGCTCCGCGCCGCCAGAGGAGCCAGCCTTACATCAGAAGGGATGTAAGATGAAGGTCGTACCCATTCACGGTTAGCCCTGGCCTCGAGGTGGTTCTGCGAGTCCTTGGCTCAGGGCCAGTGTGGATAATTACATTTCACCTGCCCGAAGCCTCCTGTGCTTTCCCTCGGAGACCAATTCCTCTTCCGCGGCTGCTGTGATCCGGAACATAAATACTCTCTCACAGGCCGTAGTCTATACCCCAGCAGCCGAGGCTTCGTTCCCTGCAAGGAAAACCCTCTCTCGGATCCTTATTCCTTCAGCAAATGTTTATTATGCCCCCACTTAACAAGTGCTAAGCACTGTGCTAGACATGCAAAGATAAATAAGCAAGCCAGTCCATTCGGGGCCCTTGAGAAGCTCAGACTAGTAGGAACGCCATCGATAAGAGTAGTAAATGCCTCTTTTTTTTTTTTCTTTTTAAGGTATTTATTAACAACAAAGGCCCAGAGACTCATTTCTTCTTGGGTACACCCACAGTATGGCCCCTGCAGCCAGTGGTCTTGGTGTGCTGATTGCAGACGTGAAGGCCCCAAAAGTGGCGCAACCCCCCTATGGGCTCGAATTTTCTTCAGCCGCTCCAGGTCCTCATGAAGCTTGCTGTCTATGCCATTGGCCAGAACCTGGCTGTATTTCCCATCCTTCCCATCCTTCTCATCCTTTCCATCCTTCCCATCCTTCTGTCTGTTCAAGAACTAGTCTGGGATCTTGTACTGTCGTGGGTTCTGCATGATGGTGATCACACACTCCACCTCCTCCTCTGTGAGTTCTCCTGCACTCTTGATGAGGTCAATGTCTGCTCTCCTCAACACCACATGAGCATATCTCTGCCCCATGTCCTTAATAGCAGTGACGGCAAAGGCTATTTTCCGCTGCCCATCGATGTTGGTGTTGAGTGCTCGCAAAATGTACTGGAACTTCTCAGGGATCGCTAGAGACATGGCAGCAACACAGACAGCGGTAGGCCTCCTGTGGAAGAGTAAATGCCTTTTAAAATGAAGCACTGGTAGGGTGTGAGTTCCTGGCTCAGCTTATAAAGTACTTGCCAATCATAGGACACAAGTTCTGTCCCCTAGAACTGGCGGCGGCTGCTGCTTTTTCTTCTTCTTCTTCTTCTTCTTCTTCTTCTTCTTCTTCTTCTTCTTCTTCTTCTTCTTCTTCTTCTTCTTCTTCTTCTTCTCTTCCTCCTCCTCCTCCTCCTTCCTCCTCCTCCTCTTTCCTCCTCCTCCTCCTCCTTCTCCTCCTCTTCTTTATCTTTATCATCAGCCAAAACCAAAACAATAGTATGCACAAATCCCTGGAGCTCCCAGGTGAGTCAACCTAGCCTACCTGGTTAACCCTAGGCCAATGAGAGACTCTGTCTCAGAAAACAAACCTGAGGAACAACTGAGGTTATCCTCTGGCTTCCACGTGCACACATGCAGGTGAGCATGAATGCTGCACACATGCACAGACACACAAACACAAAGAGACACACACACTTGCATGTACACGCAAATAAAATAGAACATATCTGGGAAATACTAAGATATTCTAAGTTTTCTTTCAAACAAGTGAGTTTCCCCAGGGCTTTGTGATGTTGAAGCTGAGGGATAAACTGAACCCCAAGAAGCAGAGATAGGGAGGAACATCAAAGCATTGGACAGCTCCGGAGCAAGAAGACATGAGAGTGTACAAAGGGGTGGGAGGCTGGAGGCATCCTCACTGGGGAGGTTGGGCCATAGCCAGAACGCTTGGGCAGGAAGGTGTTTATAGCAGAGCGTGGTTTCAGGGATCTGAGTGGAACGTCTGACCCTCCACTGCCAGTCCATCCACTGTTGCTGTGTGGAGCGATCAGACAAACTGTGGAAACCCAAGGCCAACAGACTAAGCATTGGGAAACGGAAGCAGCAGGCTCTCGGTGAGAAAGGAAAAGAGTCTACGAGACCGGATGTTGAGAGTAAAACCAAGACAGTCCAAAGAAGGCAGAGTGAAGGGAGGAAGAACTCAGATGGAGCCTCCAGGAGGCAACTGAAGATACAGGACTGGGTCGTGAACTTCTACATGTATTCTGCAATGATCACAGACCGCAGCTTATCAATCATCTGTCTCTGGTGGCTTTAGGCCAGTGGTCCTCAACACCTCGCTTAAAATACTGTTAAAGGGCTCATCTCTGGGCCTTCCTGATCCTCAGTGTCTATGACTCAGTGAGTCTAAGGGATTTCTGACGAGCTCTCTGATGGTAGGGTGTAGTCAGTGCCGCCCAATGGCAATAGATTGAGCCATTTCCTCCGCATGAGCTGTGAGTTTTCTCATAGTGACTGACAAAAAGGGCCAATGCTGGAGGACATCATCACCAATGCTGGAGGACATCATCACCAATGCTGGAGGACATCATCACCAATGCTGGAGGACATGATCAAAAGAACACTTTTACCAATAGAATCCAAAGATTCTGTTCTAACCATTAGGAACAAGTGTTTGAATCAAATGACAAGTTAAACAAACAAACAAACAAACAAACACAACTTAGGCTCAGTAAGTGCTTGCCAACAAACCTAAAGACCTTACTTCAATTCCCAGGTCCCAAATGTAGGAAGGGAAAACTGATTCCATCTGTGTTGTTACACATACACAAAGTAAATGTAACTTTAAAAATATTTTAAACCCTAATCCTATCCTTCCTAGTTGTATCACTAATCCTATGGGAGTGAATACTATACTTCTGTCATCTCCATTTCTCATATGAGGAGAGTGGGTCACTAAGCAGCTAAAGTAACTCAAGGTGCAGGCGTGCGGGCACATGCCTTTAATCCCAGCACTTAGAAGGCAAAAGCAGGCAGATCTCTGCTAGTGAGGCCAACCTGATCCACAGAGAGAGTTACAGAAGTCAAGGCTACACAGAGAAAAAAGCAAAAACAGACCAATCAAACAACAACATATATATATATATATATATATATATATATATATATATATATATATATATATATATATATATATATATTAGGTATAATGGCACACACCTTTGATCCCAGCACTAGGGACACAAAAGCAGGTGGATCTCTGTGAGTTCCAGAAAAGCCTGATCTACATAAATAGAACATGAAAGAAAGAAAGAAAGAAAGAAAGAAAGAAAGAAAGAAAGAAAGAAAGAAAGAAAGAAAGAAAGAGAGAAAGAGAGAAAGAGAGAAAGAGAAAGGAAAAGAAAAGGTGAAGGTCAAATTGCCTGTAAATGGATGCTCCACACACATACTATGCTCAAGTTCTGCAATGCACTGTTCATTTTATCATCCCAGCTTTCTCTCTACAAAATAGCCTCATCTATTCAAAGACTAAAATCTCCCTCATCCCATTATATCATTAACCTACGATAGTTTCCTGAATCTGTTTGCAAAAAATCTGCCAGCACATAGCTGGCATCCACAATGGAGTATAATAATCATCTTTCAGCTTCTTAATAACCCATGTGCATTGAACAATCAGGAGAAGGAAAGGGTCAAGTGGAAGGCAACGCCCTGTAGTGCTATGAATGTGTTTGAGGCTTTTCTGCGGCTATGTCAGGGGGATACATGGGCATTCTTGGCATATGAGCATGTAAGAGCCCCACAACATCTGTTCCAACAACATCTCCAGATAGTACACGCAGTATCCTCCTTAAAAGATAATTTTCAGAAAGCCCTAAACAATTGTTAAGGTTTTTTTTTTCCACCTCCAAAGAGAAAGGCAAACAAAGCATGCAATTTACCGTCCAGTTCTCTCTGTGCAACCTACTGGTGGTTACTCAGCTCCTGGCTACACGTCTGAGGTGGACTGTATCCTATGTGAGCACAGGACATTGAAAGTTATGACCTGCATCCTAACACTATTTTATTGTAAAGTCCTAAAAGCTGGGAAATGTGGCTGAGGATGCATGAGGAAGACCTGGATACCAAAAGCCCGCCTGCCCATTCACCAGCCCACTTCTGCAAGAGTAAGCTCTATAAAAGACAGAATGACATGTCCTTTATGAAACCTAGAGATTGTTTTAAAAGCATATTATCAAGAGAAACATCCCCCCAAATTATCCCTGAGCCATTCCTAGCCCAAGTCACCCTATGCCCACAACAGAAGGAACCTGGTATCATGTATGGCTGTGAAGACAAGGTCTTACCTGTTATACTAATGACCTTTCTTGCTTTTGTAGATTTGTTAAATTGATTCTTATGAACAGACATGGAAGTTACCTTTTTATAATAATTAGTAATGCCTGAAACTAGGCAGTTTACCTAGTTTGAAAATGTTATATAGGGTGTCCTGTGTCGCATCTGATATGTGTTCTTCTACAAAATTTATGAGATGTTTGAAACTGAGGTCTACGAACCAGCTGAAGGCAAAGGAGAAGATATAAGAGGGGAACATGAAACACACACCCTGTGGCCATGGCTTATTGCTATGTTTGATTCTGTATGGAATAGGTTCCTTGATCAGAATCCGTGCTAGAGGGAATACCAGGATGGCATAAGGCATTCTATATGCCTATGTATTAGAAGTACTATATGCAAGGATGTCAAATCTGTATCTAGAGAAAATATCTATTCTGCTAAGAGCACAATGCTGCCCCTTCCATTACAGAAGTGGCCTAGTGTAAATATCTGGTAACACTGAGAAATGGATTTGGGGACTTAGTACTTATTAGTGGTGAAAACAGATCAGCCTCTGAGATATCCATGTGGTTGAGCTCATCACACAACCGCCATATGAATTTAAGACTGATTTTAGTATTATTGTCAAAATAAATTATTGTTATTTTAATTAGGATTATATTTTTTTTAGATATTTTCTTTATTTACATTGCAAATACTATCCCAAAAGTTCCCTATACCCTTCCCCCACCCTGCTCCCCTACCCACACACTCCCACTTCTTGGCACAGGCGTTCCTCTGTACTGGGGCATATAAAGTTTGTAAGACCAAGGGACCTCTCTTCCCAATGATGGCCGACTAGGACATCTTCTGCTACATATGCATCTAGAGATACGAGCTCTGGGGGTACTGGTTAGTTCGTATTGTTGTTCCACCTAACGGGTTGTAGACCCCTTCAGCTCCTTGAGTAATGTCTCTAGCCCCTCCATTGGGGGCCCTGTGTTCCATCCTATAGATGACTATGAGCATCCCCTTCTGTATTTGCCAGGCACTGGAATAGCCTCACTCGAGATAGCTATATCAGGATAAAATCTTGCTGGCATATGCAATAGTATCTGGGTTTGGTGGCTGATTATGGGATGGATCCCCGGGTGGGGTAGTCTCTGGATGGTCCATCCTTTTGTCTTAGCTCCAAACTTTGTCTCTGTAACTCCTTTCATGGGTGTTTTGTTCCCTATTCTAAGAAAGAATGAAGTATCCACACTTTGGTCTTCTTTCTTCTTGATTTTCTTGTGTTTTGCACATTGTATCTTGGGTATTCTAAGTTTCTGGGCTAATATCCACTTATCAGTGACTGCATATCAAGTGACTTCTTTTGTGATTGGGTTACCTCACTAAAGATGATATCCTCCAGATACATCGATTTGCCAAAGAATTTCATAACTTCATTGTTTTTAATAGCTGAGTAGTACTCCATTGTGTAAATATACCATATTTTCTGTATCCATTCCTCTGTTGAGGAACATCTGGGTTCTTTCCAGCTTCTGGCTATTATAAATTAGGCTGCTATGAACATAGTGGAGCATGTGTCCTTATTACCAGTTGGAACATCTTCTGGGTATATGCCCAGTAGAGGTATTGCTGGATCTTCCAGTAGTACTATGTCCAATTTTCTGAGGAACCTCCAGACTGACTTCCAAAGTGGCTGTACGAGCTTGCAATTCCACCAGCAATGGAGGAGTGTTCATCTTTCTCCACATCCTTGCCAGCATCTGCTGTCACCTGAGTTTTTGATTTTAGCCATTTTGACTTGAGTGAGGTGGAATCTCAAGGTTGTTTTGATTTGCATTTCCCTGATGATTAAGGATGTTGAACATTTTTTCAGGTGCTTCTCAGCCATTCAGTATTCTTCACTTGAGAATTCTTTGTTTAGCTCTGTACCTCATTTTTAATGAGGTTATTTGAATTTCTGGAGTCCAGTTTCTTGAGCTCTTAGTATATATTGGATATTAGTCCTCTATCAGATTTAAGATTGGTAAAAATCCTTTCCCAATCTGTTGGTGGCTTTTTTGTCTTCTTCACAGTGTCTTTTGCCTTACAGAAGTTTTGCAATTTTATAAGGTCCCATTTGTCAATTCTTGATCTTACAGCACAAGCCATTGTTTTTCTGTTTAGGAATTTTTCCCCTGTGCCCATATCTTCAAGGGTTTTCCCCACTTTCTCCTCTATAAATTTCAGTGTCTCTGGTTTTATGTGGATGTCTTTGATCCACTTAGACTTGAGCTTTGTACAAGGAGATAAGAATGGATCAATTCGCATTCTTCTACAGGATTACTGCCAGTTGTGCCAGCACCATTTGTTGAAAATGCTGTCTTTTTTCCACTGGATGGTTTAAGCTCCTTTGTCAAAGATCAAGTGACCATAGGTGTGTGGGTTCATTTCTGGGTCTTCAATTCTATTCTATTGGTCTACCTGTCTGTTGCTGTACCAGTTCCAAGCAGTTTTTATCACAATTGCTCTGTAGTACAACTTGAGGTGAGGTATGGTGATGCTACCAGAGGTTCTTTTATTGTTTAGAATAGTTTTTGCTATCCTAGGTTTTTTATTGTTCCAGATGAATTTGCAAATTGCCCTTTCTAACTCAGTGAAGAATTGAGTTGGAATTTTGATGGGGATTGCATTGAATCTGTAAATTGCTTTTGGCAGGATAGCCATTTTGACTATATTAATCCTGCCAATTCATGAGCATGGGAGATCTTTCATTCTTCTGAGATCTTCTTCAATTTCTTTCTTCAGAGACTTGAAGTTCTTATCATGCAGGTCTTTCACTTCCTTAGATTCACACCAAGGTATTTTATAGTGTTTGTGAATATTGTGAAAGATTTTGTTTCCCTAATTTCTTTCTCAGCCTGTCTATCCTTTGTGTAGTGAAAAGGCCATTGATTTATTTGAGTTAATTTTATATCCAGCTACTGGACTGAAGCTGTTTATAAGGTTTAGGAGTTTTCTGGTGGAATTTTAGGGTCACTTATATATACTATCATATCATCTGCAAATAGTGATATTTTGACTCCTTCCTTTCCAATTTGAATCTCCTTGATCTTCTTTCATTGTCGAATTGCTCTGGCTAGGACTTCAAGTACTATATTGAATAGGTAGGGAGAAAGTGGGCAGTCTTGTCTAGTCCCTGATTTTAGTGGGATTGCTTCCAGCAATGAGTATGAAGTGCCCCTCCTTGTCTTTTTTGATAACTTTGGGTTGAAAGTCAATTTTATTCGATATTAGAATGGCTACTCCAGCTTGTTTCTTCAGACCATTTGCTTGGAAAATTGTGTTCCAGCCTTTCACTCTGAGGTAGTGTCTGTCTTTTTCCCTGAAGTGGGTTTCCTGTAAGCAGCAAAATTTTGGGTCCTGTTTGTGTAGCCAGTCTACTAGTATATGTCTTTTTGTTGGGGAATTAAGTCCATTGATGTTAAGAGAAATTAAAGAAAAGTAATTGTTGCTTCCTGTTATTTTTGTTGTTAAAGTTGGGATTCTGCTCTTGTGGCTGTCTTCTTTTAGGTTTGTTGAAGGATTAGTTTTTTGCTTTTTCTAGGGTGTAGTTTCCGTCCTTGTGTTGGTGTTTTTCCGTTATTATCCTTTGAAGGGCTGGATTTGTGGAAAGGTATTGTGTGAATTTGGTTTTGTAATGGAATACTTTGGTTTCTCCATCTATGGTAATTGAGTGTTTTGCTGGGTATAGCAGCCTGAGCTGGCATTTGTGTTCTCTTAGGGTCTGTATAACATCTGTCTAGGATCTTCTGGCTTTCATAATCTCTGGTGAGAAGTCTGGTGTAATTCTAATAGGGCTGCCTTTATATGTTACTTGACCTTTTTCCTTTACTGCTTTTAATATTCTGTCTTTATTTAGTGCATTTGTTGTTCTGATTATTATGTGTCAGGAGGAATTTCTTTTCTGGTCCAGTCTATTTGGAGTTCTGTAGGCTTCTTGTATGTTCATGGGCATCTCTCTCTTTAAGTTTGGAAAGTTTTCTTCAATAATTTTATTTAAGATATTTTCTGGCCCTTTAAGTTGGAAATCTTCATTCTCATATATCCCTATTATCTGTAGGTTTGGTCTTCTCATTGTGTCCTGGATTTCCTGGATGTTTTGAGTTAGAATCTTTTAGCATTTTGCATTTTCTTTGATTGTTGTGCCCATGTTCTCTATGGAATCTTCTGCACCTGAGATTCTCTCTTCCATCTCTTGTATTCTGTTGCTGATGCTTACATCTATGGTTCCTGATTTCTTTCCTAGGGTTTCTATCTCCAGAGTTGTCTCCCTTTGGGTTTTCTTTATTGTTTCTACTTCCCTTTTTAGGTCTGGGATAGTTTTGTTCAATCCCATCACCTGTTTGGTTATGTTTTACTGTAATTCTTTAAGGGATTTTTGTGTTTCCTCTTTAAGGACTTCTACCTCTTTAGCAGTGTTCTCCTGTATTTCTTTAAGTGAGTTATTAAAGTCCTTCTTCAGGGCCTCCACCAGCATCATGAAATATGATTTTGAATCCAAATCTTGCTTTTCGGGTGTGTTGGGTATCCAGGACTGGCTGAGGTGGGAGTGCTGGGTTTTAATAATGGTGAGCGGTCTTGATTTCTCTTGGTAAGATTCTTACGTTTGCCTTTTGCCATTTGGTAATCACTGGAGTTAGTTGTTATAGTTGTCTCTGGCTGGAGCCTGTTCCTCCTGTGATTCTCTTAGTCTCTGTCAGCTGTCCTAGGAGTCCAGCTCTCTTCTGAGTCTCAGTGGTCAGAGTACTCTCTTCAGACAAGCTCTCCTCTTGCAGGGAAGGTGCACAGAGGTCTGGCATTCATACTTGCCTCCTGGTTGAAGATGAAGGCCCAAAACAAGGCCTGTCCCAGAAGATGGGTTGCCTTCTCAGTCTGCATGCTCACCTGCACAGACTGCTCTGGGGGTTGCAGCCCACCCTGGCAGCCACCTCTCCTCTGGCGGGGAAGGTACCCGGATGTCTGCAGCCTGAAACGGGGGTCTGTCCCAGAAGCTGTGTGGCGTCTGCCTGACCCAGAAGCTATGTCGCTTCTGCAGTCTGCTTGCTCACCCTCTGCAGTCCGCAAGCTGATCTGCGCTGACTAGTCTCAGAGGAACCTGGGAGACAAGATGGCTCCTTTACCTGCTTTGGGGGTCACAGCCCTCCTGGGTAGTCACCTCTCCTCTGGCAGGGAAGGTGCCCGGATGTCTGCAGTCTGAAACGGGGGTCTGTCCCAGTAGCTGTGTGGCTTCTGCCTGTCCCAGAAGTTGTGTCTCTGCAGTCTGCTCACTCACCCTCCACCTAATTAGGATTATATTAAGTCTCTATATTGCTTTGGGAAGTATGGATATCCTAGCAATAGAAAACTGCCACACACACTCCAGTGAAGTCTGCATGGCAAGCCCAAAAGCTTGGATGCAGTCCTGAGGCAAAGAGTTTCACAGAAACTTTTCTCCTGGAGCCTTGGCATCCCTTATCACTAATGCTCCAGATTTGTCCTCGTGATAGTCGGTGTTATATTATAGGTAATGCTACTCATTCAGACATAATGCCTCCAGTGTTGATAGACAGTGAAAGAAATCAGATATTGCAGTTTACTGGGTAAGAGCTAGAAATCTCAGGGCAAGTTCTACAAAGTAAACTTAGAATTACAGCAGAGTCACTCCCATATGCAGGAATTTACAATGGCCTAGGAAGAAGGAGGGTTGCAGTTTAAGGAGGAACTACAGTATTGCATTATTCGTAAAAATGTTAGCAAGAGCAGAACCTCCAGGTGCAAGCTTTCACAAGGCTCAGAGGAATAGCATAAATTGTGACTAGGGTGTGAAATCCTCACCTGGTTCCCTAATGGCTGACTTTAGAAAGGGATGCCTTTTATCTCAGTTGTAACCACTGCCTAGTTCCTGTTAGTCTTTATGTATGCATTTCTCTGTTTTGTGTCAGATAACTTCAATGTACCTCCGCTGATGTGTCATCTAAGTTCTTTGTTTTCTTCTGTATTATAAGTCTGATGCTCACTTTGAGATATTACATTCAGATACAGTACTCTCTCTGTGTCAGTGTCTGTTTGTCACTTTTCACCAACTTCTTGCCCACCTGAGTACTGAAACCCTGGTTCCATGCAGGTTGAGGGAACGAGTGAGTCCAGTCCATGGCAGGAAACCTGCTATCACATGAACATGGGATATTCTATGTCTCTAAATCTCTTTTTAAGTATGTTAGTGCTGTTTTGTTCACAAGTCTTTTATATCCTTGATTAAATTTATTTCTCACAATTCTATTCTCTTTGATTAGTAAAGGTGGGTGCACTGAGGATAGAAACAAACATATGCACAGAGAGACATTTATTTTAAGGAATTGTCTCATATTTTTATGGAGTTGGCATGTTCAAAATAGAAAGGTAGACTGGAAACTCTTGAAGTAGTTGATATGTAATCTTGAGGAAGAAGCATTTGTTGCCTAGATGAACTAGTTCAGTTCTTAAGCCTCAAAACTGATTGTATAAGGTCAACCTCATTATGAAAGGTAACATCTTTTGTGTAAAGTCAACTGGTTAAGCTAGACTCTGATGACAGTAGAGGTCAGAAGGCAGTAATACGTATGAATATCAATCCCAACATAAAATGTGTGTGTTAATCTTCAGTGCTAGGTTACTATGTATAGAGAGCTGTTTGGGAGTTACAGTTCAAAGTAGAACAATGTTCAGAACAGAGGAATTTAGATGAGTCACAATAAGTACACGTAAGAGTTAACTTCTACTTCAAGGTAAGCTAGACCAGAAACTCCCTCTCTCTCTCACTCACTATAGGTGACCCCATTCCCTAAGCAGGGGAACCTGGACTATGAGAATGGAAAAAGTAAGCTGGACACGGCGTTCATGTGTTCATCCCCGTCTTCTAACCGCAGACTGAATGTGCCAAGTTGCTTAGAGCTTTTTGGTGCTTTCACTTTCCCACCATGATAAATCATCTTGGAATGTAATCTAAAATAACCCTTCATTTCTTAAGTTGCTCCCCTCCCCCAAAAAAGTATTTTATCACAGCAATAAGAAAAGAAGCTAAGGAAGGCAATGACAGGATACCTTGCAGCTATAGAGAAAGGGATAGGTAATGCATAGAAAGGAAGCCAAGTTTAACACAGCTTTAGTTTTATGAGTCCTCAAAGTGGAGAGAAGAAGCAGAAGACTCTTCCAAATGTGCTAGAAACTAAACCTTCCAGAGTAGGCAGCTTAATGAAAAGATCCCCCACCAAAACTGAGACGGCCTAACCCGTAGATGAGCAAAAAATCTTCATCCATGGGAGTGAAAGACTGGGATAGGCAAAATAATGCATAAAGTATCACAAAGGTTTACTAATGAAATAATCAAAGACATAACAGAAGAAACAAATAAGCAAATGAAATCAATCAACAACCTGGATAAGAAAGTTAGCAGCACAGAAGAAAACACCAGTAAAACGGACAAGAACATTAGCAATACAGATGGAAAAGGCAGCAACTTGAAAGAAAAATTCAGGATGGTAGTTGAGATTTCTTAAAATTTGGGGTGTGTGTAATGAGATCTGATGCCTCTTCTGTTGTGTCTAAAGACAGAGACAGTGTACTCACATATATAAAACAAATAAATCTTTAAAAAAAAAAAAAGGAAGGAAGTTAAATACAACTACCTATGTTCTCCAAGAAACACATCTCACTAGTAAACTCAACTCACCTAAGATATTTACCTCTAGCTACAAAATATATGTACAACACCTATATTAACATTTGATTAAATAAATGAATGCTCTATTCTAATCAAGTTGTCACATAAAATTGCTCATCATCACAGCTGAATTATTTGAACACTAAGCTTGAGGATCAATGAACATGCAGTTACCATTATTTAATATTGTCCTGAAATTCTGGGGATTTTCTTCCCTATAATGGTAAAACTAAAATCAATAAGAAAACAAAAGATACTCCAAGGCTTACCTGCCATGTGATTCTAGATTCTATGAAGTTGACAATTAACAAAAATCATCTTGATTCAAAATGAGTGTGTGTGTGTGTGTGTGTGTGTGTGTGTGTGTGTGTGTAATTTTAAAATTAACAACAATCAAAGAAAAGGCCTCATGATCAAACTTGGAACATAGGAGTAAAGCCTGTGAAATGACTATTATCTTTTGTTGTTAGGGAATTACAAGTTAAAATAAGTTACCACTGCACACCTGTCATAATGGCTTCTATCCAAAACCAGACAATGCCAACTGCTGCTGAGAATGAAGAATATCAGGAACTTTCATTTATTGCTGATGGGTTGTAAAAATAGTACGGCCATTTTAGAAGACAGCTTGGCAGGTTCCCATAAAGCTAAGCTTAGTCTTACCATACAATACAGCAATTAGCAGGTATTTACTCAATGGACCTAAAAATGTGCACCCTGTATAAAAAAACCTGCACATAAACATCTATAGCAGCTTAAAGTAAACAGACTGTGGTATGTCTAAACAGTAGAACAGTATTGAGAGATGAAATCAGCCATTAAAGCTACAGAAATGTACAGTTAAATGTAAATGAGTATCACCTACATGAAAGAAGCCAGCTGAGAAAGGCTACAAATGGCTAGTTCCAACCTCAGAAAAAAACCAAATCCTAGCAATGATATTGGGAGGTGCTATAGGATGTCAGGAATGCAAGGGTCACATAGCTGAATAAGTGAAGCTCAGAGGTTCAGGAAGGACTGGTGACAGAAAAACTATTTTGTAGGATACTGTAATGGTGGATATGCAACTTGTTAAATCTGTGCAAATTTACAGTACAAAGAGTGAGCACTGATGTCAGCAAATTTTATAAACCATAATTGAGGTCAGCAGACTCTGGAATTGTACTAATGAAAAACTAACATTTTGGTGGTAGGAGAAATAAGTGAAACTGGAATTATCCTGATTCCCAAACTTAGCAAATGAAAGATGTCATGCAGGAAGTTCGTGAAAATACAGATCTGTTTGTTTCCCTAAAAACACATGGGCAAGTCCCTTAATGTTGAAGAAACAACAGCATAAAATAGTGAGTTTTACAGTCTCTGGTGATGGAGACATCATCACAGTGAATTTTCTGAAGTTTTGTAGAAGATGTGCACTTGGGAGAGAGTGCTTCCAGGAGAGACTGGCTGGCCTAGTTCCCAGTGGGCCTCACAGGTGGCATTAAAATGACTAATTTATCATGGTCCTAAGTATGCCTCTCAGCCTTACAGGCCTATAAATCTGACTGAATCCATTTAGAGGCAGTCTCACACAAACCAAGATGCTTGATAAAAACCAGTCAGCAAGTTTACCAATTAAAATTTTAAATTATGAGTATTACAATCGACACTATGCAAAGTGGCTTGACTAGTTCATTTTCTTCCTTTAGGCATCCGTATAGAGGGAATAAATTGCTATCAGAAGTTGACTTGGCAAACAATAAATTAAATAAGATAGCAGGCAACAAATTAAAGAAGAGTTAACAGGATTGCATTTACAAGTTCACTTTGTGTGATATTCCTCTGTATATACATACCCACCATAGTTACTGCCCAGCAAAGAAAAAATAGTAGCATTCAGACTAAGGTGAAGCAGCAGTAACTTACAACTTAGACTCAAACCTTCACTAGAGTTTCTGATCTAATATGCTTCAGTGAGTCAAGAAAAAATATATGAAGTGCATAAAAAAAAGGAATGAGCTTTACTTGTGAACAACATAATTATAAATCAGGACATTCTAAGACTACACTAATGCTCCTCATCATACAGTACGATACAAAGTAACTCAAAGTGTGTCAGATGCTTAAATATAGGAGCTAGAACGTGGAAGCTATTCTTTAGAAGGAGGCATAAGTAAAGACTCTCATAATTTTGGATTAAGGAAAGTTGTCCAATAAAATACCCCAAAATATATACAATCTAAGAAAAATAAATAAATTGATCCTCATCACAGTTTTAAAATCTTTGCTCTACAGATGATAGAAAGAGAAAGGGAGGGATGACGGGAGGGATCTTTACATGAGGAGAGGACTGAGAGGGCAAGACAAGAAGGGGCTATGAGGGCATTAACAATGCTAAAGGTGTTTGAAACTCATACACATGCATATGAGTTTACTTGGGTTGTCCTACAAGGGATTATGCTCATCCCAGAAGAAACACATTGACCATAAAAACACCCAGAGCCAGCATCTGATACCTCTCCACCTAGTTGTTGGTCAGAGGAGTGCCAGAGACCCCCCTCCCCATAACAATCCATGTTATGGCTATGGCTCTTGGTTGCCCACATGAATTTGATGGTAAGACACTATTGCTGAAGCCACCATACACTTTGGTCAAAGGATGTCGAGAACTCAAGTTGGTAGATGGTGGTGACCAGGAAGCTTCCTTCCTGCTGGCTAGCTTTCATACTACTGGAAGGTTCTAGGTAAGATGCTGGGGTGAACGGTCCTCATCTGGCTTCCCCAGCTCTGAGTCCCATGAACAGCAATAATAACTGGTGTGGCAAGGCATACCCATGGGTGCAGTTAGGACTTAACACAAATGTTATGGAGTGAACCAACCACATAATGATTCAGCAGCCATGTAAAAGGCTACTGGCTGCTCTTCCAAAGGATCCAGGTTTGATTCCCAGCACCTTCTTGGTGGATCACCACCAGCTGTAAGTCGTGTTCTAGGGCATCCAGTGCTCTCCTCAGGATTCCATGGGCACATGCAGGCAATAAAATCCATAACTCTAAAAAAGTACATTCTCTGTGATTTTTAATTTTTCCTACTGTGTACGTATATATAATTGAATTTTGGCCATTTTCACACACACACACACACACACACACACACACACACACACACAGAGAGAGAGAGATGATACCATCCATCCACCTCCCTCTCCCACTAAATCCTCCTTTTCCCAAATATTTTTGTGTTTTTACAAGTTTTTGTTTCAGGATTTGGTTGTTTTGTTTTGTGTATGCTTTGATTCGATGGCCCATTGAG
Source organism: Mus minutoides (assembly GCA_902729485.2). Classification (NCBI taxonomy): domain Eukaryota; kingdom Metazoa; phylum Chordata; class Mammalia; order Rodentia; family Muridae; genus Mus; species Mus minutoides. The sequence goes on along the minus strand of LR749678.1, from coordinate 577,969 downwards.
CTGAATTAACTCATGTGCACGAGCTTGAGTAGCAAGTGTTTACTAGAACACGGGGGTAGCTATCAACAGCTTTACCACTAAAGAGAGCATTACCTCCTCCATCCTCAGAAAGGGCTGTGGCCTTAAGAGCCCCTCCCCTATCTGGGATGAAAGGTTGATGGTCCCAGGGTTGTCTAGGTCTTATGTGGGTACCTCTGTGATTATTTAACCAGACAAATACTTTTGAACTGTGCACTAGTCAGAATGTTAGATATCCACTACATATTCATAATGCAGATCTGATAAAGGTTCCTTTGAAGATATGATGCCCTTTCTAGAAGAGAACGCTTGCCTTGATTTTCTCTCATTCTTGCCTGAATTGATCTCCTTTCACCTCCAGGAACAGGGTGGTGTTCTTCGAGGGGTGTGCCCTGACTATTCTGTAGGTGGTTTTGTGTCTATTCTTAGTGATCTGTCAGTTGCATTTTGAGATAGTCAGGCTGCTGTGAATTTGTTCTTCCCTTTTCTGAGAAGGCTCTCAAGTTTGTTCATGCCCCCTAAAAGGAAGAAATCTGGGAGTAAAAAGTACCTATCCAGAAAGGTAGAGGGGCGTGACTAGAAACCCTGAGGTAGGAATGATCACTGTGGCCAGTGCAAGGAGAGGAGGCTGAGGTGAGCAGGGCTGCAGCCCAAATACTCTATTAGAGTAAAACTAAATACTCTATTAGCAAACAAAATTAACAGTGGTTTCATGGCCGTACAAATTATCTCCTGTTTCGGGAGTCACGGAGGATGAAGATGAGTGAATTCTGGGATTCTGGGCATGTACCCCAGAGGCTGCTGTTAAATGAAGCAGCCCGTTGCTGAGAAGTGCAGGGAAATGGAGGACCCTCCATCGCCCCTGATTCGGCGAATGTGAGAGAACACACCACACCGGCACTCTAGCAGCAACTGAAGTACAGGAGGTGGCCTTTAACACCTCTTCTGGTACCAGACCCAGTACTTACAGGTAACTGTGCCAACTGAGGGAACATCTGTCCCCCTGGAGACTTTCTGGCATTGTTCTAGAAAACCCTGTGTTGTTCCTGGCTCTCGTATCCTGTCCCAACATTTCCCAACTCCTTTATTTCACCAGCTATTTCTTCAAAACCTACTGGCACAAGTCAATGCCACCTTTACAGAGTAACCATTGCTTGTGGAGTCATTCTAGCAACCCATGGGTTTGGCTGATTGGGACTTCTAAAGTTTTAATCAGAAGATTCTGGTGTTTATCCTTCACTGTGAGTAACACGAAAAAACACCAGTCAGGGCAAGGAGACTGGACCAACCCAGGAGATCCTTGAATATACAAACCATACAGATGAGAGGGAGAGAGAAGGGAGCTTTCTGTCTAATGGATTTAATTACCACAAAATTCATGGCTATATATGTTGAGCAATTACAGGGAAGAATAATGGAGGCTCTTGAGACTCATATCCAACTGAGAACATGAAAGGTCAGACATGGGACATGAACCCAAGAGTAACATGTGTGGTTAAAATGGTGGAATTATTGAATGTCCATGTCAGAATACCCGCCTGAGGACTTCTATTAGCAGACCATCACCACAGCACCATTAGAATAAGCATAAGACATGAAATAGTATAACGGGAACACTAACTTCTCAAGCTCCCACTATGCCACTTATGAAATTCAAGTATCTGTTGCCACAGACATGCACAGGACACGTGTATATGAGCTTACATACAGGATTTCAACACCTTTCACTATAAAATCGTGTTCTTAAAACCTGTCCACCTTATTTTCTTTGTTTGTTTGTTTGTTTGTTCTTTTGAGACAGGGTTTCTTTGTGTAGCCCTGGCTGTCCTGGAACTCACTTTGTAGACCAGGCTGGCCTCGAACTCAGAAATCCGCCTGCCTCTGCCTCTGGGATTAAAGGCATGCGCCACCATGCCCAGCCTCACCTTATTTTCAAAGTATGCTATAAATTGTAAAGACCATTTACAGCCCAATTATGCATAACTCAAGGTCCTGAGATGCCAGACATTCCACTGTGACCAAAGGTCAAGCTGAGGGAGTCGCTCCAAGTTCACTATTTCATCTTAATGAGAACTGAAGATGTGGACTCTCACTGGGTATACGAAAAGTATAAGCAAGCTTTTTAAGATTTCTAAAAAAAAAAACCCCAAAAACCTGAGAACTTGAAAAGTGAGAAACTAGGAAAAAGTGGGAGAAACCCCCACAAGTAGGTAGGAGAGACTTCTAAGGGAGGACCAAGCCATTGAGCTTGTCTTGTGATAAAAGCCTACAGCACAAGCACCGGAAAAGCGGCCACTTACATAGGTCTGCAGAGCCATCAGGAAGGCATGAGTGACTTCCTGAGTAATAGAATTTCTGCCATTCATAGCAACATACAGTGTTCATCATTAATGTTTTTCTAGAGCAGTGATTCTCAACCTTCCTAACGCTGTGACCCTTTAATACAGTTCCTCATGTTGTGGTGAACCCCAACTATAAAATTATTTTGTTGCTACTTCATAACTGTAATTGTGTTACTTCCCCCCCCCCCCCAGACAGGGTTTCTCTGTATAGCCCTGGCTGTCCTGGAACTCACTCTGTAGACCAGGCTGGCCTCGAACTCAGAAATCTGCCTGCCTCTGCCTCCCGAGCGCTGGGATTAAAGGCGTGCGCCACCACGCCCGGCTAATTGTGTTACTTTTATGAACTGTATGTAAATAGCTGATATGCAGGAAGTCTGATATACAACCCCCAGGGGGATTGCCACTCCCGGGTGGCTGAACGGCTGCTCTAGAGACTGCTATTTGGGGTTCCTCAGACTGGCATGTGTCCTCTTAGCATGAATCAAAAAGAGCAATAACAATAAAAAGAAAATGTGTAAAAATTGAATGTCTAAAAATTTCACGTCTGGAGCTGGATGCATGCCTTTAATCCAGCCCTTGGAAGGCAGAAACAGAAGATCTCTGCGAGTTCAAGGCTAACTGGTCTACAAAGAGTTCCAGGACAGCCAGGATTACATATAGAAACCCTGTCTTGAGCTACCACCCCCCCACAAAAATACTTTGTTCATGAAAATATATTAAAATATGTTAGTGCCATACACATTCTCCCTTTCCACCGTGGGTGCCCAGGCACCGTGGCACATTGCTCGAGAAGGCAGAAGGAAGTCTGGGACGGGGAGAAGGGGGTGTCCACACTCACTTCCTTTGCCAGAGCGGAGGGAAAACACCCGGGAGCCTAATACAAACGCTGTGGTCCCCCATCTACTCTCAGGGTAACGGGGCAACGCTGGTGTGCGCTGTGGTCCCCCATCTACTCTCAGGGTAACGGGGCAACGCTGGTGTGCCGCTATCAGAAACCAGAATCTATGCTTCCCCTTAGATCATCCACCCTCCAGGTGGAGAGCGGAGGCAGAGCCTGTGAGAAGTAGAACGCACTCTGATTGGGAGGGCCAAGAATCCTGAAGGGGCTGAAGCCTTCCCCAGGAGTCAGGTCCAGCTCTTTAGTTAAGGGACTCCCTACCCCCACCCCACGCCCCAGAACCGTTAAGGGGGCAGTTCTCTGAGACAGTCCTTCATACTGATTTGATAGTGGATGTAAACACATACACTTTATTCGGGGTGAACCGAGGATTAAATACCTTTTGTGGGAAGGAGTACCCAGTAAGGGAAGCTCTTTGGCTGAAGGCTGGAACTATCCCAGTCCTCAGTGGGGTGCCGTGGTTCCAGAGCCAGTGCACAGACAGGCAGGAAGTGGCTCCACTCCTACTGGTTTCAGATCTCTGAGATTCCCGGGGTCTGAGCGCATTCAACCTTTCCAGTTCTCATGTCTGTCTGGTAACATGGTTCCACATGCCTGACAGGTTGGGCAGTGTATACAGGATTGATGGGAGCAGATAATGCAGAGGAAAGCAGTCAGATGGTCAACACACACTAAGTGTTCAGAATCATTAGCTGGGGTAACAAAAGCCTCAAGCCCCCAAAAGCATCCCCTAGAAATGGGCAAAATTAAAACGTTGACAAATACTGACTCTGGCTAATAAGGACACAGATCAATTAGAACATTCAAGACACTGTCCTGGAGCATTAAATAGTACAATCACTTTGGAAAACACACACACACACACACACACACACACACACACACACACACACACACACGTTGCTTTGTTTTTATGAAATCAAGCATGACTTGATACCTTCATACCTTCTACTATTTGTCAAAAAGAACACAATTAACAAAAGCTGCACAAAAGTGTCCATAATTGTATATTTGTATATGTGCATCACCAGGGTGACTGAATGGAGGTACTTAAGTAGACTATGAACTTCAGATAAACACAGGTTACAAGCATCTAAAAAAAAAACATGTTAAGTTTCTAAGATATCTACATGAGCCAAGATTTCTTTTATATTATGTCCCTTGGGGGAAGGAATTGACTGGATATTAATTCCCTGGGGTCCTTGTAATATTCACCTTCTGGTCAGGAGTTCACAGCCATTGGTGTTTGTTCAAACTCAGTTTCTGGGGTGAAGGATACGGCTTGAGTGGTAGGTATAGTGTTTGCAGTGAGAACCCACATTCAGATCCCATCACCTATGTAGAGAGCTATAATACCAGTCCAAGGATCACAGGGCTTGCTGGTTAGTGTACTCATCCTGGTGAGCACCAGGTTAACTGAGAGACCTCATCTCAAAAAGAGGACTATAGAAGCAGGCGGATTTCTGAGTTCGAGGCCAGCCTGGTCTACAAAGAGTTCCAGGACAGCCAGGGCTACACAAAGAAACCCTGTCTCAAAAAACAACAACAACAACAACAACAACAACAACAAAAAAAAAAAAAAGGACTAGGGAATCAGGATAGCTCAGGGGGTAAGGGCACTTACTGCCAAGCCTGAACCCAAGTTCACTCCTGGTCACCTACATGGTGGGAAAGAATAGACTCCTGGAAGTTGTCCTCTGACCTCCATACACATGTCATGGCACACCCAGGCCCACACATGCACACACACTCAACAGTGACCTCTACCCTCCATAAGCACACCTACACAGACACAGGGAGGAATCCTGAGGTGCACAGGCACCTACCAACTTTATTTCATGTAAAAGATGGACAGTAAGAATAAGTTGTGCTAGCTAAGCAGTCCCAGTACACTGTAAACAAGGATGGGGAAGCCTGGAGTTCCAGAAAGTCTGTACTACATCCAAAGTTCCAGGCCCTGGGCACACTGACAGTCTCTGAATTCAGTCCTGTTAGGTCAGGAAGACATGTACCCTGTCATCCATCCCCTCCAGAGGGGACCTTACAATCTTTCTACTTCTTCTTCCAAAACACACGATTCAGTTTTTAACATTCTTCTCTATTGCAATCAACTTGTGACTTGAAGTAGATATTTTCCCTTAAGTCCATTTTAATTAAAAAGTCAGAGTGTGCTGAAAGAAACAGACTGGACCCACAGTGAGCTGTGTACCCTTCACTCCCTCACTGCTCTCAGTCTGTGCCCACTGAAATCCACCTAACACACCTGGTCTATCTCTCTCTCTCTCTCTCTCTCTCTCTCTCTCTCTCTCTCTCTCTCTCTCTCTCTCTCTCTTTTACTGGAAACTGTCAGCAAGGAAGAATGAAGAATCTGGAGAGGTGGGTTGAAAGCATTTAGGCATATTCTGCCCCAGGGGGCCATGCATGGTGCAGCAGCTTCCGAGCTCCCCTAGGTGAGACTGGGCTGTGGGAAGCTGGCCTATGGATCACATCCAGGCTTCCTGGTAGGTAAGGAATGAAGAGCTGGTCTCTGAAAGTTGACTGCCTAAGCAGATCCAGGGTAGGAGGTCTTAAGCCTAACCCATTCTCCAGTGCCATGTCCCCTTCAGACTGTGCCCTACGAGTATCAAAACAACACAGGACTCTGAACTTCTTCCTCAAAACAGTACCAAAAAAAAAAAAAGGAATACCCCTTGAATAATAAAATACTTATTTTAATGAATTTGTTTTTAATACAAATGAAAAACAAGATTCTTACCATTTTAACTACAGTTAAAGCCAGAACTAGTCAATAACATATTAATTTTGCAAAGTTTTTAACTACAGATTGTCAAATATATAATAGAGAATGTAATTTAGTGCTTTTTTGGTCACACTATCAAAAATAAGCATTTTTCTCATACCTAGGTTATCAAAAGTACCACTCAAATTTTTTTCTTAATCAAGTAACATATCTGCAAGTGTGCATGTTTGCTAAAAATTAAAAAAGGAAACATCAGTGCTATTACATAGAAAAACCCTGTTTTAAAAATGAAACAAAAAAAACCAACAAAAAAGGAAAACTTTATATATTGAATATCACTTAAGTGCTTCTTAACCAACCAAAAATGTCTAACACAGATGGCAGGCTCACATTCTTAGGATGAAAGTCATCTTACAAAATTTTAATGTTATAACATGACTGTTATGCACCAAATAAAGCAAATAAAATCTATCACTTAGTATGTTTGCTTTTTACTTTGTCAACGAGACAGCAGATTTAATGTTGTATTGCTTCCGTCAAGTAGTCTGCCATGTGAGGTTAGGTTCTGTGGGTCACATCAAATGTAGGAAGACAGTCCTCATGAGAGCTGACCATTTTCACAGGAAAGCAACTTTCATTTCAGATAAAACTAGAAATACACACACATGTCTATTGAGCAGAGACACCCAATGCAAACTTACAAGAAGAGACAGTCAAATAAACTCATGAAGCAATGATCACCGGAAAAGAGGTGGAGGACACAGCTTCAGCCATGACAGTACTTTTTGTTGAGTCACAGAGACATGCCACTAGCCTATTCAGACCAACTGAGTCAGGAGGACATACAACATGTGAAGAAGAATCTCTCACTCCAGCTGGTGCAACAAAACAACCCAGATTCCAAACACAGGATTATTAACAATAAAAACTGCACCCCTAGCCTGGCATGGTGGCCCGGGCCCATAATCCCTGCACTTGGGAAGCGGAGGTAGAAGGTCTGTGGCCAGCCTGGGCTCCTATTGCAAAAAGAAAATGATACGCAAAAATTGTAACCCTGCTTTTCTAAGGAAAAAGTAGTTTTTAAAACAAGGGCATGAAATAAACTTCAAACTGAGACTCATATTAAAAATAATGAAAAATAATACTTGAAACTAAAATAAATTAAATTTCAGGTATTTTGTTTTTCAAGCCTACAGCACCCGGCATTTCCAGGTGGTCTCCCATCCAAGTACTAACCAGGCCTGGCCCTGTTTAGCTCCCGAGAGCAGACGAGACAGGGCATGCTCAGGGTGGTATGACCGTAGACAATTTCAGGTTATTTTTAATGTGTGTAAGATATATAAAATAAATAACTGTATACACCAAATACACACTATTAGTTTATTTTAGGTTAAAAAGTATTTAGGAAAAGCTCTCCATGTTCAAAATTAAATAGGAATTGTCTTCTATATACAGGAATTACACTGGAAATATGAAGTAAAAGTTTAATTCTGCAGAATTAAAACACAATTATAGTCATTCAAAAAGTAAAAAAAATACTGAATTTTTGTTAAATTCTTAGAATTTTGCAGTAACAAGTGAACTTTTTGTAACATTTAAAAATTATTCTTTTATCAATATAAAACTATCCAAATAATTATGAGAATCTCTTACAGCAGAAAAATAAATTCACATGATACACTCGCGACCCCAAGAGTTACAAGCAGCAGAGCGAGCGGTGTCCCTGAAACAAAGCACTTCCTCCTTTTGCTTCCTTCATCCCACACATAAGCCTTATTTCACATCATTACACAGAACTACAAGCACACTCTGACAGATAACTAACTCTTTCTTTTTGCCTCCGAAGCCCAGGGACGGTCCTCAGTCTTCTTTCTTGGCGTGTCTCTTAGCACCACCTGAAGGCTTTGCTTCCCGATTGGTTGCGGATGAGGCAGAACCATTGGAGGATGGTTTGACTTCTGTTTTTTTTTCACTCAATGAAAACTGCTGCTGCTGCTGCTGCCGCCAGCCAAACAGCATCCCAGTCAGGGTGTCCTCAAAGGGAGTGAGAGTCACAGCGGTGTCCTTTTTCATCATCATGCTTATCTAGGGAAAAAAATTAACTTTGAATTTCAGTACAAACACTTTTTGTTTCTTGAAAGAGAAAAATCAATAATGGGCAAAGGGATTCAAATGTATTTTTTATTTAATCTATAGGAGAAAAAATATGGTAAATTCTGGGAAAATCTCAGATCGCTAAGAATTTAAAGATTATTCATTAAAAATGTACCTGGTACTGGTACACCAAATGAAGTGTAACCATCACTACCAAAACTTAAAAGGAAAAAAGAAAAAAATAACGAGAGAGAGAAATAGATAGATGATAGACAGACAGACAGACAGATAAGGAAGTCAAAGGAAATGAGGTATAATCTTTTTTATGAGATATAATCTTATCTACTGTCTACACATACAGCCAATACAGCTATCATTACTATATGTCTGGCATGGGTTAGAATTGTAAATACTTTCTACTCCTCTCTCCTTTCAACTTAATGCAACAATTAATGTTGCCTTCATCACAGAGAGGAATAGTCACAGCTCTGACAGGTTAAGTAACTTGCCCCAAACTAAAAAGCAAATTGAATGGAAAGCAAGACGCAATACAGACTTGGGTTCAACTACTACTTAACAACACACTATTGCCAAAGGGGCAGGCTTTAGGGACAGTCAGAACAGTTCCAGAAAGACACTATAGAAAGACACTATAGAAAGACACTATAGAAACCATCTCCCCACCCGTCTTTTCTGCTTGAATTACTTAAGTATAGAACAAAGACATCAGAATTTGGACTGAAAAGTGATTCCAATACTTTACCTCATAAATCACACTGCTTAACAATGTTCAGACTTGATCAAGGAATTAGACTAATCAATCCCAACGTGGATGTGCAGGGAGAACTCAGGATCTAGCTTACTTCCAAAGCCCCAAGACTCTGTAACAGTCAGTTCTTCCAGATCACAGAAAAAAAAAAAAAAAATCAAGCTAGAAATTTTTGGAATGACATCCCTAAAGGAGGCCCCTACACAACCCACGTGCTTGGAGTGCATGATATCAAAAATAATGTATCATTCAGTGTGACATCATCTAGGGCCTGGGAAGTTACAAAGAGTGTGTGCCATGCAAGTTAAAGTAGCCAGAAATAATGGTAAATAATTTAAAACATGTCAGATGAAAATGGCACAATATAATCTACAAGATACTAACACTACCACATATATAAAGCAAAGCTCACTTATACAGAACTTTGTGAAGGTCAGATGATCTGAAATGTGTACTGTGAAACAGCTACTTTAAATAAATCCACCGTATCTGTCTCTTTTTTAAACTTTATTTTATGTGTATTGGTGTTTTGCCTGCATTTGTCTGTATTTCACATGAACCAGTTACAGATAGTTGTGAGCCACCATGTGGGTGCTGGGAATTGAACCTGGGTCCTCAGAAGAATAGTCAATGTTCTTAACCATTGAGGCATCTCTTCAGCCTGGAAGCAGCTACTTTTATAACATATGTGATGTCTGACTGGAAGGAGAACCCTCTGAGTAGAAATGTTGGCAGAAGGAGGAGCGTTAAGACAAGAGATGGAGGATGTATGCAATTTTATGAGTAAAATTAAAATATAGACTTTGAAAGTACTCTATGTGAGTGGATAAAGCTGCTTCCTGAGCTACAGAATAAGTGCAAATTCCAGTGTCTAGGGTGGGCAACTTCCCTACAAGCTGTTGGTTGGAGAAGTGTCTGAAATTCCTCCCTACAGCATCTCCTGACAAAAATACAAGCTAGTACCCCTGCTGTTGGTTGCCTCTAGAAACTAGATGGTAAGACCCAATTGCTAAAGACACCACAGACTCTGGTCACAGAACATGGAGAAAGCAAGCTTGAACCGGCCACGAGTTTTCCTGATGCTAGCTAGTCCTCACGGTGCCAGAAGGTGTCATAAAGGCCGATGAGAGAGACTGACATCAAGTCCTACTCAGCTACGGAGTCTCACGATATATTACTGAATGGTAAGGCAAACTGCCCACTGTGCAATCCAGGGGCAAACAGCAGCTTTCTCCTTAAATCTGAGACCCACTCCGTGGTACTGTGATAGGCAGCCTATTTTGGTTGAATGGGGCTTGCTCCAATGACCCAGCAGAGAACTCTACAAGGGACAGAAAAGAGAGCCATGTTCCCAGAAGATAGGTGGCTAGCACCACAGAGCCCCCAACTCCATAATTCTTTGATTATCAGACAATGTCCCAAGCTTCTGGCATTCTGGCTAGACTCCACCCCCCAGAGTTACCTGACTGTAGCCAGGTATGCTCCTCCCCACATTTACCTGATAGCCTAGCCCACTATAAGAGGGGCTGCTTGGCCCCTCCTCACTCTCTTTAAGCCCTCACCTTTCTTAATCTCTAGCCCTCCTTCTCTCTTTCCCTTCTCCCCTCTCTCCATGTGGCCATGGCTGATCTCTCTCTCCTTCTACCTTCTCTCTTTCTCCCTACCTTTCTACAATCAAGCTCTAAAACCATAGACTGTCTCTGCTCATCAAGGCCCTCCATGCTTGAGCGATGGGATAGGCTCTTTCCTAATGAGCCACGTTTAACCTCCCGCCAGAAGGCCATCCTGCTCTCTAGCCATGGACCAGAGCAAGGACTCTCTCCCGAGTGGGAACCATCAAGCACCCTTCACCCCAGAGCTCAGTGCAGCCCAGGGCCCCCATTCTGTTCTCAGCTCCTCCACCATATCCAGCGTAGGATGCCAGAGGCTGGGAACCTGGTGCCTAGGACTACCCCTTGTCCACCACCTGCTTAGCTGGGGTCAGTGGCTCCACACAGCCAGACACCCACCCAGACCCTCGTGGAAAGCATGTGCAGTCCTCCTGCGTCAGCCTGCCCAGAGCACCAGAACTCTGGCAGGACATGGGCTCTCTCCCATTCCCCTTTCCCCCACACCCAAGGGCCCGCACCACTCAACAGGAGGGGATTTATTCACATCTCATACTATAAAACCTGATCAGAAACCATTGGCCACAGAAGTCATAAGACTTAATGGGGAGGCTACTGCTTTGGTTTTGCTAAATAGACAAGGTGTGCTTATCACAATAGCTGTTATACCCACATTTAGTGCTGCTGTGAGCTCCAGTCTGAAGCTTCCTTCTCCAATGGGTAGTATTAAGAGCAGGGACTCATAACTGGTCAATAAGTGACTGTTAAATGTTCAGCAAAAACTGGGGGGCATCAATCCTACTCCAAGACCTCCGAAAAGAAATATCAGAAAGAATGTAAGAAACAGAAAAAGAGGGGGAATGGTATGGCATGTTAGCATGATGTGTGATATGGCTGCTGAAGTCTTGAACCCATGACATCTTGGAGTAGATTGCACAAGATTTATGTAAGACTGGACCTTTCAACATCCTGCAATGGAAGAGGTAGGCGCTCACAATGCCCCATGATTCCCTGAGGATTTATATGTAGTTAATGGTTACTGGAAGAGGGAGAGACATTTACTTCAGTGGTGTAGCCACTGGTAAAGCACTCATATTCTTTTAAAATTTATTTATTTTAGTTTATTTTTACATAGGAGTGTTTTATCTGCATAGATTTGTTTGATGTCTAAGGAGGCCAGTAGAGGATATAAGTTATCTGGGCCTGGAATTGCAAAAGACTGTGAGCTGTTATATGGTTGCTAAAAACTGAACTTGGATCTTCTAGAAGAGCAGCCAGAGATCTTAATATAAATATGTACTCCCTTGTACTAGCTAAGTTTTGTGTCAGCTTGACACAGGGTGGAGTTATCACAGAGAAAAGAGCTTCAGTTGGGGAAATGCCTCCACAAGACCCAGTTGTAGGGCATTTTCTCAATTAGTGATCGAGGGGGAAAGGCTCCTTGTGGGTGGGACCATCTCTGGGCTGGTAGTCTTGGGTTCTATAAGAGAGCAGACTGAGTAAGCCAGGGGAAGAAAGCCAGTAAAGAACATCCCTCCATGGCCTCTGCATCAGCTCCTGCTTCCTGACCTGCTTGAGTTCCAGTCCTGACTTCCTTTGGTGATGAACAGCAGTATGGAAAGTGTAAGCTGAATAAACCCTTTCCTCCGCAATTTGCTTCTTGGTCATGATGTTTGTGCAGGAATAGAAACCCTGACTAAGACAAATTGGTACCAGCAGAGTGGGGTATTCCTGTGACAAGACCATGTTTTGGGGAGGACTGTGAAGAACTTTAGAACTTTGGGCTAGAAGATTCATTCAGTGTTAAGAGCTTTGTGGGATGTTGTATAGGAGCTTGGAAGATAATGTTGAGAACAGTGCAGAAGATGGAGGCCTGGCTTGTGAAATTTCAGAGGGAAAATTAAAGACTCTTTTCAGGGCCATTGTTACTTTGTGAAGATTCTGTGGTTCTGGTTAGCTGGGGCTGAAGAATCAGCTGTGATTAACAAGATACCAGAACTACTAAAGCGAAAACTTTGCATTACTGGGACTATTGATGCTGGTTAGCTGGAGCTAAAAAATTAGCTGTGATTAAGAAGAGACCAGCATCATTGAGGTGACATCTTCTAGGAAGTGTTTTCTGAAATCACAAAGAGGCTGTGTTCCAGAGATAGCCAAAGCTGTACCTCGTGCTGCAGCAGGACTTGGTAATGTGTAAGAGTCACCCAGGTGGTACTGGTTTTGAAGGCATGAAGGGGTCATGCAGAGCAGCTGAGGCTTGGCACTGTGAGAGGCCGTGGAAGGCCATTGGTGAAGGTGCAGTCTCAGTTGCAATTGATGGCCCAGGACTGAAGGGGTCATGCAGTATTTTGGAGATGCCAGGACCATGAATGACCACCAAGAACAGCAGCAGCAGTGGAGCATCTGGAGCCTAGAGGAAAAGCTGTGTGCTACAAAGGACAGGGCTGGAGAAGTGACCCAAGCCTTTGGAGGAGCCCAGAAGATCGTGAGTTGGATCCCAGACATTAGACAGTTGGAGTTTAATTTTTACTTTTGATTGTGATTGTGCCCTGGTATTTTTCCCTCTTGAAGGAAGAAACTATTTTAGTGGATCCCACAGTTAAGAGACTGAATTTTTAAAACACTTTGGATTTTAAAAAGATATTGGATATTTTAAAAGATTGAACTTTTAATATGTAAAGACTGTGGGACTTTTAAGTTGTTTAGATCTTGGGGATGAATAAGAAACTAAGGGTTGAGGCTTACTAGTGATGTGTTTGTGTGTCAAGTTGACAAGGGGTCAATTGTACTGGCTAGTTTTGTGTCAACTTGATACAGGCTGGAGTTATCACAGAGAAAGGAGCTTCAGTTGGGGAAATGCCTCCACGAGATCCAGCTGTAGGGCATTTTCTCAATTAATGATCAAGGGGGAAAGGCCCCTTGTGGGTGGGACCATCTCTGGGCTGGCAGTCTTGGGTTCTATAAGAGAGCAGGCTGAACAAGTCAGGGGAAGCAAGCCAGAAAAGAACATCTCTCCATGGCCTCTGCATCAGCTCCTGCTTCCTGACCTGCTTGAGTTCCAGTCCTGACTTCCTTTGGTGATGAACAGCAGTATGGAAGTGTAAGCTGAATAAACCCTTTCCTCCCCAACTTGCTTCTTGGTTATGATGTTTTGTCCAGGAATAGAAACCCTGACTAAGACATCCCTGAATTGAACAGACCTTAATACACATAAATTATTCTACTAAAAAAAACTGATTTTTAAAAAACGTAGAAGTACTTATTCCTAAGTAGTTTGTAAAAACACACCGATCAGTACTTTGAAGTGACCTTGAAAAGCTGCTGTCTATGCCACACCTGGGATATGGCTGCCAGTTGTACCAACAGTGGAAGTAACAGGCCACAGGACAGTTCCCCAGGACTGCTCCTGTCTCCACTCCCCAGGTCACTTTCCTCCTGTATATTCCCCGCTTTCACTTTTACTTAACTCAATTAACTAAAATCATTTTTACAGTTCTACCGGTCACTGAAACTGCTTTTACACGGTCATCATACATGATTTACTTTTTAAAACACACAGCTTCTTCATAGTTGTAATCATTATTGGTCAGCACCTTTGCTCTATCTCATAGTAACTAGTTCACTGTAGTTTCTTCAAGTGAACAGCCAATACCTAATACATGTTTCTCAAAGTTCTTTCAAGTATCCACTGCTGGAAGAAGGGATCCAAGTTTGATACAGTTCAAAACAGACAAAAGATTTACCTTAAAACTTTTTTCCTATGTCAGAAGGCTGAGGAGATGGTTCAGCAGTTAAGAGGGCTGGCTGTTCTTCTAGAGGACCTGGGTTCATTTCCCATAATTTACATGGCACAATTACTGTAACTCTAACTCCAAAGAATCCAACACCTCTTCTGGCCTCATGGGGCAGCAAACATATACAAGGTATACAAAGATATATACAGACCAAACACCAATACACGTGAAATAAAATAATAATAATAAAAAAAAGCATATGTGAATTTTACCCAATAATGCATTTAACATATTTAAAGTTAATTACCATTAAGATCAACTAATGGTTGAAAATACATCACATTTATAATATGATTTTATACAGAAAACGCCAGAAGCCACATATCCCTTGGGGTATGTATAACCCTAGTTCATGAAACACAGACTTGCTTGAAATTGCAAAGCATCCATTTTGACATATGCCTGTGTATCAACAATATAAAAGGGCTTTCTCCTCTACTGATAATCTTTCCTATTTATTTTGTTTCCCTGTGGCTTGAGTTCTATCAATCATAAAGTACTTGAGAGAATTATAACAGTAAGTGATTTCCTCTTTAATGAATCTGGCCAAACATAGCTGAACATGTGATGAGTTCTAGGAAAAAAGAAGAAAAGGAAAAGGAAATTGTAGAGGAGAGATGGAAGAAGGAAAGGAGGAAAGGCAGATGCTGAATATATTTCTCTCAAGGAAGAAGAGAAGCACAGGTAGAGGCAGAACAACATCAACAACACCTGTCTACTTGACCCAGAATGAAGAAGCAGATCTGTAAATACATATGGCTTCCTGAACCTGCAAACTTAATATACTTACCTTTGACAAAAACAAAAAGCAGTGCTAACTTAAAACTCTACCTTAGCTTTAAGAATGAAGCGGACAGTATCTGTGCAGTTTCTGACCTTCCTCCCTTCGACTCTCTGGCTTCCAAGACACTACCTGCCTATCCTGTCCAACCATAAGCATCTCCTGATGGCAAATGAAGAACCACAGAGGAGCTTCCGGAAATCCTGATGCAGAGCAAACTCCCCCAGAATCACCTTTAAACATTCAACAATAATAACACAAGTGTTCTTGGTACTAGCTTCGCCTGAAGGACTCTATCAAAAGAAACGGCCTAAACGGGATTAGTAATGCAGAGTGGTGGACAGCTGGAACTTTCTTACCTTCACGATCACGAGGAATATAGTGTAAAGGAACATGAGATAATGCTTTGATATTGCCAGATGCCTGGTGTGCTGGAAGGTGAACATAATTGACCCGAGCAGGGTTACCTTGCAAGGGCTGAAAGGAAATAACATTTTAAGTCAGTGACAAACAAAACTACTGCTCTGTCTACAGTCTTCTCGGAGTGCTCTGTAAACACCAACTTAATGGACTCTTAACACAGTAACACAAAATGAGCTATGTAAATAGACTTTTAAAGTTTTCAGAAATCTTTTCTCACAGCATAAAGTAGTAGAGATTCTTATAGATTTTGTGTGTCTTGTGCACACACACACACACACACACACACACACATCAGATCAGAGTTGCAGGCAGTTGTGAGCTGCCCGACTCGGATGCTAGGAACCAAACTTGGCTCCTCTGGAAGAGCACTGTACTGCCTGTCTGACACACAGCTAGACTTCTCTGGAAGGGGATACCCTCAGGTGAGAAAATGCCCCCCACGCCCCCCCCACCCCCGTAAGATCCAGCAGGAGGGCATTTTCTTAGTGACTGATGGGGAAGGGCCCAGCCCACTGTGGGTGGTGCCACCTTACACCAGTGGACTTTAGTTGCATAAGAAAGCAGACAGAGCAAGTTAGTAAGCAACACCCCATCCGTGGCCTCTGCATCAGTTCCTGCCTCCACACTTAGGCCTTGTTTGAGTTCCTGTCCTGACTTCATTTGCTGATGAAAACCAATGGAGAGATGTAAGCCAAATAAACCCTTTCCTCCCCAAGTTTCTTTGGTCATGGTGTTTCCTCACAGCAACAGGAACCCTACCTAAGACAAGCACCAAGTGCTCCTGACCACTGAGCTAACTCCTCAGGCACAAAACTTTTTAAAAGTGTCCGTTATGCTTCTATAGCACAGTACTGCAGAAACATATTTATCTATCAAACACCTTTTGAAAGGACTTGAAAAACCTTCCGTGATAAACAAGACCCCAAGACAGATGAAAGAAATGGAGAAACATCTTTCCTGTTCTGTGGTGTAAATGCCACCATTGGACAACCTCAGGCTGCCATAGAGAATGGAGAATAAGATCACACAGTTACTCTCAGAAAGCAGTATGGTGGCACCCATACACCCAGTACTTGAGAAGCCAAGGCAGGTGGATGGCTGTGAGTTCGAGGCCAGCAAAGCTACACAGCGAGACCCTTTCTCTTAGAGCGCAGCATGAGCCATCTATTCTAGCATAGCACATGGCATGGCAAATCAGCGTTTGCCAACATCATAAGTACTAACTCTGAAATTATTAATCCTCCGTACCCACTAACCTACATAGGCTTCAGAGCTTTCCTTACACACTTGTGACATGCTTAAGGTATCTCGGTAGAAGATCTCCATCCAGCTGTGCTATGCCTACAGAGGATAAATTATAAACTATGAGAATGCCACACTGCAAAAATGACAAATGGACTTTTTTATGGACTGTTTTATAAGTCCATTTACTTTTAAAGGTTATTTAAGTATTATAAACTAAGGAATGGGTTCAAACAGCATAATATGCTGGACTTCACATATTAATGTAACTGAATAACAATCATGACTTGGAAAAGAGATTTCTAAACTTTTCTTGTGCATTCCGATGTTTTAAAAATATTTTAAGACAACTTTTAGCATACTTATCAGTTTATAACTGTATAACATGTTATAAAATGTACACAAATTAACATTTAAAAGTATAAAGGGCAAATGAGGGGCTGTGGAGATGGTTAGTGAGTAAAGCGCTTGCTGTACAGCACAAAAGCATACTGGGTGCCGAAAGCCCACCAGGAATGCCAGGGCACAGGAGGCCCAGACAACAAGCCAGGAGCAGGCTGGCTACTCAGGAGGACTAGACAGTGGGCTCCATGTGCTCTGAAAGATCTCACTTGAAGATAGACGGTGGAAATGTATCAGTGAAAATATCCCACTCTAGCCCAGGGCTGCCACAGGCACAAGCATGCACTATGACACACATGTGTACATGCTTACACACATACATACATATGACCTCTGCCCAATGGAATATGATTTATTTTGATGTTGTTTTGTTACTCTCATAGTTTGGTTCCTATGCTAAAGTAGCTACTTAAGGAAATGGTTTTGACATATACACTGACCATTTTGGATTATGTTTTCTTAAAGACTGACTCTAAAAAATAAGCAGTTTGTAGATAACTGGGAAAGGGCACTGGAGAAGGACTTAAAGGAGATTTAAATCAGAGTTAGACTTGTTATGAAGACTGGGATGAACTGGAAAAATCTATTGCTGTTTCCTATGAAACAGGAAGTCAGATTCTCCTTCCAAACCACAATGGTGGAACAGATAGTAGCAGATACTCCTCTTCCAAAAAGGGAAAGGAGAGAGCCCTGGCACCAAGACATTTCAAACTCCAGCAGATCAGCTCCACGGGGATCCTGGGCTTCAGGCTCCATGCTTTAACCTGTACAGCATGGCCCTGGCCTCTGTACTCCAACTTCAGCCTGTGCCCATGGCCCATCACGCTCCCCATCCTTCCTCAAAACCACTCCTGCTTTTCTTGGTCGATTCCTAGTTCTAGGACTCATCCCCTACTCACATATGCTGAAAGGCTAGGACCTGCACATAAGACATGTCCACATCATTGTCGGATAGGGTTTGTTGGTGGTGTTGTTATGTGTATGAGTGTTTTGCATGCATGTATATACTGAGTACCACATGTATGGCTGGTGCCACAGAGGCCAGAAGAGAACATCAGATCCGGTGGTGCTGGAGTTACAGAGTTACGAGGCATCGTGTGGGGTCCTCTGTAAGTGTAGCAAGTGCTCTTAGCACTGAGCCATCCCTTCAGCCTCCAAGCTGGGTTTTTTTTTTCATTAATTTATTTGCTCACTTTATATCCCAATCGCAGCCCCCACCTTCCCTTCCAGCTCCTCCCCACACAGCACCTGCCTCCCCTTCTCCCTACTCTTATCTTCTGTGAAGAGGAAGACACCCATGCCCCATATCACACCAATCTGGCACATCAAGTCACTATAGAACTAGGCACATCCTTTCCCACTGAGGCCAGACAAGGCAGCTCAGGTTGGGGAATAGTAGCCCCCGCTCTAGTCGTTGGGGGACCCACATGAAGACCAAGCTGTACTTCTGATACATATTGGGGGGAGGGGGCATAGATCCAGTCCATGCCAAGCTGTTTTTATAAAGAAGAGAAATCCAAAGAAAATTGATGTTTCCTTTGAGAGTTCATCTGAATCAATGAATTTGCTGGTTTTCTTCCCAATGTGACTGTTATTTGTTTCTTGGGTATGTCTCAGTCATATACATAGTTTCAAGCATTTTAAAGCAACTAGGTGGCACCTAAGGCTGAAAGTCCACATCTCAGTAGAATGCAGGCCACTTACAAGGACATCTTCAGCCATTCATCACCTTCTGGTTTCCAGTCTCCTTTTAATAACTGTTCACAAGCTGTGATGACAGCACCACCTGCACCTAAAGACAAAATAAAAAAGAAACAAGAATATTTAACCAATTTGCTTAAGAAAATATATGGTAGGAGAAGTCAGAATTTCCCCTCCTAGTCTAAAATCCAAGATTACCAAAACAAAATTTCAAGAGGAAGAAAAAAATTTGTCTTCTGTACACTGAGATCTGAGACAAGTGCATTTTCCCTCCTCAGATGTCAACTGTCTGCCTTACTGTGACCTAAGGTTAAATAAAGCTGGGCTCTCAAGCACAGACATGCATATATAGAATTGTTTTAGGAAAAACAAGATCCTCTCTTTACATTTCTTTCCTTGTTATGGCTAATTTTAGATGGAGTACACCATACTTGAAAATGACAAGACGAAAGAAAGAAAGAAAGAAAGAAAGAAAGAAAGAAAGAAAGAAAGAAAGAAAGAAAGAAAGAAAGAAAGAAAGAGGGGAGGGAAGGGAGGGAGGGAGGAGGGGAGGGAGGGGAGGGAGAGAGGCTATAGAATAAACAGAAAGCAATTCGAGCAATGTGAATATGAATATCTGCTATTTCCAACAACTGACAAGAAAGGAAAGAATATAAAGCAATTTGTTTTCATTTTTAGATAGGGTCTTTCTGTTCTAGAATTCTCTGTGTAGCTCAAGCTGGCTTCAACCTTGTGATCCTCCTGCCTTGGCCTTCCAAGTATTCAGATTATAGGTATGTCTCACCATGCCCAGCCTCAGCATTTTTTTAATTTATGAGACAAAATTTCATATTAAACATATTTCATATATGGTAAAATAATTACTTATGATTCTATCTGGTTCTGAAACAACAAAAGAAATTATTCATAAGAAACTTTACAAGGCCACCAGGTTCAAAATAATGGCTGAAGTGATAGCTCAGAGGTTAAGAGCACTGGCTGTTCCCCTAGAGACCCTGAGTTCAATTCCCAGCAACCACATGGTGGCTCATAACTACTTATAATGAGATCTGGTGTCCTCTTCTTACACAAAGGCATACATACAGGTAGAACACTGTATATATACTAAATAATATCTTAAAAGAATAATGGCTGATCACCAATACTGATGTAAGTAACTTTTAAATTAACTTTACAAGCTAAAAACTAGACAAGGCTCCCACTTTCCAAAAAGATTTATTACAGTATGTGATCCCTATCCCTGTAAGCAAAGAAGATTCATGAGCTACAGTACATCAAGAACACAATTTATTAATCTCACCTCGGGCCCATCCAACAACTATCATGACTATCCAGCCATTTCTGTAATAGCTATTAGCATGTGAGACTCCGCCTACTATTTTCCACGTTCGGGTCACTTCCTTCATTCCCGCAGCCAGGAACTGAATAGGTTGATATGAATAACCCTGGGAAACTAGGTCACGAGGGCAAAAGAATACAATATACCTGAAATTAAAATTTAAATATTTCAATATCTAAATAATATCAGAGGAATAAAAGTGAAAATCTAAGTCATCACCACTAAAAACATGGCATAACACAACCAAAGCAATTATCCTTAGAAGCTTGGAATAGGATTTCAACAAAAGCAGACTGGATACTAGATGGCTTTTTAAGTTACACAATATATATATAAGTCTGTATCATGAGGAGGAGAAGTCACACACTTTGCAATGCTCTATACACTTTTTTTCATTCATCCATACAGTATGAGAAGAAAGTTAGGTACATAATTAATTAAGAGAAAGAAGCAAGTGCCTTACCAGTTCCAGTAGGTATGGGCTATGAGCATACAATGTCTTTGTTCTTAAGGAAAAGGAGTTAGACAAAACAGCCTTTGGGCAAAAAAGCAAGGGCATCATTTCAGCTCCTACCAACATCTTGACCTGTGTCCCTTAGCTTATAGTGTAAGTTAAAAATCTATACAAAGACAGAGAGAACTCACAAGGAAATAGGTTTATGTTGTGGAAAATGTATTTTCATGCAGCTGAAAGAATACTGAGTTCAGCCGGGCGTGGTGGCACACTCCTTTAACCCCAGCACTTGGGAGGCAGAGGCAGGCGGATTTCTGAGTTCGAGGCCAGCCTGGTCTACAAAGTGAGTTCCAGGACAGCCAGAGCTACACAGAGAAACCCTGTCTCGAAAAACCAAAAAAAAAAAAAAAAAAAAACAAAAGAATACTGAGTCCAATCTTTAATTTGATTGAATAAGCTTAGTTTTAGCCAATGAAGTTGTTGCTAATTTAACAATAATACAGCTGTTCTCTGGTGAACCATAGTTTTAAACTTCGTTTGTTCTTCAGCATCTCCTCAAATACTACCAACAGTAGAAATACTAGAAAATACAGTTTTTTCTCTCCATTCCTAATAGACAGTTTGGTATGTAGAGCACAATACATCTTCTAGTAGAGTGATACAGAAAACATGGCACAGAAAAAAAAAATATTTGGACCGGACAGTGATGGTGCATGCCTTTAATCCCAGCACTTGGGAAGCAGAGGCCAGAGGATTTCTGAGTTTGAGGCCAGCCTGGCCTACAGAGTGAGTTCCAGGACAGCCAGGGCTACACAGAGAAACCTGTCTTGAAAAATAAAAATTAAAAATGTTTAGTTTTTTTTTAAATCAAGTGTTAATTTTATTCTAATTCATGAGTCATTAAACACAAAAACCTCACATGCATTCATCGAATATGAAATATTTGCCAACACTGCTCTCGAGACCAAATATGGAAGCAATGGTCAGCCGCTACATTCCTTCTTACTCAAGGTCCCACTCACTGCACCACAGTCCACAGAATGTCTGTTTCATTTCATCTCAACTCAAGACAAGCAGTGGCTCTGTGCAGCTGAAGCACTTGGTTCTTACACCTCAAAGTGGCTCTTTATACACTGCTCCTTACTACATAAAATAAAGGCTACAGTGCTCATCATTGGATTACACTGGTTGCTGGATGGCAGGAATCCTATCAACTTATCAATTTTATCAACTGTTCTCGAACCAAAAACTCAGCACAATGAAAAATAGCTCTGAACTGAATAGTCTATTAGCATTCAATCTGGAGGCAAAATACAAAACATATCAAAGAATCAATTAATTACAGAGTAAGGAATGAAATATCTGGAGACAATTTCAAGTAATCTGAAATAAGATGGTTTAACTTTTTTTACATTGACATATGATATTTTGAAAGTTTTAAATGTAGAGATGATTTCTACAAAGTTGGACAATAGAGGAAAAAACATATACATTTAAATAATGAATTGTATATATATATATTCTTAATAAAATGAAACAATACTTTGGTATTTCTTATAGATTAGATAACGAACAGATGCTATAGTTTTCCTTCAGCAGTAACTCACATTAAAAATGGCATGCTCAAAAGAACAAAACCAGTATTACAACAGCTCCATTTGCCTTCCCTAATTCCATCTATAACATGTTCTCAAACTTATTAACAGCAGCTTTTACATTTAACTATGCCATATCACAACACACAGTCTATAAGTTATAATTGTTGCTACTTCTGAGTCCTATGTTTTTATCCTTTTTAATCAAATATTTCCTTTTTTTTCTCTTGGTTTTTCTTTTCTTTTTTAAAGATGTATTTACTTATTTATGTGAGTATACTGTAGCTGTACAGATGGTTGTAAGCCTTCATGTGGTTGTTAGGAATTGAATTTTTAGGACCTCTGCTTGCTCCGGTCAACCCTGCTCGCTCCAGTCGACCCCCACTCACTCAGGTCAACTCTGCTCACTCAGGCCCAAAGATTTATTTATTATTATACATTAGTACACTGTAGTTGTCTTCTGACACACCAGAAGAGGGCATCAGATCTCATTATGGGTGGTTGTGAGCCACCATATGGTTGCTGGGATTTGAACTCAGGATCTTCATAAGAGCAGTCAGTGCTCTTACCCACTGAGCTATCTTACCAGCCCTCTCCTTTTGGTTTTTCAAGACAGGTTTCTTTTGCAATCCTGACTATCCTGAATCAGCTCTATAGACCAGGCTAGCCTCAAATTTACAGAGATCTGCCTGCCTCTGCCTCCTGGGTGCTGGGATTAAACATCAGATATGTCTAAAGTACATCTAAAACCTCACATATTAGTGAAACCTCTGTGCCCACCTGAGCTGCCATGGAGCAAACAACTCTCTGTCATGCCCAACAGACTTACAAATGAGCATGAAAGACAAATGGCTGCAGACAAAACCACTCTTGTTCTGCAATATAAGTTAGCTATATAATGTTCCTCTGATGAATTACTGGGAAATGTCATTAATTAAACAGCACATCTCTTCTGTTAAAGATTACAAATTCACCTTAAGTTTGTAATATCCAAAAAACCTTTATCTTGAAAGTACCTAAAATATACACATAGATACATATACAAATGTATACATACAGGAAAGGAAAAAGAAATGGAATGAGAAGATAATAATGGATTTCTCAGATACTTTTAAGTCCTGTGGGTCAGATTAATAAAAAGAGAAAAATGACAAAGAGTAGAAATTAGTGTAAAATAGGACACAACCAACATAAACCAGTGTAAACAAGTTTTAAGATGGGAGCAGAATTTCGGTTAAAACCAGGGGTCAAGCAGAAGGTGCTCTACTGGGCTCATCACCGAGAACGCTGCGTCACTTACTATCAACTCTCCCTGTCTACCTAAGGCAGTATCAATTAACTGGGCCAAACGAAACACAAACTACACCCATGTTAGTCTACTGCAATAGCCCTGGTCTGTGGTTAGGACACCAAAGAAATTTCATGGATGTATCCTGAAAAAGACTATAAAACTGTGACTCTTATATTTCCCTCATATAAATGTAATCTCCCTGCAGAATGCTTGGAAGTTTAAGGAAAACATTCTGAGACATAAAATCAATAGATAGAAAAATTATAAATTATGTACTGCTCCCATAAATGGCTTTTTAAAAAGACAACACAAATGAAAGTATATGGAGTTTTCAGACAACAGCTGTATACAGACAGAAGCACGCTCTTATGTGTCTTTACCAGTAGATGGTGCTAACCCCCAGGCATGCTACCATTCTGAGCTGACCTCACTTGAATATATAATTCCCCAGATCATTTGACTCTCAAAATCATAAGCAAAGACTGAAATGTTATTCTCAATGTTAAAACTTTTCTAATTAAACAATAAGATACACTGTCTTAACTCCAGCATCATTTCTCATATTTAAGAGACTGTAAGGACAACATTTCTATTCCAGAGTTCAAAGCAATTTACTGCTTATGTACCAACTAAAAGATGAAATAACCACGGTTTACATCTGGGCTCTGGATACTCAGGGTCTCCAATTCCTTGGCTAAGTCATTCATTTCTTTGTGCCTTGCTGTCACGCTTTGTTAAAGCTGAAGCAGTACTCACCACAGCTTCAAAAGCCAGAGCTGCAGGGCCCAGATATAATAACTAGTGACCTGCATCCAGTACAGAGCAAGCAAAATCTGAGTGTGAAGTCTAACCAGGGAAGCATGGCGCTGTGGCCATGAAACTCTGGCAGCACACACACACCCTGGCTTAAAGATGAGAAAGAGGAAATGTAGGCGAGCAAAGAACAGAACAAAATTAATTAGCAATGCCAGAATATTCTGATTTTGTAATATCCTTTGCCCAACAAATAACAGAATTCTTTATATCTAGGTAAATTCCAAGTATTACATATATAACAGAGACAAGGTAGAAAATAATAAATAGTCTTGAATTTGAATTAGAGATAAATACTAGTATGAACTCCAGTCATTTCTCTTTCTTTACCCTCGCTTGGTTCAATGGATGCCTTAGCAGTGTGTCCAATGCGCTGAGTGAACCTTGAAAAAACTACTTCTCCTTAAAAGAAACTAAAACTAATTCCACAAGAAAGGTATAAAAATCTTAAAATACCAAGAGGCATGGAAGCTGAAAAGGCTCCCACTGTCCAAAGATGGGACAGGTTCAAATAATAATAAAAATTGCACTCTGTATCATCTCACAAATCATCCTTTAATCTGAGTTCATACACAGGTTTGGTTGTTGTTGTTGTTAAACTGATCATATTTGCAGGATGACCAGCAAACAAATAACCAAGCAACAGCCCTGCCTCTCTCTGACTAGTACAACAAGCTCAACAAAAATTCGGCAAGTCAGAGTATCGATAAATGCACGTGTGTGGCTAGAAAGGAAGGAGTACGAGGACAGTGGCCATACATCACAGCAAAGAGGACAGAGGGAGAGAGACTCTCTAGAGATGGACAGTAGGTCATGAGAAAACTCAGGATGTTGTTCCTGAAAAGAAATTACTGCACACAGGACTGGCACACTGTAACTTATTTTAAGATAATCACTACATCATTATGTGAAGAATAGATAGGGGGTAATGAAAAAAGCAACTAGCCCACTTAGGAATTTACTGAAAGTCCAGGCCAGAAGTGGAAGGATTAGTACTTAATGCTAGAAACAGGAGAGATAGGAAGTTAACAGAATCTGGCTATCTTACTTTTATATAGCCTCAGCACTTATCAACATTAAACTAATCCAAAATGCTATTATCTTTGTAAACTACCATAAAAACTGGAAGTCCTTTAGCGATGCTTTTGGAGGATGAAGCTGTGAGATGAGTAAATCAGTCTAAGGCACAGGGCAGCTGTCATGCGCGGACGCTCTACAGTCACACTTGTTCTAGCCTTGATGCCTACCTAGACAGAAATTACGGGAACTCTTCCCTAGTCTCAGTTTCCTCGCTGTCAAGTGGAAGTAGTAACAACAGCTGCCTCTGGTAGGAGAATTAACAGAACACACTGGAAGGCAGCCTTGAGACTGGGGGAGGGTAAAGCAGGAGAGAGCAGGGAGGTTGGGAAGAAGGATGGAGAATCTGCCAAAACTAAGCATGTATGCAAATGCCATAAGGAAACCTGTCACATGTAATCTAATTATTTTGGCTCAGCAGGTAAGAATAGTGGCTGCTCTCACAGAATACCTGGCTTCCTTTTCCAACACCCACATGGTAGATCACAATTATGTGTAATTTCAGTTCCAGGGTATTCAATGTCCTCTTCTGGCCTCCTGAGGGACCAGGCACATACACACATTCATGCTACACATACATACATACGTACATACAGACAGACATTGAAGCAAAACACCCATATACATAAAATAAAAACAAATAAATTTTAAAAAATAATTACAACAGCTACTTCACAGGACTCATAAGTATGAAAATAAATATAAAGAATTTATCTAATATCTCATTCAATACATAATAGCTATGGAATGATTAACTCCACTTCATCTACTTTCCACAGCCAAAAAAATATAAACTACTAAGAGAGAGAAAGTAGTGATTTTACTGAAAGCAAGCAACACCCTGTGAAATCTTTGAAGACTTCCCTGTTTAAGTCTGGTAGTATATTCTCTTCCAGTTTCATTTGATACAATGAGTTATGACTTAGATACCAACTACTTGAGAGAGAAACTTGTAATTGTTGTTAGTAAAAAAATCCTAATTTACCACCAGATTGGATTTTAAAAAACAAAAACACAATAAAACTTGGAATCCTGTTCACATGGAAAAGGCTTAGCCTACAGAACAATTTGATGTAGTTAGTCATTCATTCCATACCTGATTTTATAGCTTACAAATTTATTGGATGTTTAGAACAGTTGTAGATGAATTCAATATTTAGCTACAGATCTGAGAGATGCAACATATAGCTCCATAATATTTAAGTAATTTTTTTCTCTTAAAGTCACCAATAAAAGATTTTGTCAGGAAAAAATTATAATAGCTATTTGTGGTGGTTTCAATATGCTTGGCCCAGAGAGTGGCACTATTTGGAGGTGTAGCCTTGTTAGAGTAGGTGTGGCCTTGTTAGAGGAAGTTTGTTACTGTGGGCGTGGGCTTTAAGATCTTCATACTAGCTTCCTGGAAGTTAGTCTTCTCCCATTGTCCTTCAGAATAAGAGACAGAACTCTCAACTCCTCCAGCCCCACATCTGCCTAGACACTGCCATGCTCCCATCTTGATGATACTGGATCTCTGAACCTGTAAGCCAGCCCCAATTAAATGTTGTCCTTTATAAGAGTTGCCTTGGTCATGGTATCTGTTCACAGCAATAAAACCCTAACTAATATATACTACTTCACAGAACTCATGATGCAGTATGAAAATGAGTCTTAGCTGGTACTTAATTCTAATTCAATAATTACTAGCAATCAAGTGAGTAATTCACCCACCTACTTACCACACCCTCTACTACTTTACCATTACTATTATTTGTAATATCAATACCTGTTTGTAACGACTTAATACATTCACAATTATTATAATAAAATGAATTTTTAGTTATTTTTCTCATTGTGTTATATGTGCATGATGCACAGAGGGCTGAATGCCACAGTGAACGTGTGGAAGCCAAGAGGCTTCTCTGGGCGGCCTATTCTCTCCTTCCAGTTTTGTGTGAGTTCAAGAACTAGATCTCAGGTTGCCAGGCTTGAATGGCTAGCTCCTTTACCCACTGCGCCCTCTCACCAACCCCAGGAAGAAGGAATTCCAAACGTTCTTTATATATTAAATTGATAGTGTTTTTAAGTAGAAAGCATAGTTTACTTTAAATAAAACAAAGCATGTTTATTAGAATCAATAATCAATATATTTTAACTTAATCAATCTTGTTAAGAACCATCTAAACTTGCATGAATAAGAATCCAAGCCAATTCCTACTATCATTTTCCAAATTCATGTTTAAAGATGTCAGAAGCTTGAGGCTGGAGAGATGGCTCAGAAGTTAAGAGCACTGACTACTCTTCTGAAGGTCCTCAGTTCAATCCCCAGTAACTACATGGTGGGTCACAACCATCCGTAATGAGATCTGACTCCCTCTTCTGGAGTGTCTGAAGACAGCTACAGTGTACTTACATATATAATAAATAAATCTTTAAAAAAAAAGATGTCAGAAGCCTTTACATAATCCAATAGCCAGATGTGGTGCAAACCTGTGAACCCCAGCACTGGGGAGGCAGAGGCAGGTAGATCTCTATGAGTTGGAGGACAACCTGATGAACATACTGTGTTTCAGGGCAGCCAGGGCTACACAGTTAGACTCTGAACCTATCTGTCTGTCTGTCTGTCTGTCTATCTATCTATAAATAAATAAATAAACAAGCAAATGATGAGGCTAACGAAGAAGAAAACAAGACAAGAAAAGCTTGGACATTTTGTTTAGTTGTTCACATTTACATTTTTTAGAATGTCATAAGTCTATCTAAGTTTATTTCACAAAACAAAATATTTGGGCCAATATTTGATGTTCTCTAATGTTAAAATGTTCCCACAAACACTAAAAACAATTTCCACTGGAAGAAGATAAGAAGAGGAAGGGGAAGAAGCAAACTTTGCACTTAAAAATCTTTGGCACTATTCGGGTTCATTCATTGCACATGCATTAACTTAAGGACATAAAAAAGTTTAAAGATAAAAAGATCCATTTTACTGCAATCTATTAAACAATTCTTTAAAGATCTCATAGTGCAGCCTAAGGGCAACTTACCAGATTGAAGATGCCAGTAAAATATTAGTGTGGTTTGTAAGAAACTTCAATGGAGACTCTGCAAGCAGTATACAGGATAAAATTCCTCCACCAAAGCAATGGAGCATAGCACTCAGCCAGCTAGACAGGGGGTTATTCCACGCCACCGCCACTGCTCCTGAAAGGACAGAGTAAAACACGCTCTGAGACCGCTGTAAAGGTGCCAGGAAGCGCTAAGCACCCAATACACTAGAGAAATAAAGCGTTTGTTTACTTATTTCCAGCAAATTATATTCACAAGTGTGCTCATCATGGCCATTTGAATCAGTATTCTTTTTAGTCGCTGGCTTTACTGTGTTGGGTATGGGGAGATGGGAGAATGTGGCTGTGACTGCAGGTATATGCAGGGATGTGGAGGGTATTCTCCAATGCAGGCACTTGGAGGTCAGAGGTGATGTCGTGATCTTTCCTCCATCATGTCCCACATTCTTTTTAGAAACAGGGACTTGCCTGCACCTAAAGCTTGCTGCCTCGGTTTGACTGACAGACCAGTAAGCCTCCAGGATCTGCTGGGTTCTGGGCGTGTGTTACTTTAATTGGCTTTTATTAGTGTTATGGAGATCCAAAGTCAGCTCTTCGTGCTTGTGCAGCAAGTGCTTTATCCACTGAGTCCTCTAACCCAAAACAACAGAGTTTTCTTCAAAAACTGTGTGGGTTTTGAGGTGGGAGAGAAAGTAAGAGCTAGCACGCTTATCTATGCGTTTGAGTGACAGTGCAATTGCATATGCATGCATATGAGGAAGCCAGGCATGACCCAGGGTTTCTTCCTCTACTGCTCTGTCTTCTACATTTTTTTACGCAGGGCACTATATAACCTTAGCTGGCCTGGAACTCTCTACGTAGACAAGGCTAGTCTCATACTAGAAACTAGGGGTCAATTCACCTGTCTCGTCCGTCCTTCGGAACGCTGGAATGAAAGGTATATATCACTATGCCTGGCTCTCTACCTGATTTTTAGAGACAAGGTCACTCCCTGGCTGGTGAGCAGGCCCCTGGGACCTCCCTGCTTCCATCCTTCCAGATCTTGGGTTACAGGAGCATACAACCCCATGCCCAGCTTTAATAGGGGCTAGGGACATAAACTCAGGTCTCTCCATGCCTGCAGAGCAGGCGCCTGTCCCACACAGCATCTCACAGCCCCCGAGGTATTGTTTAATGACTGATTCTGACATCCTTAAAATATCATCCAAATTTGTTTTACCAGTTTCCTAGTAATAGATGGCTCATGTAAAATGGGTCCCACTTAGTGTTTCCTTCTACCCCAAATCTTACTGTGAGCACTCCAAAACAATGTGTCAATGGAATATATTAAGAAAGGTCGGAGACCAGTGAAATAGCTCAACGTGTAAAGACTTGCTACCAAGCCTGATAAACTATGTTTGATCCCTAGGACAGACATTGTGGATGGAGGGAGACAAATCCCACAAGTTGTCCTTGAACAACACACACACACACACACACACACACACACACACACACACACACAGTGTAATTAACTTTTTTAAAAGAAAGTTGGGCCAGTCAGATGGCTCAGTAAAGGTTCGAGTACAACTCTGACAATCTGAGTTCAGCCCCAGAATCCATGTAAAGATGTGAGAAGAGAATCAACTCCACAAATCTGACCTCCACACATCTGCTGTGTGGTACCCTACCACCACCAATAATGAAATCCATTTTTTGGTGTTTTGCTTTGTTTTGTTTTGTTAAGGAAAGGTTTATAACCTTAACTACTTTAGAAAACATAAGTGGCTACAGTAAACAAACTAAGCTTTCAACATATCAGGCTGCAAATAAGGAACAAACTCAAATGTCAAAAATCCTGGGGAGGGAGGGTTGATAGCTAAGAGCACACACTGCTTCTAATGGCTAAACTTGGCTGTCAACCTGACTACAGCACTAATCAACTAAAACCCAAGCAGCTGGGCTGCCTGTGAGAAATGTTCCTGATTGGATCATCTGAAGTGAGATGTTCCATCCTAAGCATGACACTATTGTACCTCCAAATGTGTGTGTGTGTGTGTGTGTGTGTGTGTGTGTGTGTGTGTGTGTGTGTATATAAGAAGGTGGGTAGATTGACAGCTAGTTAACGTATAGATAATCTATCTTACAGAGCGTTCAGTATCTTCTCTTGCAGTGGTGATTGATGACCATGCTGATCAGTCAGCACAATAAATAAGTGTGTCCTTTCATCTGTTCCTTTTGGTCAGTGAGCACTCACTACCCAATGAATAACGCTGCACTAAAACACCTAGGGCTAAAAGCAGTATAGACAGCTTAAGCATGCTGAGCACAGAACTTAGGTACCTAGAAACACTCTGCTCTAGCACCTCCTCCTGTGTTAACACTTAATTCAGAGCTTTCCACCTCTGAATTATGAGAGCCTCCATCGCCCAGCTACATGGGGGGATGTGTGTGTTAGGTGGAAGACCCCACCTCACAGCAGCATTGTAAGGATCAACAGCAAAAGGACATTTTGAGTGCTTTATGAGAGATTCTGAGTCTGGCACATGGTAAGCAATAGGTTACTTTATCATCACACAAGAAAATTAGGAGAAAAGAGCAAAACTGCCCTTTTCCATGTCCCTATTTTCGGTCAGTCACACTCGTCCCTGGAGTGACTTTATCTATTCTTCTAGGCTATTTATACAGCCTTTACATATACATTCCTGAGTGCAGTCTTGTGTGCACTCACGCCCTCCTTTCCCCTTCCTCTCCTCCCTCCCCTCTTCTTCCCACCCTTTTTACTGCCTCGAATGCACAGGCTTACCCTGCTTAGCAAGCAGTAGGGATGAGTTCTCAGAATGCAAGCTCTGTCTGAATGAGATTTAAAGTATGGCACGGGGCCATCGCCATGAAGATACATTCCTAAAGTAACTGACTACTTCTAATAAGCTCACATTTAGAGTGTTTTTCTAACAAAAAATTAGTATTACCTTTACCCTGCACTCAGCATTCCCTGGCTAATAAGAGGACCCATATACATGCAGATTTCCCTTTACAACAAACGATATGAATCAAATGTACTAAGTGCTTATTCATTTCTCATGAAGCCTAGCAAGGAACACTTCTCACAATTCAATGCACTCATTGCATTTATGATATCATCAGATTCTTCATCTTGTCCACAAGTCATAGCCCAATTTAAGACTTAATCTTTGGGATTTTAAAGGAGACCTTAGTAAAGAATAAAACTGTTCCTATGACAAAAAAGAATGTGAAATAGTTCAAAGCATTTAAGCATTAAAATTATGCTACCACTAGCTTCCCTTACCAAGTGTTATCACAATTCACCCAAGGAGTTAGGAGTGCCCAGTAGCTCTCTAGCTTCTGGGTACAGCCTCAATCTCTTTGACATTAAATTGTATCTTTTACAAAATGAAAATATTATATGCTTTATAGGATTTAAAATAAGAAAACATGTTTATGCAGAGTACGTGGTAGACACTGCTGGCTGATGTTCTTGCTGGATGGACCAATCTTGGAACAGAGGTAACACATGGGCAAATGAAAGCCGTAGTGCTGTTCACACAAGTCTCTGTGCCAAAAATATCATTATTTTATGAAAACATGGGTCAGTGAACTAGGATGGATTAGACAGAAGACATAAGAAGAGAAGAGCTCTGGGGAAGGGACTGCCTCCCTCATATTTTCAAAATTATGTCAGTAAGAAAAGCTTCTCTAGCTCAGAGTACACTATTTGGAGCCACAGGTGTGTGTGTGTTATGTGTATATGGGTATTTTACATGTGTGTGGATACACATGCACATGGGTGTGTGTGAACATGTGTGTACATGTATATGAAAGCTCACAGTTGACACTGGTATCTTCCTTAATTTCCACCATTTTATTTATTGAGGCAGGGTCTCTGTCTGAACCCTGGTTCACCAATTCCAGCTAGGCTAGCAAGCCTCAGAGATCCCTGCCCCTGCCCCAGCACTGGGGATACAGGTAGCCAGCATACCTGCCTGGCTTTTACATGGGTTCTGAGAATGCAAACTCCTTGATATGCTTCTATTGCAAGTGCTTTGTGCACATTTCCCTAGCCCCAAATTACTTCATTTTTAGCATACATTTAGAAGCTAGAGAAAAAATTCGCCGTCCTACCTTAAGATATTTCAAATATGCTATCAACAGAATTATTTTCCCAAAAATTCTTTGCAAAAGCTGTCACACCACAACCTGAATTGAATTTCAAGTACAAGATGGCTGAAATACAAATAATCACATATGAACTTTAATATCAAATATTTCCAAGTGAGCTGTGATGGATAGCTAGCGGAAGATGTGACAGGCAAATGGCCCAAGAACTGAATGAGGCAATGCTACCACACAGCCTCCTAGAACTGGAAAGGCCCAGAGGAGTGGCTGTGCTGGGAAGGGCAGTGTTCAGAGACATGCAGAGTAACCCAGTCATAGGACCCAGGTTACAGCAAGCCCTTTGCAGCTCACAGGAGGAGCTTGTGTTTCCCTCTAACCAATGAAACTCGGAGCTGGCAAACTGCTTATATTGGTTAGATGTAAGTATTTTAGACATTGTGGTCTATACAGTGTCTGTTCAATCATCCAGCTCCAATTTGGCAAAAAGCAGTCATAGCTGATGTGTAATGGAGTGAAAATACTACATTCCAATGAGACTTATTTTTACTAAGAATGAAAGCTAAACATCAAATCAGAAGGCACTTCTACGAACTCACTTAGAATCACACATACAAAATCCCCAATGACCTTGCAGACTATGCCTGAAACAGCATCACTAACTTGGCTATAACAAGGCCTGGCAGCATTCTTCAGGGGACAGCAAACACTTCTATGTTGTTCTCAGCCTAGTACCAGGTCAGTAGTGTGTACCTCTTTTTGAGAACCACTGCATAGTTTTCTTTTTGTTTATTTTCTAATTTTTAAAACAAGCCCATAATTATAACGAGCATATTTCCCTCAGGTGTCTGCTCTCACCTTTGTATTCCCCCTCTTCCTGGCAGAACTGTAGATATTTTCAAAACAGTTAACATCCAGCTGCCAAAGGGTTCCTATGGCATCCAGAAAGGAGCATGAGAGTGATCGGGCTGTTTTAGAGCTGTCTGAGGTCAGTAAGTATCTGAATGAATACTAACATGTTTTTATTTTGGTCTTTCTCCTATAGTTCTTTTAAAAAGGGGGGGGGGGTGAGGATATAGGGCTTGCTTTGCAAGCATAAGGACCTAAGTTTAATCCCTAGAATTTACTGAAGAAAACAAAAACAGAAACAGGGGAAGTGTAGAGGTGATGTAGGTTGGAGATGGGTAGGTCCCTGGCTGGCTGTCCTCAGGAATCAGTGAGTTCCAAGCAACAGTGAGACTGTCACAAAAAAGCAGAAGCAGCTTCAGAAACTAGACCTGATGCTGACCACTGGTTTTGCACACACACACACACACACACACACACACACACACACACTGGGGGACAGGAGAGAGACAGAGAAGGGACACACACACAAGCAAAAAGGAACAAAAAGGAGGCTGGGGGAAATGGTTTAGTACAAAATACCTGACCTGCTGTCCCAAACAGCTAACTGTGATCCCTAGAACCATGTAAAAGAAGAAGAAAAGAGCCAGGGGTAGTGATACAAAATCCCAGCACTACTGAGGTAGAGACTCATACAGCCCTGGGACTCAGTCACTGAGAGGCTCAGTCTCAAACAGGGGACTGAGGTGGGGCGGCTGGAAGGCATTCCTGAAGAGAAAACAGCCAAGATCATCCTGTCACCTCCACATGCACAAACACATGTACATGCACAACTACTGTGGTGGTTTGAACAAGAATGCCCCCACAATACTTGATTCTCAGCTTGTGACACTATTTGGAAAGGTTAGCAAGCTTTGCTGGAGGAAATATATCCCTGGAACGGGGTACTGAAATTTTTATAGATAAACACACACACATACCTGCATTCTTTTGTGTTAATGCAGACAGGTTCCTGTTCCTGTTCTAAGCCCATCCCCACCATGGACTGTAACTTTAATTTTTTTCAAATCCTATTTTTAATGATGGTTCACTTCATAAATTAGCAGGCAGAGGCAGCTCAGTCCACTCACAAACACTTCATGGACACACCAGCAGTCCAGTTTGGTAGCCAGGTTAGCAACAGCAGTGATGCAACCTAGCAGAGACAGCCAGGTCTCAGCCTTGGCTTGAGTCAGCAGGAGGGACCCAGAAGGACACCAGGAGAAGTCCTTGGCTGTTTCTTTTCCATTAAAGCAAAGATCAGTGAAGACGCAAGACTCACAAGTGTTGCACAGCTAGCTGTACCAACAAGCCTAGCTCCACCTCTGTCACTGGGAGTCCTATTTATACCCTCTAAACATCATGTGACCTCCAGCCTCAGTACGGGTCTTCCTCAGCACATGTCTGTCTCAGGTGACATCATACTACCAATCAGTTCAAGTCGGCAGAAGGGACAAGAAGCTGCAGCACATCACCATAAAGTTTTTGGTTCATTTCTCTCTATGGCATCCCGACAAATGCAGCTCAGCTATGCAACGTAAGGTGGACCAATACATGCATGTTGTTAGCAAAGAATCCTTCATTGCATGTCCTTTCACGTGCTTGCTTTAGCAGAACATCATCTCTCCTGTGTCTGCTTCATCAAAAGATTCCTTCACAAGTCCACCTTAGCCTTTCACACCTGTGTCCACTTGAATGAAACTTTCCTTCACGTGTTTGCCCCAGCAAAACACCATCCAACCAACTTTCCAAAGGACCCTTACGTTTCCACTTCAACGGACTTTTATCTCTCACCTGCTTTTTGTCAGATAAACAGGAAAGCAACTGGCCCACTCTCACGCACACAAGCACATGCGTACACAAACTTCTGAGTGGTGAACGTAGTGCCTTGATGGTCCACAGAGGCTCTGGTATTTGACTGTTTGGTCACCTGCTGTGGTGCTGTGGGGTGCAGGGCAGTGTGGCCCTGATGGAGAGTATGTCACTAGAAGCAGACTGTTAGAGCTTCCAGTTCACTGCCACTGCTCTGGGCTTCCATTGGAAGATGGAAGCTCTTCCTGTCCTGGTCCCGCCATCATGTCCACCTGCTGCCATACCATGCCAGTCATTATGGACTCTAACCCTCTGCACCCAAAGCCAAAATAAACTCTTTCTTCTATAAATTACCTTAGTCTTGATGTTTTTGTCGATCACAGCAACAACAAAATAAGTAATACAAGTCACACATGGTTTGTCATCAAAATGATCTTTTAAATTTTATCCTGTAAGCAACTAGAGCTGACAGATTTTGTGACTGACACAATTCAAGAAGTTTTAAATCAATGTTTAATACGGTAGGACTTTGCATAGATACATAGAACTTCTATGTGGTTATTTCCTCAGTTCCTTAATGTGTAACCAGAATAAATAGACTTGGTGACTAGCACAATCCCCATGTTGACCCATACATCATTATGGTTGGAAGGATCAAGTAAGAACCCATACAGATTCTTCTCCTCGCCAATGTATTAAAAAACACCTGTACACACACACACACAGGATACCATAACTAATGGTTTGAAAAATAAAGAGATGGTGAGCACATGGTCAGCCAATAGGTCTTTGTATAAGCAGCTAGCTCCTGGTGACAGGATATAACTCATCCTATCTAGAAAGGTAGTAGCTCTGGTGGCAGCTAGCACCTATAATGCAGCATTTACTAGATCAAAGTAATGCAACTTGTAATCTAGTGGTCAAATGCTCTCTGTTCTATTCTAATTTAAAAGGGGAAAAGCAGAAGCACTTCACTTCACTGACCACCAGTCTTTAGGTCTATGTTAACTCTCCTATATTCCAACATGTTCCACAGGCCATGAGCTTATTGGGCATTTACATATCACATGTCTTCCTACGTAGATACAATATTCTGAATATGATTTAAAAAAAAAAAAAAAAAAAAAACATTTTATCCCAGAACTTGCAAGGAAGAGGCAGATGGATCTTTATGAGTTTGAAGTCAGCCTGGTCAACACAGGGAGTTCCAAGACCATCAGGGCTACATAGAGACACCTGTTTTCTTTTTTTGAAAGCAAAAGAAAAAAACAAAAAACAAAAACCAACCAACCAACAAACAAACAAAATCAAAACCAAAATAAAAGATACATGCAAACCAGAATGTGAGGTTAAGCTCTACTATGAGGTTTCTGCTATCAGTTCAGAAGACTGAAAACATATTTATTTTAACAGAGAGAATTTAATATAAAGAATGAAATACATATAGAACTGTCAACCAAGCAGTTGAAAAGCAAAGGTAAATACAATGTAGGAGAGGTATAAGCTTCACAAAGCAGTTACTATTCTGGGGGATCAAAGAATAAGTTGAAATTATTAAAATTTAGAGACACAGAGAAAAAATCTCTTTAGAGCCAAACATGGGACCCCTAAGGAGGAGACACTAGCTGGCGTTCAATCCAGCCCACTCACTGTACAAACAGAATGCTAACTTTAAATTCTCACCCTTGCTACCCAACCCATTATTGGGAAAGTTCAGCCACTGGTCTCCTGACTTCCTGCCACAGGCTTCCTACCGCATCACTCTCTACATAGAATCTCTTGTCTGAGCAAAGTTTCTTTCTGTTCACAACCCCCACCACCACCAAAAAAGAAAGAAAGAAAGATTTTCAAGCAATAACTCTAAGTCTCTAATCTAAGTCTCTAAACTCAGAGAAGTAATTATAGACTAGTATGTATGTACATGTGTGTGTGTGTGTGTGTGTGTGTGTGTGTGTGTGTGTATGTGTGTGTGTGCGCGCGCGCACACATCTATCTACAGATAAGCAGATGGACAGGGATAGGTAGATGGGTGGGTGAATGGATGGATAGATGGATAAATGTACAGAAAGATAGATGTGTGTGTACAGGCAGAGATAGAAGATGAGACTTTCCTTCAAGCTTACTTTTTGACATGGGTCTTTTATGAAACTTAAAACTAACCACTCCAGCTAGCCTGGCTAGCCAGAAATCCCAGCCGTAGGATTAGGAGTGAGTGCCACAACACAAAGCTTCTGATCATGGTTTATGTGGGATGGAACTCAGGTCTCCCAGGCCCCAGGCCCCCAGGCCCCCAGGCCCCCAGGCCCCCAGGCCCCAGCCCCCAGCCCCCAGCCCCAGCCTAGGTCACTTCTGATACATCCTTTCTCACTCCACTAGATAGAACCTATTCTAGTTTTTTTAATCATACAACAAAGGGTAATTCTGAAGATCATGGATGTTGCTCTCTTATCTAGATATTAATTACATGACTGATATATTTTGAGCATTCCCAGGCCATAGATTTATGACTTTTGTCCTTTTTCATGCATATATAAGCAGCCATAATAACTGCAAGGTATGCTGCTGTCACTTTCCACCTGTCCTTAACACCAAGTCTGACAAATTCTTAACATATTAACCTTTCATCTTCCACAAACTAGGTAAGGAAACAATGGCATCCTTTGTTTCTGGATTTAATTATAAGATAATGGAGAAATTGCTTGTGGTGTGGAAATGACAAATATCACAGATGAAAAAAAGACATGGCAAATGATAGCTTACTGAGACGTATAAATCCTGAAACCAAGAACATTAAATGGGGCTGCAAAGAGAAAGCACACAGTGAAGGGTAAGGAAGGGGAGCTAGCAAGACCCGGAGCCAAGACCAAGCTCTATAATTTACTACCCATGTGCCCTAGGAAGGATACTTCATTCCCCCAAACTCTACATCTGTCAAATGAGGGCACCAATACAGAAGTGCATAGCGATGATAAATATCCCGATGAAATGCTCTTCATGGAGCTGAATTCAATAACTATTATTATTGTGTAAGAATGACGGTGCTTCTTATGAGATGGTACTAAACAGAAGAAAGCACTGAGCTTATTTAGGGCTATAACTACCTTTTGTTTTGGGAGCCTCAGTGTCTAACATAGTTCCTGAAAGATAATGCTGTTCAGTAACAATGTGATTTAATGAAGCACACATGACTTGAAAGTTAGGAAAATAGTTGTTGAAGACTTCAGACTAAAATAAATATGCAGTGGATAGAAGCAATAATTGTAGATTAAATTTCAGAAGGCTGGAGATTTAGCTCAGTTGCTGAAGGGATTGTGTATCATGCAGGAGTTACTAAATTCAATTCCCAGCACTGCAAAAGAAACCACGCTGAGTGCTTGTGATGCCAGCACCCGGGAGGTGGAGGCAATGAGACCTGAATGTCAAGGTTCTCTTCTGGTTCAAACCTAACCTGGGCTACATGAGACCTTGAGGGAGTGGCTCAGAGAATAGACAACTGGATGCAAAGGAAGACTTAAAGATCTGTGTTTGAGGTGGAGTTTTCCGAGGGGGCGGGTACTGGATGGTTATTTTTGTTGTGTTTTTGAGAAAGGATCTTCATATGTAGCCTCGGTTGGCCTGGAACTTAGGATCACCCCTTGTCAGCCTCCTGAGAACTGAGCCTTCCAACTTTCACCCATAGCACATGCCACTATGGCCAAATTCTTTTCTTTAAGATTTATGACAATAACAGTGGCACAAGTCCCTAAGCCTGGACCCCTAAGGCAGTGCTTGTCAACCTTTCTAATGTTTGGGACCCTTTAATACAGTTCCTCATGCTGTGCTGACCCCGATTATAAATCAGTTTTCATTGCTACCTCATAACTATAATTTTGCTACTGGTACGAATCTAATGAAAATATTTTTGGAGATGGAGGGTTGTTAAAGGGATTGGGACCCAGAGGTTGAGAAGTGCTGTTCTGAGGTGAGTTCAAGGCCATCCTGGGTTATACAAATCTCTCGAACAAACAAACAAACAAAAACTTTAAAAACAGAAACAAAAAACAAAAGTCTAAAGGAGAGAAAATGCTAATTACAAAATAAGAGAGAATAAAACTGATGCTGTAGCCAAGATGGTGGTGTTCGCCTTTACTCTCAGCGCCTGACAGGCTCAGTCAGCCAAGATGGTGGTGTTCACCTTCACTCTCAGCGCCTGACAGGCTCAGCCAGCCAGCCTGCTCTACATGGGAATTCCAAGCCACTCAGTTACATGGTGAGACCTTGTCTCATAAAAAATAAATTAAATTAAATTAAAATTAAACAAACAAAACCAGCCAGGTGTGGTGGTGCACACACCCTTAATCCCAGCACTCTGGAAGCAGGGGAAGGATGATCTCTGAGCTCAGGACAGTTAGGGCTACACAGAGATAGATAAATAAATAGACAGATAGACAGACAGACAGACAGATCTTACACTACTAGCTGTAGTCCTAAACTGTAGACAACTGGATGCCAAGAAACTAGAATTAACTGTAAGACAAATGGAAGTAAAGGTGAAAAAATCCAATTCACATTAATACAGTTATGTTTTTGTCTTTGATTATGAAGCAAAAGTCATCTAGAAAGAGGAAAAGATTCGACCCTTTCCTTGGGTTTGAATAACTATGACTATTGGGCTGCAGAGATGGCTCAGTAGTTAAGAGCTCTAGGAGTTCTTTCAAAGAACCCAAGTCCAATTGTCAGCACCCATGCTGGGTGGCTCACAATTCACACAAGTCCAGTTCCAGGGGATCCAGTTTTCCCCTGGGACCTCTAGCTTCCCTTGGCACCTGCACTCATGTACACATGCCCCTACATACATACGCTCATACAAATACTTTAAAATATAATAAAAATAAATCTAAAGAAAAAAGAACCCTCCAACCTCAGAGACTCCAAACTGTTGGGAAAGAATATTCTTATTGCCACACAAAGAAACACAGCAACAATACAGAAGTATTCTAGCAAGACAACTTCTTTTCAGGAGGCAAGCAAGTACACCAAGCAGGAAGTCTGCTACATTTTAATCCTCACAGAAGAATCTAAAACCTCTCCCACTAGCTGGGTAACATCCTCAGGCTTCCATACTGGCTGGTTGTAAAAGAACTGAGGCGTCAGAAAGAAGAAATGATCAGCCAGTCTGGGGATGCAGTGTGTCTCCCTTAACAAAAGTGATATCAGGTTAAAGAGATTAAAGGTTTGCATAAAAAGTTTTAGTGTAGGGGATGGTAAAAGATTTGGGGTTCTTGGCATAAAAGTCTCCCAAGCTGGGGAAGGTTCTGTTGGTCATGGCAGGCTGGCCACCTATGAGAGAAAAACAGTTTCTCACAAAACCTTGTATTCTCTAACCTACACTGGCATTTTGTAAAACCTATACAGATTACACATGAGAGAATACAAATGAGCGGCAGGTTCGGCAGAGTGACATGTTGGCAGAGATGGGAAAATAAAACAGGGTCTAAATAACAAGTCTGAAAATGGAGACGAGAAGAACCAGCTAGTGCAGTGTTTGTTGTGCATGCGGCATGAGTCCCTGGATGCCCAGTGCCACATGAAAGCAGGTGTGCTGACGTAAACCTGTAATCCCAGCACCCACCCAGGAGGAGGAGGCAGAAGAACTAGAAACGCAAGGCCCTCCTAGGCCACAGTAAATGAGACCCTGTCTCAAAAGAAGTGAGCAAGGTGTTAGAGCGAGCAAGCGTCTCACTGTCTCTTGTCTGTGAGCAGCCCTAGACCCTGCAGAAACTGGTTTGTTTGCTTGTTTTCTGTGCTGAGGGCTGAACCCAGACATTACTGCATGCTAGCCAAGTACTCCACTTCTAAGCTATGTCCCCAGCCCTGGCTCTCAGTTCTAATTTTATTTTTATTTTAATCACCAGCTGGAGAACCTTCCTGCTAGTGTCTCTTTGACTCTTCTAAATGATCCAGAATCAATGGTATTTTAGTATCTGCTATAATCCAGTGGACTATTCTGGAAACAGCTCATCAGTTGTTACTAAAATGCCAATCTAAACGCTCCTTTACCACCCCACTTACTGTGAGAAGCATGAAGATGTCTCTTTGTGTCTCTCCACAAGAACAGTTCCAGATCACCAACTCTTGAATACCTCTGTTCATAGGCACAGCTAATGGCTGCCCCTGAGCCATCTCTGAGCAGGTTGATGGAGATCGGCCTGCACTGTGGGCTGCACACAGCTGACACTGAATGTGAAATGGAACTTAGCATGTGTCAGCCACACCAGCAGGAGCCTGTCAAAGCTTCCTCTGGTGGGGGATGATCAAGCTAGAAAGAACAATGGTAACAACTAAAACCACCCACGTTCCCTCCATCACAAAAACAGTGTTCTTTCCTGCATTTGCTGCCAATGTCTTGATGCAGAGCTCATTTTTATAGCACAAACTTAAAGTACATTTGTATGGGTTGTGTGTTGTCGTATTGTGTTATATGCACACACTCGAACATATTCCAATGTATTCTAATGATGTGTCATTTTAAAACTGCCTGAATTATTTTAATGGCTAGAGAAATACTATCTTGAAGAAAGACAATGGCTACCCAATAATCCTCTAATGTTAGTCAGATGAGCTATTTTCAGTTTGCTGGGAGGACAGGGTGCTAAGACATTGCCTCTTGTTGCCCAGGATGAACTTGAACTCATGTATAGCTCAGGCTAGCCTTGAGTTCCTAGGGCCCTATAGTAGTGAGTGAGGGAAAGACTATGCTATGTGCACATACATGCATTGTTGCTTTACTGTACTACGGGTTCTAGAGCTCTGGAAAACTCAACATTGGGGGAATTGAAAAGACCACCAGATTCAATTAAGATTATAATTAGCCAAATTTATTAAAATTGTTAGTAGGGCTGCAGTCTTTAATCTAAATCAGAGGCATGCTGCCCAGAAGCAGGTGAAGGAAGGGCTTTGAAAGGCAAAATCCACAAATACTTCATACCTGTGGAATTTACAGGTATGTGAGCAACTACCTTACTCCCCATGCACATAGCAATAAGCAAGTTTACAGAAGCCAGAGCAAGCAGTTAATCATTTCATAACAGTTACACAATCCTTCGGAAGGGACAAGAAGTCAGGGTTGGTGGGAACTTATCTTTCAGGAATTTAGGCCAGCGACAAATGGCTAACATGGGTGCCAAGCATAAAGTAGAGTTTTCCTTGGCCATCACAAAGCACTGTCTATTGGTAAAGCCTAGATATATACTAAGCGATGATCTAATTAAACTTTGGATGAAACACACACATGCCAGGGCTTCTGTTCTAAATTAAGGGAAAGAATTGCTGACCACACAGGCAAAGAACACAAGCTAATCATTGTATCTACAGACAGAGTCTGGACAAATATATTTTAACCAAAATGAAAAGAGAAAAGATACATGAAAATATATTTTTAAAGGGATAAACAGATGCACAAAATTCAAAGAGACACTTAAGAATAAACAACTAGGCGGGGTAGGGAGATGTCTCCACTGGAAAGTGCTTGCCACAAGAGCATGAGGACCTGAGTCAGATCCTAGGCCCACAGAAGAGCTGGGAGTAGCAATGCATCCATAAGCCAGCATTTGGTGAGCACAAAGAGGCAGGTCTCTGCAACCCACAGGCCAGCTAGCCCGACAACCAGTGAGCTCCAGATTGACTGAGAAAACACATCTCAGCTAGGAGGACCAGGATCCAGGAAGCTATCCAACATTGACTTTTGCCTCCTTGTGCACTGGCACCTACAAGTATGCATGTACGCATCTCCATAAACACATACATACACCATACACACAGACAGTAAGTCTCCATAAACATACATACACCACACACACACAGACAGTAAGTCTGAACTACTCAAAGACCTAAACATGACATGCACATGTGCTCTGACAGACTTGAAAATCTAAAGGAGACGGGTGACTCGTCAGAAAAGTGCACATTACCAAGCAACCTACAATTAATGTGAAAAGAAGGAAACATCTACCCATAAGAACATGTTTTCTTCATGAACACGAAGAAAACAAGTTTAGATCAAGTATTAGCAAATCGAATCATTACACTGAAATAGTACATAAAGCAAGTCAGCTTTGTTCTAAGAATGAAAGAATGAGTCATAATTCTTCAATTCAGTCACTGCATTCATGTAATCTACATTATATTTCCATAGGAAAGGCAATGTGTATAATTATCTATCTCAATATATGTCTTCTATTTTGGTTTTTGAAACAGGGTCTTGCTATGTAGCCCAGTCTTGTCTTGAACTTTCTCCTTCTGCCTTTGCCTCCCAAGTATTAGAATAATAGACATTATTCACCAATCCTGGATCAATAGATTCTGATCTAAAAACAAAAACAAAAACAAAAAACAAAGAAACAAACAAACAACAACTTGATAAAATTTGTCACCTATTTGGGTGGTAAATAAAGAGGGACAGCCTAGAAAGTTAACAAATACAATAAAGCTTTCTTCTCCAAAAAGCTTACAGAAAAGATCACATTCCATTAAACTTTAGACACATCCTCACTAAATTCAGAAGTAAGGCAAAGCTAAGGCCAGTGTTCTTCCTGGTCACTCTGCAGCAGCATCGTTTCACATGAGGCTAGAAAAGGAAATGTGCTCCTTGGCTACAAGCAATACGACAAACTTAAGCCAAAAAGAACTTACTGAGAGAATTTCAGCAATTCCCCAAAGGAATTCAAAGCTAAAGATAGCAAGTAAATGCTAGGGACCTGCAAATGGCCATACAGAAGAGTCATCTCTGTAATAGGACAAGACCAATTCAGCTAGCCACACTACCAAGATCACTGAGTTCCAAGTGTTCTTTGCATTAATTCATCACTGAGATGCAAAGGCTTGCAAAGAAATGCCCATCTACCACCAAACTCTTACAGAAAGGTTAAGGGGTGTGTGTGTGTGTGTGTGTGTGTGTGTGTGTGTGTGTGTACTCACATGAGTGAATTCATGGAAACCAGAGGAAATCATCTGGTGTCCAATTCTATCAGGGTCTATCTTACTCTTCCCAAACAGGATCTCAGCTGACCCTAAGCTAAGCTAGCAGTCAGCAAGACCCAGCAGTCCTGCCTCTCCCCAAACCCACAGAGGCCAGGTTACAAGCATGTAGCTACTCTCAGCTTCTTACAGAGGTCCTGGGGATTTGATCTAAAGTCCTTAGACTTGTGCATTCAGCTGTCTTACCCACTAAGCCATCTATTCTCCAGCCCCAAGAGTTTCCTTCTTTAACCAGACAGTTAGCTTTGTCTTTTAGAGCAGAAATCTACAAAATGAAAAAGACATACACATAAAGAGTTGGAGATATGGGTCAATGGTTAAGAGCATTTACTACTCTTATAGAGAACCTGGTTCCGTTTCCAGCACCCTC
Source organism: Mus minutoides (assembly GCA_902729485.2). Taxonomy (NCBI): domain Eukaryota; kingdom Metazoa; phylum Chordata; class Mammalia; order Rodentia; family Muridae; genus Mus; species Mus minutoides. The sequence continues at coordinate 533,350 of LR749678.1, read as the reverse complement.
AATGGATGGCTCAAAAACTCTTCTAACTCTAACATAACTTCAGCTCCAAGGAAAGCTGACCCAACAGCCTCTGCAGGTACCTGTACTAATATGCACACACACACTTAAAAATCAGTATTTCTATAATCTTTGGTATGGGACCAAACTTCCTGAAACAATATATAAATCCTAAAAGTCATACAAGAGATCTCTCTATTAAAAACAGATCTGTCTGTAAAAACAAGTAAATAGATTTAACGATAAACTTTTTGTTTTAAGATTTATTTATTATTATATTTAAGTACACTGTAGTCGTCTTCAAACACACTAGAAGAGGGCCTCAGATCTCATTACAGATGGTTGTGAGCCACGATGTGGGTGCTGGGATTTGAACTGAGGACCTCCAGAAGAGCAGTCTGAGCTCTTAACCACTGAGCCATCTCTCCAGCCCTAACCATAAACTTTTTAAAACTTCTACACTAAAAGCTAAAGTTTATCGAGAGGGGGAACAAAAAAGCTTCAGCACTTACAATGAAAGGTCCATTATGCATGAAGAGAATCAACAAAATAAACAACAATCTACATCCTGATAAACAGGCAAAAGATACTTGGCATTCACAGGAATTAAATACAAATGACCAATAAACCAAAGAAGCATACACATTAGTAACCATGAAAAATGCAAATGAAAATGGTTTTCTATGAAAATGGCAAGATGGTGAGGACTGAAAATAATTACTACTCTTAAAGTTAATAGGTCCTCTAACACACTCCCTACATGCTGGTGCAGGCATTCTCCTGTGAATGCTATCATTTCCTAGTACCGGGAGAAAAACATGTTTCCCTCCATGGTAATTAGCATTCAATTATCCAAGTGATTCTCAAATTTTGGACCCATATAGACCCCTAAAATTTAAAGAGGGCATGAATAGGTTGCCAGAATTTAGGGGAAGAGACTACAGAGGGGTAAAGGAATTCGGAGTATAAAAATACTTTATATTTTTATCATATAACTTTGTGATAAAAAATAGTGAATATATTTATGTAAATCATACCTTTAAAAAATATTTTTAAAATTCCTTGTCCTGGGGCTCCACTCAGTGGGAGGGTACTTCAGTAGCTTCTAACTCCAGTAACAACAAGGAAGGGCCTAGAGTTCGTGTTTATATTTAGCAATCAGAAATGTTAACAGTTTTTAAAGCAATTACATATGAATTTTAAAATAATGCATTAAATGTAAATGTGTTATTTACTAAAATAACTATTCTCAAAATCAAAAAAGTATTTCATGAGAAAAGGCACATTGCTGTCTAATTAGGCAAATCTCCTTAAAGTCTATCCTCAAACCGAAATGTGTGCTTGGACTCATCAGCTGTTTCATTATCTCTTACAACACTGTAAGTCACACGGCCATTGAGATTCTTCGCTGTACACTCATAAAGGCAAGAACAGATAAATAACCTCTGAAGAAGTTATGAAAATAATGAACTTTACAGTGTGTGTGACAGGGAAGAACATGGAAAGTGAGCCACACTTTGAAAACGTCTGATTTAGTCAATACAAGATACTATTGGATTCTGGATATGGAGCAGTAACAAAACTGTAGTTCTCTTTAATCAGAGAAACAGTATCCCATGCAGAGGACCTGTTCCTCAACGAGTTAGACAAGGAAACTCTCAAAAACGGATGAGTCAAGGATTTAGAGAATTGCCAGTCCAGAAAAGGTAAGACAATCCTTAAACTTTCACCCTTCACCTCCTGGACAAGGAAGGCAGAGAAATACCTGAACTCAAGGACAGACTGGGGGGGGGGGGGGGGGGGGGAAATGGGAAAGTGGGAAGTTTAAAAGGAAACCCACGACATTCAATGTCAAAGACAGGAGAACAAACACTGCTTTTTGGTCACATGGTTCATGGAACTCAATGTTGTGAAAATCACATCCCATCCCACGTTTCACAGATGGCTGAACTACATGCCAAGCGACTGTTACCTAGACCGTGTCTCTAGTGACTGACTGAGAAGCCGCAAAGCCACCCACTCTCCGGGTTTAACACGCTGGCAAGGTGCTAGGTCCGACCTGAGACGTCCTGCTCAGGGGTCTACATCACTGTCCTCAGCCTAGGTCTGAGTCGGGTGCTCTGCACGGAGGGGTGGGCCGCAGGGCATCCCGGCGTCCCTGCCTCCCGCCGTGAGGACGCGGAACCGAGAGCGCGTCGGGCCACTTCACTCACTCACCTGGCCGCTGCTTCAGCGCCATCACCGACACCAGGTAGTGGGCGATATCAAAAAAGGGAAACATGGACGTGCGGGAAAAGGCCAGAGTCATATCATCCCACAGGTACTCCATGACGGACGACTACCGACCCCGCCGGCCCCAGCAGCCGCGGCAGCCGGTTCCCCTCCGGCGGCGGGGGTGGGGGAGGGGACGGCCGCGCCAGCTCCAGCCCTGCGCGTGCGCCCTGGAGCCTAGGGGGCGGGGTCCGGAACGGGGGTGGGGCCGGAGCCGGAACGAGAGGCGGGGCCAGTGGGTTATACCCTGGTCTTGGTTCTCCTAATAAAGGTATGACTTATTCTCCGTGTTGCAGTCAGTGCCAGCTGACCCAAGAGGCAACGCTCAGAGTCAGAGTCAGTCTTTTTCTGAACAGCCACGATGTAACTCATTTATTACTTAGTGAAGATATGAAAAATAATAAAACGGTAATGTTTTATCCATATCCCCATGAAACTTGAGTTTTCCCAGAGAAAACTTTTTTTTAAGGACTCACGGAATTTCGCAAAGCATTAAAAAGTATAGATGCCCAAGCTGGCCTCGAACTCGTGATCCTCCTGCCTCCGCCTCCTTCAGCAAATCCTACCGGCTGGTGGCGCACGCCTTTAATCCCAGCATTTGGGAGGCAGAGGCAGGCGGCTTTCTGAGTTCGAGGCCAGCCTGGTCTACAGAGTGAGTTCCAGGACAGCCAGGGCTGTCCTGTCTCACTTTGAAACCCTGTCTCAAAAAAAAAAAAAAAAAAAAAAAAAAAAAAAAAAAAAAAAAAAAAAAAAAAAAAAAAAAAAAAAAAAAAAAAAAAAAAAAAAAAAAAAAAAAAAAAAAAAAAAAAAGAAAAGAAAAGAAAAGAAAAGAAAAAAGAAAAATAAAAAAAAGAAAAGAAGCGATCTGCTGAAATTGGTTGCAAAAAGAACTAGAAATAAAGGGAAGAAGTGAGACTGTGTTAAAAAAAAAAGTAAGTTTGGCACATTTTTATTTGACATGTCAACAGATTCTGCTGTTGGAATGTGTACACACAAGCTATTGAGGCAGGAGGTAGGTGACTGTTATATTTATGCAAAGGGCAATCGCCTTTTTCTCCTGAATTTAGTCTTAGTATTAACTCACTTAGCAAATGTTATTTACACCCATGCTTTTTACCGAGCATTTTACTGGCTGCCAGAGGCGCCACTGTCCTAAACACCAGGCATAAAATGTAACAAAGTGGTAGCAACTTTCTTCATTTCATAACTTGTCAAGAAACAATAGCCTTGATTAAATGCTTTTTGATCTGCTTTTCTAAGCAAACACTTTCTATAGAGAAACATTTCTTTCTAGCTTCTGGCACACTTTGTTCATTATAAAAAATAATAAAATAAGAAACAGTCAAGGCTTTATTAGCTCTGCTCAGAGATATTGCAGGCTTCCTGACGTCTGACTCACCACATGAGTGCAAAAGGAAGTGTGCTCTCATCTGCCTACTGCCTAAAGACAATGATTTTTAAGATCTAAAAGAAATGAATTAGGAAGATCACACATAGAAAAATTCTATCCATATTTTGTATGTGCCTATTATACTTGCTTCTGGTCACTACACGGACTACCTGGTCTATTGAAATCCCGTGTAGTTGAGGAAAACAGGGATGAACTAAGAGAAGTCTTAGAAGAGGAAAGAAGAAAAGAGGGATTTGGGACAGTTCATCTGGGACCATTCAGACTTTTCCTGATATCTGAAAGTGATTTACAAAAGTTGCTGATAAAATAAATCCAAGGTATACACATTAGAAAACAAAACTGGGCTAATCAGATTATCATCTAAGGAGCTTTGACTGGAGCTCTTTAATGCACGTTTTTGTTGTTGTTGTTGTTGTTGTTGTTTAGAAGCACGTGAAACTAGTATTTTTTCTAAACCAAGTTTCTCAACAGTAGAACCATTGGCATTTGAACTGAACAAATCTTTTTGGACTGCCCTAGGTATTGTAGGATATTCAATAGTATCCCTTATGCATGCACACATGCACGTACATACACACGCACACACGCACACACACACACACACACACACACACACACACACACCAGTTGTAATGATCAAAAATATCTCGTTATTTCGAAATGTTCCCAGGGTGGGGAGGATTACAAAATCCTGCACAGTCCAGAGCTATGCTGGTAAATGAATCAAGGACAGTGGCTCTATTAATACAAACATTGGGGCCACGCCAGAAGGCTAGTTCTAGAACTACCCTCATAACCCATGTCAGTTTCTGCTTGTTCACATCTCTCCCCTACTCCACATCTGAGATACTCAGCTTCACAAAAGGCATTTCCTTTCTTTCCTGCAATTGCTTCCTAGCCACTGAGTGGCATGCCTTTAACTTTGACAAATCCATTATAGTAATTTTTTTAAGAACCATGAAGAAAGAGTTCAAGAAAAAAAAAAGTTTCATTTTAAAGGGAATGATCCTATTTTTAAACTTTACTATTCTGGATAGGCATTTTTTTTTCTTTTTCCCTTGTTCCGGTCAACCCTGCTCGCTCCGCTCGACCCCGCTCGCTCCGGCCAGCCCCACTTGCTCCCGGCCGCCCCCGTACAGCCCCCGCTTGTTCCAGCCAGCCCCGCTCGCTCCGATCGGCTCCGCTTGCTCCGGTTTGGCCCCACTCGTTCCAGCCATCCCCGTTCGGCCCCACTCGCTCCAGCCCTGCTAGCTCCGGCGTCCCCACTTGCTCCAGCCGTCCCCGTTCGGCTCCGCTCGCTCCGGACAGCCTGGCTTGCTCCGGTTGGTCTCTCTGGTCCAAGGATTCATTTCTTATTATTCTTCATAAGTACGCTGTAGCTGACTTCAGACGCACCAGAGGAGGGCGTCAGATCTTGTTACGGGTGGTTGTAAGCCACCATGTGGTTGCTGGGATTTGAACTCATCACCTTCGGAAGAGCAGTCGGGTGCTCTAACCCGCTGAGCCATCTCACCAGCCCCTGGATAGGCATTTTTATCTGAAGTTATTTTCTTAAATTAATTACACTTAGTTATTGTGTATGTGGAGGTTATGTATATGTGATTCAGTAATACATATGCAGGTAAGAGAATAACTCAATGGAAGTCAGTTTTCTCCTTCCACCATGTGGGTCTCCCAGGTATCAAGTTGTCCCCTAGGGGCTGGAGAGATGGCTCAGCAGTTAAGAGCACTGACTGCTCTTATGAAGGTCCTGAGTTCAAATCCCAGCACAACCATCCATAATGAGATCTGACGCCCTCTTCTGGTGTGTCTGAAGACAGCTACAGTGTACTTACATATAATAATAAATAAATCTTAAAAAAAAAATAAAGTTGTCCTCTAATCATTTCCTTGTTGCCTTGGCAAGCATGTGCCTATGTGTGCATGGCCCCACATGATGATGGTGGTGGTGGTGGTGGTTTGAATCGGCTTCTAGGGTGTGGCATTATTAGGAGGTGTGCCCTTGTTCTGAGAAGTGTGTCACTGGGAGGTGGGGTAGGCTTTGAGGTTTTGTATGCTCAAGGCAGGCCCCATGTTGCTTTCTCTGCCTGCTGCCTGGGGATCCAGATGTAGAACTCTCAACTACCTCTCCAGCACCATGTCTGCCGATAATGTACTAAACCTCTGAAACTGTCAGTCAGTCCCAATTAAATGTTTTCTTTATAAGAGTTGCCTTAGTCATGGTGTCTGTTCACAGCAGTAGAACTTTAACTAAGACTGATAATAACAACAGTGATAATAATATTAGTAATAGTAATAATAATAAATGATGATATATGATACAAAAAATAAAAGAATAAGTCACTCTGGGAAGCGTAAGCAAAGTGAGGAAGTTACTGGATCCTGTAGAGGAATTTTAATCCAGCAACATGGCTGCTCTGGCAAGGTCATTGTGGTCTAGCTAGATTGACACACCTTTAATCCCTCTGGCTAGAATACAGACATGGCCTTATTAGTGCATATCTTTAATCCCAAACAATGAGAGAAGGGTTCGTTTATAGTAGGAAAAGGTCATGTTTGAAAGTGACAAATCAGAGGAAGATTGCTCAACTCTCATGAGAACAGAAAGGAAAGAGAGGACTTAAAGCAGTTGGGGAAGAGGACCAGTTTTAAAGACACAGGTTCCAGAGAGAACAAACTAGACACAGGTGAAGACATAAGGAGCCAGAGAATTAGAACAGATTGCCAATGTTAGTTTGAGGCTGAGCAGAGCAATTCAGTGAGAAGCCAGCTTGAATCTGTCCCCTTGAAGAGGAGTTTTGAGCCAGTACAACTGAGTTGGAACAGCCGGCTAGAGGTCAGAAAGAGCAGGAAAGGCGAGTCTATTCAGCCGTAAGCCTCTGAGATGACAATTATATTTGGCAAATAAAAGTCACTTTTATAGAGTCCTATGAAAGTGAAGGCAAGTTGAACATCAGACCCAAGAAGAAGAAGAAGAGGAGGAGGAGGAGGAGGGGAGGAGGAGGAGGACATTTCTGGGCCCTACAACAACAGAGGGTAAGAACATTCTCTCAGCTACTGACTATACTGAGCGCCAACATCCCTCACCCTGCTCTCCTCTCTCCCCATTCAACACTGCTAGGAGACATAGCCTGCCTGGCATGGAGAATATATCATATATCTTCTGCTAGCTAATAGCTCTTGGCAGGAGGCCGAATCACCTGGTTCAGATGTGAGACACTGCTGTACGTCTGAAACAATTCTTGAAGAGAGAGTCTCTCTCTCTCTCTCTCTCTCTCTCTCTCTCTCTCTCTCTCTCTCTCTCTGAGATACAGCATCTCACATATCAGAAAAACTCAGCTGAGGATAGCCTTGAACTTCTAATCATGATGCTTGGTTTTCTGTGGTGTTGGGATTCAAGCCCAACTCCAGTGTATGTTAGCATACACTGAAAGCACACACAATCAATATCAACCCCATCATAGATTAGCATTTTCTTCAAACCATTTACTTTAGACTAGTGCTAGAGAAAGGATGCAGAGGCCATCGGTAACCAACTAGAAAATTTTATCCTGATGCTATCAGTTCTCTTACATACACTGTAAACACTGTTTGTTCTCCTGTTAGACAAAGCTCAAACTCTACTCACAGGTTTCCTTTCCTGAGTGGTACTGTGGCAGTCATCCTATCTTTTAACAGTATCCAAACAGAAGCCATCATTTTCTCCTTATTTCAGATACTAAAAAATGCTGGGCTGGACGTGGTGGCACATGCCTTTAATCCCACCACTAGGGAGGCAGAGGCTGGCAGATTTCTGAGTTCGAGGCCAGCCTGGTCTACAAAGTGAGTTCCAGGACAGCCAGGGCTGTACAGAGAAACACTGTCTCGAAAAACAAAACAAAACAAAACAAAACAAAAAACAAACAAAAACAAACAAACAAAAAAAGAATGCTGGGTGGTGATGGCACACACCTTTTTTTTTTTCCTTAACTTTTAACTTATTCTCTGCTCACTGCCCACCTCCCGGTCACCTCTTCCCACAATCCTTCCTCTTTCCCCCATCCCCTTCTCCTCTGAGTAGGTGGGACCCCCATGGTTATCCCACCCTCCCACCCTACTCCTCCACACACACCCCAACCCCTGGCACTTCAAGTCTCTGCAAGGCTAGGCACTTCCTCTCCCACTGGGGCCAGACAAGGCAGCCCAGCTAAAAGAGCATATCCCACCTATAGGCAACAGCTTTTGGGATAGCTCCAGCTCCAGTTGTCCAGAACCCACATGAAGATCAAGCTGCACATCTGCTACATATGAGCAGGGAGGTCTAGGTCCAGCCGGTGTATGTACTTTGGTTGGTGGTTCAGTTTCTGAGAGCCCCAAGGGTCCAGGTTGGTTGACTCTGTTGGTCTTCCTGTGGAGTTCCTATCCTCTCTGGGGCCTGCACCCCTTCCTCCTATTCTTCCATAGAGTGCCCAAGCTCCATTCATTGTTTGGCTGTGGCTGTCTCCATCACTCTGAGTCAGCTGCTCTGAGACTAACAGATGACAACCATGCTAGATTCCTGTTTGCAAGCATAACAGAGTATCATTAATAGTGTCAAGCATTTGGCACTTGTCTATGGGATGGGTTTGAAGTTTGGCCAGTTATTAGTTGGCCAGTCCCTCAGTCTCTGCTCCATTCCCCATTCCTGTATTTCTTGTACACAGGATAAGTTTTGGGTCAAAAGTTTTGTAGGTTGGTGTCCCTATTGTTGATAGCACACACCTTTAATCCTAGCACTCAGGAGGCATAGGCAAGAGAACCTCTGTGAGTTTGCAGCCATTCCGGTCTACAGAGTCAGTTCTGGGGCAGCCAGGGCTACACAGAGAAACCCTGTCTCAAAAACAAAAAACAAGGAATAAAGAGAGAGAGAGAGAGAGAGAGAGAGAGAGAGAGAGAGAGAATACTAAAGAGAAAGTTCATTACAGTTAAAAGTATCAATGTTCCACCCAATTCAGAGCCTCTCCTCTTTCAACAGCTCAGGCTTACCTCTCCAGGACAATCAATGAGGGAAGGACATCTGGTGACTCAGTCTCCCACGTTCTCCTCTGAACCTCCCGTCTTCTATTCCTTTATGGTTAGGACACTCAGTGGCCAGAGGGAGAACCAAGTTAGCTGGTAAGTGTTGGTTATAGGTTTGGTTTGGATTCTTTTCTGAGTCTTTATTTCCACTGTTGATAGGTTTCAGTGGGGAGGGTCCCAGTGATTCACAGGGTATATTTGTGTGTTTACTCTTGATGTCATAGACCTCCAGACACCACAGTTTCTTTCTTTCTTTTTTCTTTTTTCTTTTTTCTTTTTTCTTTTTTTTTTTTTTTTTTTTTTTTTTTGAGACAGGGTTTCTCTGTGTAGCCCTGGCTGTCCTGGACCTCACTCTGTAGACCAGGCTGGCCTCAAACTCAGAAATCCGCCTGCCTTTGCCTCCACCACCACCAGCCACACCAAAGTTTCTTGACATCTACAATTATAGTAGATACCATACATGATGAATCCAACATGTGTATCCTCTGCCTATTAAATGTGTCTCATGGGGCTGGAGAGATGGCTCAGCAGTTAAGAGCATTGACTAACTGCTCTTCTGAAGGTCCTGAGTTCAAACTCCAGCAACCACACGATGGCTTACAACCATCCATAATGAGATCTGACACTCTCTTCTGGGGTGTCTGAAGACAGATACAGTGTACTTACATATAACAATAAATCTTTACAAAAAATTAAATATATCTCATTGAGCCTCTTTGTAACGAGTACATTTATTAAAATATTGGCAAGTTAAATGAAAGGAGAATTCTGTTATCAGCTTCTGAACCAAAGTAAAGAAGAACAAAAGGGAAAGACTGAGACAGTCCACCCTTAAGATTTGCTTCAAAGCTGCAAGAATCAAACATGACAGTAATAATGAAAAGAGAGAAAAGAGGATCACTGGGAGGGAGAAATGAAATCTCCCTGATAAGAAAGACCTGAGCTATTCTCGGGACCAGCCTTCAGCAGCCAACTTGGGACCATGAGGGGTAAAAAAGGCAGATAACCAACTTTATCAGTTATGCCTCTCTGACCTTCTGTTATGTGAGATAAAATAGTCCTTTATCTGTTTAAAGAGAGTCTGGATTGTGTGAGGGAGGGGAGCACATGTTTTCTCATAGAGAACTGGGAAAGTAAGCACTCTTCCCTCTGAATGTCCTTCCATGTAGATCGCTAAGCTTTCCCACTGCTTAGACGGTTGGTCACGAAGATCCCAGGACCAGTTGCTGACTTTTACCCATTAAAAAGCTCGTAGACTATCTAGCTTCTCATTTTAGAATGTGGAAGTAATGTCTTCTGAGGGTTCTATGAAGAATTATCATTATTAATTAACTAGCTGACTAGTTAACAACAGAAAAGATTGGAAAGAAAAATCCATAAATGTACATCTGAGTACACACGAGTTGTCTGTAAGTTGTGTAGGTGACTTGAAAACCCAGCATGCCAGCAACCTGAACAAAATGAGTACTTGATGCTCTGACATATAAAAAGAACCCTATGTAGGAATTGGTAAAGGTGTCCGAATATAGGCAATTCTTCCAGCAAATGGAGAAGTCATGATGTCGGCTTTCAGCACCTGCTTCCTTTTTATTTTGTTTTTGAGACAGGATACCACCATGAAGGCCAGGCTAACCTGAAACTCACTGAGGCACACCTGCCTCTCCTCACTGCGTGCTGAGAAGCAAAGCATGCTCCATCAGCACCTGCTTTTTAACTACTGAGTCTCAAAACAGAAGAAAGCAGATCCACTTTGTGTAGCAGAAGGATGAAAGCCTCTTATATTTTCCCTCTAGAAGAAATGGATATCAGAATCAATGGTACCCAGGAATAAATCCTGGGAAACTGCAAATGGGTCTGACCCCTACCAGTTACAGAAGGGAATCATTCCATTGTAAGCATAGTAATAAACATGAAGAATGGTGCCTCCCACATAGGAAGCCCTCAAGGATAGCCAGTCATGGAGAACCAATATTGATTTATATCATAACATAAGGACTTCCTGAACAATTTTTCTTTGCCATGAGTAGAAGACCGCACATAAGAGAATTCAAAGTTGTATTCCACTGCAGTTGCCTTGATTCCCTATTCCACAGCCTGGGTGCGGGGACAGGAAAGAGCATCACACTGGCTAGGCAGGTGCTCTGCCACCGAGTTTGATCCCAGCCTACTGCCTGCCTGTCCTAATGGAAATACTGATCGGACTAATTCTTGCAGCGGTACCTACACACTTTCCAATGTTCAATGAAATTAACTGTCTAGGACAGGGTATAAAAATAGCTCAGTGGGTAAAGGAGACGGCTGGAGAAGCCATATCAAAACCAGGCAGATTTGGAGCTATGTATAATTTCAGAACTCGGGATGCAGAAATAGAGAGTCCCTCAGGGCAAGCTGGTGAGTTAGACCAGCTGGGATCGGTGAGTTCTGGTTTTATGAAGAGACTCTGCCTCAACCAATAAAGTAGAGAGAAATCCTGATATCAACTTTGGACCTCCATGTGGACACACACTTGAACACACACACACACACACACACACACACACATCTACACACATTACACACAAAACCAAAATTTGTCTATAGCACTCCAAAAAAAAATATGGGATATTTTTCTTTATTTTTCTCCTTTTTGCTTTGTTATTTTTTTTTAAAGTTAGTTAATGATAATTATGTATTCTCCAAAACAAGTAGCAATAATTCTTCATGTGATACTAGAAGATAATACAGAATACGGCACGAACACTTTCACATTCTCTCAGCTAGAAGTTGTTTATGCTAAAATGTAAATTGTTTTGGTACAGAAAAAAAAAATGTTTAAGGTGGCCTCTAAAGCTCTCACTTCAGCCAGCCTTGACGTGCCACAGTAAAACCCAGGATTAGTTAGGACATGTTCTAAATCAGGGGACACTCCTTTCCCAGCTAAGGTTAGAACAACTGGGTGAAGAGTTGTTGCAAATCCGTAACCAGGAGAGAGACTGAGGGTAAAATTAGATACAGGGATGTGAAGACTGGCTCATCGGAATAGGTGGCTGGTGAGTCTGGACTGTTCAAACGAAGCTGAGACTAAGAAAGCCACCCTAAGCCACTTGGTACCCTGCCTATTGGCTTGAGTAGAATATAGTCAAACCATGCGCAGGCAGAAAGGTGAGAAAAAAATCAAGCCAATAAAACAAGAAGACATCTCAGAGACAAGGAAATTTGGATGGCTAGCTATATAAAACTACTTTCAAATAGAGCCGAATTTCTTCTGAACAAGTAAATGAAAAAACAAACAACCACAATAAAAACATACACTCCTCCCCCCAAAAGAATTTGCTGTCCAATGGACAGATACCTTCTCACAAAATAAGAAAAAAGAAAACAGTCTTGGCTATAGGCTATAGGATGTGAATGATATAACAACACTACTTATACATGAATTTTCAAAAAGTAAAATAAAATAATTAAATCTTTTTTTTTTTTTTTTTGGTTTTTCGAGACAGGGTTTCTCTGTGTAACCTTGGCTGTCCTGGAACTCACTCTGTAGACCAGGCTGGCCTCGAACTCAGAAATCCGCCTGCCTCTGCCTCCCGAGTGCTGGGATTAAAGGCGTGCGCCACCACGCCCTGCAAAATAATTAAATCTTAAAAGGAAAGAAATTACAGCAACAGACAGGTAGATCAATGGAATAGGATCAAAGACCCAGAAATGAATCCACACACCTATGGTCACCTGATCTTTGACAAGGGAGCTAAAACTATCCAGTGGAAAAAAGACAGCATTTTCAACAAATGGTGCTGGCACAACTGGCAGCTATCATGTAGAAGACTGAGAATTGATCCATTCTTATCTCCTTGTACTAAGGTCAAGTCTAAGTGGTTTAAGGATCTCCACATAAAACCAGAGACACTGAAACTTATAGAGGAGAAAGTGGGGAAAAGCCTCGAAGATATGGGCACTGGGGAAAAATTCCTGAATACAACAGCAAAGGCTTGTGCTGTAAGATCAATAATTGACAAATGGGACCTCATAAAGTTGCAAAGCTTCTGTAAGGCAAAAGATACTGTCAACAAGACAAAAGGGCCACCAACAGATTGGGAAAGGATCTTTACCAACCCTAAATCAGATAGGGGGCTGATATCCAATATATATAAAGAACTCAAGAAAGTGGACACCAGAAAATCAAATATCCCCATTAAAAAGTGGGGCACACCCTTCCTAGAATTAAGAACAAAACACACACTGAAGGAGTTACAGAGATCTAGTGTGAAGCTGAATCAAAAGGATGGACCAACCAGTGACAGCGGCTGCCAGGGATTCCTCCCATAATCAGCCACCAAAATAAACACTATAGCATATGCCAGCAAGATAATGCTGAAAGGGACCTGATATAGCTGTCTCGTGGGAGGCTATACCAGTGCCTGGTAAACACAGAAGTGGATGCCCACAGTCATCTATTAGTTGGAACACAGGACTCCCAAGGTAGGAGCTAGAGAAAGTACCCAAGGAGCGGAAGGGGTCTTCAACCCTCTAGGTGGAAGAATAACATGAACTAACTAGTTCCCCCTGTGCTCATGTCTCTAGCTGCATATATGGAAGAAGATGGCCTAGTTGGCTATCATTGGGAGGAGAGGCCCCTTGGTCATACAGACTCTATATGCCCCAGTACAGGGGAATGCCAGGGCCATTACGTGGGAGGGGGTGGGTAGGGGAGCAGGGCGGGGATGTGGGAGGGTAAGGGAAAATTTCTAGATAACATGTGAAATGTAAATGAAGAAAATATCTAATAAAGAGGAAAAAAAAAGAAAAAAAAAGAAATGAAGAAATGAAAAAAAAAAAGTGGGGCACAGAGTTAAACAAAGAATTCTCAACCGAGGAATACCGAATGGCTGAGAAGCACATGAAAAAATGTTCAACATCCTTAATCATCAGGGAAATGCAAAGCAAAACAACCCTGAGATTCCACCTCACACCAGTAAGAATGGCTAAGATCAAAAATTCAAGTGACAACAGATGCTGGCATGGATGTGGAGAAAGGGGAACACTCCTCCATTGTTGGTGGCACTGCAAGCTTGTTCAACCACTCTGGAAATCAGTCTGGCGGTTCCTCAGAAAATTGGACATAGTACTACCGGAAGATCCTGCAATACCTCTACTGGGCATATATCCAGAAGATGTTCCATCTGGTAATAGGGACACATGTTCCACTATGTTCATAGCAGCCTTATTCATAATAGCCAGAAGCTGGAAAGAACCCAGATGTCCCTCAACAGAGGAATGGATTCAAAAAATTTGGTACATCTACACAATGGAGTACTACTCAGCTATTAAAAACAATGAATATATAAAATTCCTAGGCAAATGGATGGATCTGGAGGGCGTCATCCTGAGTGAAGTAACCCAATCACAAAAGAACTCACATAACATGTACTCACTGATATGTGGATATTAGCCCAGAAACCTAGACTACCCAAGATACAATTTACTAAACACATGAAACTCAAGAAGAATGAAGATCAAAATGTGGACACTTTGCCCCTTCCTAGAATTAAGAACAAAGCACACATTGAAAGAGTTACAGAGATCATGTGTGAAGCTGAATCAAAAGGATGGACCAACCAGTGACTGCGGCTGCTGGGGATCCATCCCATATTCAGCCACCAAACATAGACACTATTGCATATGCCAGCAAGATAGTGCTGAAAGGGCCCTGATATAGCTGTCTCGTGGGAGACTATACCAGTGCCTGGCAAACATGGAGGTGGAAGCTCACAGTCAGCTATTAGATGGAACACAGGGTTCCCAAGGAAGGAGCTAGAGAAAGTACCCAAGGAGCTGAAGGGGTCTTCAACCCTATAGGCGGGAGAATAACATGAACTAACCAGTACCCCCAGAGCTTGTGTCTCTAGCTGCATATATAGCAGAAGATGGCCTAGTTGGCCATCATTGGAAAGAGAGGCCCCTTGGTCATGCAGACTTTATATGCCCCAGTACAGGGGAACGCCAGGGCCAAGATATGGGAGTGGGTGGGTAGGGGAGCAGGGCGGGGATGGGGGAGGGTATAGGGAACTTACTGGATAACACTTGAAATGTAAATGAAGAAAATATCTAATAAAAATTGGGAAAAAAAGAAAAGAAATTACATAAAAATAACTAACTTCTCATTATCAAAAGACACCCTTGCAAATGCACACCTTAGCCAAAATATACAGAACATGTTATAAATCATAGGAAAAAGTCTTTTTCCAATAATTTATTTATTAATTCACTTTACATCCAGATCAAAGCCCTTTCCATCCTTCCCTCCCAGTCTCATCCTTACAAATCCCTCTCCTATCACCCTCTCCCCTTCTCCTCAGGGGTAGCCTCCCCCCCAGGTATTTACCCTGAAACATCTAGTGTCAGCAGGACTAAGCACATCCTTTCCCACTAAGGTCCAATCAGACAATAAAACTCAATAAAACAGGGCTCGGGCCGGGCATGGTGGCCCATGCCTTTAATCCCAGCAGAGACAGGCGGATTTCTGAGTTCCAGGCCAGCCTGGTCTACAAAGTGAGTTCCAGGACAGCCAGGGCTACACAGAGAAACCCTGTCTTGAAAAACCAAAAAAGAAAAGAAAAAGAAAAGAAAAGCATTGTCTAAGCCGGGCAGTGGTGGCACATGCCTTTAATCCCAGCACTCTGGAGGCAGAGGCAGGCAGATTTCTGAGTTCGAGGCCAACCTGGTCTACAGGGTGAGTTCCAGGACAGCCAAGGCTACACAGAGAAACCCTATCTCGGAAAACCAAAACAAACAAACAAACAAACAAACAAACAAAAACAGGGCTCTGGTCTGCACATCTTGTAACACACTTCTTCTAAGATTTCAAAGCCAAGTTCATAAACAGGTGACAATTTCTGGTTAAAATTAGTACAATATGTTCTACCGTCAGGGCAGCCAGTATTTATTGGGCTTTTCAATCATTCTTCCTCTTCTGAAGACAGGGTCTCCCTCTGTTCCCCAGGTTGGCATTGAACTTGTGATCTTCCTGATTCAACATCCCAAGTAGTTAGAGTGTTCAGATCAGCATGCCTGAACTGATGAGCAGTCCAGAAGAACAAGCCTGCTTCTCTTGCTCTTGTTTATACATCTAACCACAAAAGCCACACTCAAATATCCCAGATATGCCTCCCCATGTCTCCATATTAGGAGCTCTCTGAGGTACACTGCTCGCTTGAAGGGTGCATCGTAGGGATGCTACTCTGGGATCCCTGCACCTACTGAAGACTAGGTCCAGAAAACAAGGGTTGCATTTGATCTTACCTGTCTACTTGACTAGATTCAGAGTCACCTTGAAACGTTACCTCCAAGTGTCTCTATGAGAGGCTTAACTGAAGAGGGAAGGCCATCTCAAATGTGAGCACTGTCTCCATGGACTGAAGTCTCAGGCTGAATAAAAAATGGACAGAGCACCTTCACCCACCTTGTTCTGCTTCATAGCTGTGGTGCTAATGTGACCAGCCTCCTCATGCTCCCCACACCATACTGTCTTCCCTCAAACTGTGAGTCCAAACCACCCTTGCATTCTTAAGTCGCCCTCACTATGTATTTTATTGAGGCGTTGAGAAGGGTAACTTATGCAGCAAGGTGTCTTTTATATTCTTGAGGCTGGTAAAAAGCTCAAGGTTTCCAGCTAGAATCAGAACAACTCTGGCCAAAAAGGAAAATAAAATATTGTTTCTGCAGCACCTCAGACATTCCACATCCTTCCACAAATCCTTTCATACGGAGGTAAGTGCCATGCCTCTATTCAGGAGAATTGGCATCAAATTGGCAGGAAAAAAAGCCTGGGTGCAAGCTAAAGTTGTGGACCAGTTCTGAGCTAGGGCTCTGTGAAAAGTGGGAAATGGGCTGGAGAGGTGGCTCAGTGGTTAAGAGCACTGACTGCTCTTCCAGAGGTCCTGGGTTCAAATCCCAGCAACCACATGGTGGCTCACAACCATCTGTAATGGAATTTGATGCCCTCTTCTGGTGCATGTCTAAAGACAGCTACAGTGTACTCATAAAATAAACAAATCTAGAAAGAAAGAAAGAAAGAAAGAAAGAAAGAAAGAAAGAAAGAAAGAAAGAAAGAAAGAAAGAAAGAAAGAAAGAAAGAAAGAACTGGGCGTGGTGGCGCACGCCTTTAATCCCAGCACTCGGGAGACAGAGGCAGGCGGATTTCTGAGTTCGAGGCCAGCCTGGTCTACAGAGTGAGTTCCAGGACAGCCAAGGCTACACAGAGAAACCCTGTCTCAAAAAAGAAAGAAAGAAAGAAAGAAAGAAAGAAAGAAAGAAAGAAAGAAAGAAAGAAAGAAAGAAAGAAAGAAAGAAAGAAAGAAAGAAAAGGAAAGTGAGGGCTGGTCAGAGAGATAGGTCCCTGTGTCTTCATAAAAGAGCCAGGGCACTGTAGGGACAGAAAGGTAAGGTCTCTTTCCTTACCTATTGTAAGGGTCATGGTGGATACACCTGTAACAAGAGATGGAGTAACAAAGCTACTCAAAAAAAAAAATTTTTTTTTTTTTAGTTTTTTCGAGACAGGGTTTCTCTGTATAGCCCTGGATGTCCTGGAACTCACTTTGTAGACCAGGCTGGCCTTGAACTCAGAAATCCGCCTGTCTCTGCCTCCCGAGTGCTGGGATTAAAGGCGTGCGCCACCACGCCTGGCAAAACTACTCAAAATTTTTAATGGGACAAGACTTGTTAAAACTGAAGACTCAAAGACCCAGAGAAATAGACCCATTTTTATATTTTTGCTTGATGGAGAGTGGTGAGCTTTGTAAAATATTATTTTACAAAAACATCTGATCTAATGATAATGAGCTTAGGGGTAAGAACATCCTCCTAGCAAGGTCTGTCTACCGAGGTTCTTCTTGAACCCTCTGGATAGCTATTCCATACCCTTGGACATGACCAGGATCTCACTGGAATAGAGATCTTCAAGAGAGAATGTGCTGCCCTAGAAACTGGTCTTGGGCAAAACATCCAGAGCTATTTGGACTTACTTCCTGCCCATTCCATGCTGATACGTAACTCCTTTCTTCTTGGTTTTGTTTTCAGTGTGCTCATGGCAGGTCTTAGGCTACCCTGTGTAGTACAAGCAGGATGGGGAGGATCACTGACATCGTGTTCTACGTTCAGGATCACTGAATCCTGGCTTTGAAGAACAGTGAGGGTGTACACAATACAAAATAAACTGCTAGAATAAATTCAGGAAACATTTTCTCGTTTAATAATAATGACTATTAGTAAGTCTTATAAAAGACCTAGATATTTTTATTCATGTCTTTAAAATATTAGATTTCTGTTATATTTTATTTTTAAAGATTTATTTTATTTTTATTATGTGTATATGTCTGTGTGTGCTCAAGATGGCAGGCATGACAGGCCAGAAGTGTCCGATCTCCTAGAGCTGGAGTTACATGTGATTGTGAGCCACCTGACATGGGTACTGGGAGCTGAATTCAGGTTCTCTGCAAGAGCAGTGTGTGATCCTAACCACTGGGACATCTATATTTCCAACTCCATAAAATATTAGATCTTTAAATCTAGGCTTTTAAAATTCTCTATCACGTCTGCTCTCAGACAGAAGACATCCGTTTCCCAGAGCTCACTGTAATAACTGATTTGAGTCTGATCACGGTGGCTAGCTTGACCATGTCCCAAGACTGCAGCTCACTTCCACTTCCTGTAGCCCTATGTCTATGGTGAGATCTAGACAAACAGATGTGGATGGAGCACTCAGATGGATACAGCAACATTCCATCAGGAAAAGGAAGCCACCCATAGCGAAATCCACACAAGACTAAGTTGTTCCAAAGCCCATTCCTATTTAGACTGCTGTATATTTAAACTAGTAATGAAAGAATGGAATTAGCGTAGAACAGTCAACCATCGAAGGAAATTAATTTAAAACTACTAGGAGAAGCTGAGTGTGGGGAACACATGCCTCTAATCACAGTACTCCGGAGCCAGAGACAGGAAGATCTAACTAAGTGAGTTCAAGGCTAGCCTGGTCTATGTAGCAAGTTCCAGGCCAGCCAAGTTTACATTGGTAGACTCCTTCTCAATAAATAAATTAATTACAAAATAAATATCATCGTCAACAACAACAACAACAACAACAAAAAACTACTACTTTTCAGGGCCCATGGAGACAGATTGGTGGTTAAGGGCTCTGTATGCAAGCTGTTCCCCAGCTCCCCTGTGAAATTCTGAGTATGGTGGTAAATGCTGGGAGATGGAGACAGGAAGACACTTGGAGCTTGCTGACCAGACAGCCTAACCCAAATGGTGTCATCTGGGTCCTACAAAGAGACTCTTAAAAAAAGAAAAAAGGTGGGTGGCTTTTGAAGAAAGTTATCTTTTCCTCCCACACACACACACACACACACACACACACACACACACATATACACACACACCAAACAAAAATACACCAACATATTTAAAAATTCTAAGATGACTACGAGTACTTCAGTGTTGCTATTTAGACTCATTAAAATCTCTCACCTTAGGCTGGAGAGATGGCTCAGCGGTTAAGAGCACTGACCGTTCTTCCAGAGGTCCTGAGTTCAATTCCCAACAACCACATGGTGCCTCACAACCATCTGTAATGAGATCCAATGGCCTTTTCTTGTGTGTCTGGAGACAGCAACAGCATACTCATAAAAAACTTTTTTAAAAAAAGTCTCTCACCTTCAATCTTTTGGAATTGTAGTCCTCATCCAAGCAGAATCTGAGGCTTACGCAACTACAAGAATGGTTTTTTCATTTGTTTTGTTTTTGTTTTTAAAGCAATTCCTGATGACACATGCTCAACACCCAGGAGGCAGAAGCAAGCAGATTTCTGTGAATTGGAGATCAGCCTGGTCTACAGAGTAAGTTCCAGGAGAGCCAGGGCTACACAGAGAAACCCTATCTCAAAAAAAAAAAAAAAAAAAAAAAAAAAAAAAAAAAAAAAAAAAAAAAAAAAAAAAAAAAAAAAAAAAAAAAAAAAAAATTCACCAGGCGTGGTGGCGCACGCCTTTAATCCCAACACTTGGGAGGCAGAGGCAGGCGGATTTCTGAGTTCGAGGCCAGCCTGGTCTACAGAGTGAGTTCCAGGACAGCCAGGGCTATACAGAGAAACCCTGTCTCGAAAAACCAAATAAATAAATCAAATAAACAAACAAACAAGAATGTTTCTTTAGTTTTAACTTTAATAAAAGAAATGAGGGTACAGTTTCTGTTGCAAGTTAAGACAGTCTATAAACAGAGCTGGTGTTTCTTCTCTGGGTATCATGCTATCAAAAGAATGGCTTCCAAGAAATTGTAATCCCCATCACCATGCTTTATGCTGGAGAGAAAGAAAGAAAGAAAGAAAGAAAGAAAGAAAGAAAGAAAGAAAGAAAGAAAGAAAGAAAGAAAGAAAGAAAGAAAGAAAGAAAGAAAGAAAAGAAAGAAGAGAAAGAACAGAACGGGGCTCTGTAACCACAACAGAGTCTGTCTTCCAGAAAGAGACTTCACATAGTTCTGGCAACTTATCAGACAGCCTTGCAGGAGAAATTGGAGCCCAGAAAATAATGCAGTAATGACAGGCAGGACCTCAACTTGACTAGGACAGCTTTGCCACTGTACCTATAGCCCTCTGGCTAAACCAATACCTCACAATAGAACCCCAAAGAGGTGGGAGACACCAATGGCCTCTTTTCTGTGGTGACACTGGATAACTCTTTCGGTCTCTTGCTTTCACTCATTTCTTTAATTAGCTTATTGAAGACAGGTGGTCAAGCACCGTTCCAAGGCCACGGCCTGGTCTCTGTGGTAACAAGTGTTGGAATGAGAATAGAAGTAAGATATGCCAGGGGGCAGTAGTGGCGCATGGCTTTAATCCCTGTATTTGGTAGGCAAAGGTCTCTGTGAGTTGGAGGCTAGGCTGGTCCACACAGTGAGTTCCAAGGCAGCCAAGGCTAAACAAAAACCCTGTCAACACACACACACACACACACACACACACACACACACACACACAGCAAAACAAACAACAGCAGCAGCAACAGCAACAACAAAAGAAAGAGAAACAAAGGAAGGAAAGAGAGAAAGAAAATAAACAAGATATGCCTTCTCCTACTTCTCTGATTATTGCTGCTGCATGGGTATCACTGTAACCTACTTTGGGCTTGTGGGGAGGGAGCTGGGTGACAGGAGCACAAGACTGAGAAGAGCCCCCAATCCCCCACACACATTCATTCATTTCAGAACAGTTAATCTTTTCCACTCAGTAAATGAACTGTGAATTACAAAAATCTCTCAGATCAGAAACAGAACTCGGTGAAAGATCCCAGAGGGAATGAGGCCTCAGGAAAAGGAGAAAGACACTTCGCTCTGTAAGCTGTGACAGGGACAGGTGTGTGGCAGACAGCCTCCAGGGACCCTGTCTCCAACCGCTGAAGCTTAGTCACCCCAGGGGACAGCCAACTTAGAAACCAATTAGTCAAAGTGCTGAGTGTCACTCAACCAAGGCAGCAAGAACTCTGGGAGGAAGACAGGCAAGGCTCTAGATGAGTGGGAGACCCCAAATCGGAGTGTTTGCTAATGTCTTCACCGAGAGAGGAAGGCCCTGGACAAACCAGAACGGTCAGGACTAAAGATGAGCTGAGATGTTTTAAGGAGTAGACTGCTATGGCTCCTTTTCAACAGGCGGTGGTGTGTTGAGAGCTCATCAGAGCTACAGGGAAGCCAGAAACACTAGGCCCTCCCTCTCCTGGCTGACTGTGGTGCCTACTTGTCTCAGAACTCTGAGAATTAGAAAGTCACAAGTCGTCTGAGACCAGGAAGAGGGGTGGGGATGGGAGCAGTCTCTAACCCTACATGACTCATTAGACAAGGCTTTGTGCCTTCAATCCGTGAGATGGGAAATTTGACAATGGAGCAAAAGAAGAGGGAACTTCTCTAGATCCAGGACTTTAAAAGCCACTGTCTTATGTCCCATTAGTCCAAGGGTCAAGTTTGCTTTTTCTCTGTGCTGACATCCCTCTTTGCAGAATGGTATGTTAAAAATAGCTTTGAGGGCTGGTGAGATGGCTCAGCGGGTAAGAGCACCCGACTGCTCTTCCGAAGGTGATGAGTTCAAATCCCAGCAACCACATGGTGGCTTACAACCACCCGTAATGAGATCTGACGCCCTCCTCTGGTGCCTCTGAAGTCAGCTACAGCGTACTTATGAATAATAATAATAAACGAATCCTTGGACCAGAGAGACCAACCGGAGTGAGCTGGGCTGTCCAGAGCGAGCAGGGATGGCCCGAGCGAACGGGGCCAGCCGGAGTGAGTGGGACCGGCTGGAGCAAGCAGAGCTGGCCCGAGCGGAGCGAGCAGGGTTGACCGGAACAAGGGGGAAAAAATAGCTTTGAATGGTATGTTAAAAAAAACTTTGAATGTTATGTTAAAAAAAGCTTTGAATGGTATGTTAAAAGTGTCTTAGTTTCCACTGGTCTCTTGGATTTATTATCCAAACTTTTACCCATTTGAGACCACCAAGTGATGTTCCCAACCTCACCATGCATGAGGGTCCTGTAAAACTCTGTTCATGTTGGGATTGGTGGTTATACCAATTTGTACCTGAGAGGCTAACATTTATAATACCAGCCAGTTCTTGAGAGGCTGAGGCAGGAGGATTCTGAATTTGAAACCCATTTGTTGCAAAAGCCCTTGTGAGAGAATGGTACTCTTGACCTCCTAAGGTCCAGCCTTCACAAGGGGGATGCTGGGAAAGGAGGGAGAACAGTAGATTTGGATGAACCTTCTTGGAGGAGCCATTTAACATCCGTAACTCTCATGTTCAATGTTTGATAATAGAGCTTAAAAATACAAATGGGGGGGGGGGGCTGGTGAGATGGCTCAGCGGGTAAGAGCACCCGACTGCTCTTCCGAAAGTGATGAGTTCAAATCCCAGCATCCACATAGTGGCTCACAACCATCCGTAACGAGATCTGGCGGCCTCTTCTGGAGTGTCTGAAGACAGCAACAGTGTACTTACATATAATAAGTAAAATAAATCTTAAAAAAAAAAATACAAATAGGGGCTAGAGAGATGGCTCAGCAGTTAAGAGCACTGACTGTTCTTCCAGAGGTCCTGAGTTCAATCCCCAGCAACCACATGGTAGCTCACAACCATCTGTAATGGGATCTGATGCCTTCTCCTGGTGTGTCTGGAGAGAGTGACAGCGTACTCACATGCGTAAAATAAACAAGTAAATCCTTTTTTAAAGAATAGCAATCTTATTTAATTTCCTTTTTTACCCCCAAGGAAGGCCTCACACATACTAAGCAAGCTGTCTAAATTAAATTTTTATCACTGTAACAAAATTACCTGACCCCCCAATCCCCCCCCCCAAAAAAAAATCTAAAGAAAGAACAATTTTATTTTGCCTTGAGGTTTCTCAGTCCATGATCACCGACCTGGTCCTGAGTTGCATGCCTGGCATGTCTTAACTGCAGGAGCAAGTAGCAGAGACCATTCATTTCTTGGCAGACAAGAAGCAAAGAGGGATCGGGTAAGACCCACACCCTGTGACCTAAGTCTTGCCTCCGAAAGTTTCCTAAACCTCTGGAAACAGCCATCACCTGCAGGGAGCCAGCAGGTCAAACATGAGTCTACGGAGCATCTTTCATCTTCAACCCAAAACTTCCACACTTTACCACTGATCCACTCCCTACCTTACCGGGTGAATCTCACAGTCCATTTATTAAAATTAAGTGGGGCTGGTGAGATGGCTCAGCAGGTTAGAGCACCCGACTGCTCTTCCGAAGGTGATTAGTTCAAATCCCAGCAACCACATGGTGGCTTACAACCACCCGTAACAAGATCTGACGCCCTCCTCTGGTACGTCTGAAGTCAGCTACAGCGAGCGTACTTATGAAGAATAATAAGAAATGAATCCTTGGACTGTAGAGACCAACCCAACCGGAGCAGGCGAGGCTGTCCAGAGCGAGCGGAACCAAACGGGGACGGCCGGAGCAAGCGGGGACAGCTGGAGCAAGCGGGGACGGCCAAGCTAGCGGGGCCGGAGGGAGTGGGGCCAAACGGGGACGGCCGGAACGAGTGGGGCCAACCAGAGCAAGCGGAGCCAATCAGAGTGAGCGGGGCCAACTAGAGCGAGTGGGCGCGGCTGGAACAAGCGGGGAAGCGGGCCGTACACGGGAGCGAGTGTGGCTGGCCGGAGTGAGCAGAGTCGAGTGGAGCAAGCGGGGTTGGCCGGAACAAGGAAAAATAAATAAATAAATAAATAAATAAATAAATAAATAAATAAATAAATAAAATTAAGTAACAAGTTAGAGCGAGCGGGGGCCGCTGGAACAAGCGGGGAAGCGGGGCCGTACAGGGGCGGCCGGGAGCGAGTGTGGCTGGCCGGAGCGAGCGGAGTCTAGTGGAGCAAGCGGGGTTGACCGGAACAAGGAAAAATGAATAAATAAATAAATAAATAAAATTAAGTAACAAGTTTGTATACTTTGGGAAGGCATAAAATTAATAAAGACATAAATCGCATCACTCCTAGGCAGGGTAATTTAGGCACAGGCCTTTAAGGCTGGCGGGTAGATCTCTGAGTTTGTTTGTTGTTTGTTTGTTTGTTTATCTTTTTTTGGAGACAGGGTTTCTCTGTATAGCCCTGGCTGTCCTGGAACTCACTTTGTAGACCAGGCTGGCCTCGAACTCTGAAATCCACCTGCCTCTGCCTCCCAAGTGCTGGGATTAAAGGCATGCGCCAGAAGGCCCAGCCATCTCTAGCCTGGTCTACAGGGTGAATTCCAGGACAGCCAGAGCTATACAGAGAAACTCTATCACAACATCCACCCTCACCCCCAAAAGAAAAAAAAACACCCCAGAAGGATCTAGAAGATGAGTCGCAGAGCAGGCTTCACAGGGGCAGACACGAGAGAGGAAGTGTATCATCCTGTAGACCTATTTTCTAGTTTCTGTACTTAAAAAAAAATTTCCCCAGCGAGTGCTGAGATTCTAAAGTGCAATAATAAGTAAGACTCAGACAACGTCATAGTTCCCAGAGCATCGTCCTCCCTACAACCCAGCGTCATAGTTCCCAGAGCATCGTCCTCTCTACAACCCAACGTCATAGTTCCCAGAGCATCGTCCTCCCTACAACCCAGCGTCATAGTTCCCAGAGCATCGTCCTCCCTACAACCCAACGTCATAGTTCCCAGAGCATCGTCCTCCCTACAACCCAGCGTCATAGTTCCCAGAGCATCGTCCTCCCTACAACCCAGCGTCATAGTTCCCAGAGCATCGTCCTCTCTACAACCCAACGTCATAGTTCCCAGAGCGTCGTCCTCCCTACAACCCAACGTCATAGTTCCCAGAGCGTCGTCCTCCCTACAACCCAGCGTCATCCTTCAGGGGCCGCTTGTACAACGTCATAGTTCCCAGAGCATCGTCCTCCCTACAACCCAACGTCATAGTTCCCAGAGCGTCGTCCTCCCACAACCCAGTGTCATCCTTCAGGGGCCGCTTGTACAACGTCATAGTTCCCAGAGCATCGTCCTTCCCACTACCCAGCGTCATCCTTCAGGGGCCGCTTGTAGAATTGCATCTTTAGCTTTCGGTCTATCAGTTAGGGGTTGATTAACCACGGGGGTAACTGTGCAAATGGGGAGATGGGGCTTACCACACACCAGGAGAAACAGTACCTTCCCTCTGGCCCTGTCTGTGCCTGCTGTATGCCATGCTCTGACCCTAGCACTGTGGAGCCTGGACACTCTAAACTCTGGGCTTCCCAGAGGGGCAGCTTTGTGAGGCTGAACACAGAATCCGACATTTCTCTCAGTACTCTCAGGGGGTAGGTTTACTGCTGAAGTCATTGTGCCTCTCTCTCCTGGGCTTTAACCCTCTGCAGAGCCTGGTTATGCTGTTTAGGTTTGTGAAGTACAAATTAGCATAATCCGATTAGATTAGCGGGTGAGGGGGCCTTTGGTCTGAAAAGCAGAAAAGAAAAGGGTCTCACAAAGGGGAAAGCCTGGAGGAGAGGAGGGGAGAGGGTGGCCACTGCCCTCTGTGCTGCGGGCAGCCTGAATGCTTGCACCTGCACAAGCCCTCTTGTAAATAAGGACTCTCAGATGGTATTAGACAGGGGACTGAGGGGTCCGGGGAGCCTGGGAGAGGGAAGCATAGGGAGGAGACTGGCAAGACGGCAGGTCTGCATTCTATTAATTGATTTATCGGGATGGCTGACAGAAGAGAGTGACTGGCTCGCTCCTACTCAGCACTAAGAGCTTTAGCCTCCTAATCTGGCCCGCGGAGATAACATCTGAGAATCTCTGCAAGACACTGATAAGGGCTTGACTTTATTCCAGAAGGGAATCAAGTTCAGTGGGTGTTTGATTTTAGTTCTGAATTTGGACGTCTGCATCCTTCCTTTGCTTCCGGAAAAGACAAAAACAGAAACAGAAAGGAAAAAATAAATAAATAAAAAGCAGAATAGAAAACAACTATGTGGTGGTATAGATGGTGAGAGTCATCTTTGGTTGCTGGGTAACTTGCATTTAAAACCACAATAGACAAACTGAGCCATTCAGTGATTTTTTTATAGGTAAAGTCAGGGAAATCGATTGAGTATTGTTTTCTATACAGTTAGTGGGTATGACCAAATTTGTCATTGTTTTGAAACATAAAAAAACGACTCCATGTTCCCAAGAATAAATGTTGAATCTCAATCAAGTGATGTGTGTGTAAGTGTGTGTATTTGTGCTCGAGTGTGTGTGTGTGGGGGGGGGGGGAGCTATGCCCATGTGTGCCTGTTGAGATCAGAGCTCAATGTTGGTTTTTTTTGTTGTTGTTGTTGTTTTTGTTTTTCGAGACAGGGTTTCTCTGTATAGCCCTGGCTGTCCTGGAACTCACTCTGTAGACCAGGCTGGCCTCGAACTCAGAAATCCACCTGCCTCTGCCTCCCAAGTGCTGAGATTAAAGGTGTGCGCCACCACGCCTGGCTGGTTTGTTTGTTTTTTTTTTAATCTATCAGTCTTCACCTCATTCATTCATTCATTCATTCATTTTGATGTTTAGAACCAGGCTCTGTCACTGAACTCCGCACGTATCGATTGGCTAGCTGAGGACCATCGTCCTGAAAGCTCCTTGACTCTGGCCCATCTAGCAGCTTAGGTGGCAGGTATTTTGCTGACTAGACTGTCTCATTAGCTCCAGCATCCACATAAAAGCAGATATGGCAGCTCACGTCTCTAATCTTAATGCTGGGGAAACCAAGACAGGTGGATCTGAAGTTAAGTGGCCAGACTGTTTCGGGAGGGGGATGTTACTTTTTTTATTTTATTTTATCCGTGTGTGTGTGTGTGTGTGTGTGTGTGTGTGTGTGTGTGTGTGCGTGCTCGCACATGGAGACTGGAGAACAGCTGTGTGGAGTCCATGGGGTTTGAGGATTGAAGTTGGGTTGCAAGGCTCCCTTGGCAAGCACCTTAAACTGCTAAGTCATCTCATGGCTCCCTAAAAGGCCTAAGAATGAGCAAAAAAAAAAAAAAAAAAAACTTGTCTTTGCCAAAAAGCACCTTGGTTCACACCTTGCCTCCCTGCCATTTCCTGACCTCTGGCCTGGTCTTTTTTTTTTTTTTTTTTTTTTTTCTTTGAAACAGGGCTTCTCTGTGTAGCCCTGGCTGTCCTGGAACTCACTCTGTAGACCAGGCTGGCCTCAAACTCAGAAATCAGCCTGCCTCTGCCTCCCAAGTGCTGGGATCAAAGGCGTGCACCACCACAGCCCGCCTCTGGCCTGGTCTTAAGTTTGTCTACTAGACTCTTCAAAGTCGCAAGTTCTTGTAATTGTAGCTTGAGGAATCCAGCCATTAAGTCATGGTTAGAAGGATAAAAGCAGCATTTATAATAGCCTCCTTGTCCCTGTAGACATACAATGAGGGTTACTCATATTTACTGCAGGTGTTTATACTTTGACTCCTTCTCAACCCAAACCTGAGAGTTCAGATGCATTTACATCGTGTGTCCAAGAAGGTTGTATCATAAACACCATGATGCAGAGTTGTGAGGCCCAGCAGCTACCTCTCCTCCATTTTGCCTTCCCTGTCATTTCTCCAGTCATCATGTGCCCTTCAGTTCCCCTCAGTGAGTGTCTCTCCTCTTGAAGTCAGAGCCCACATTCTCTCAGGGAGGAGCAAAGGATACATTGCAAATTGATTTCAAAAGCTCTGCAACTATAAATGCAGGAAAGAAAATAGCCCTAGTATGAGAGGAGCTGAGCTCTTGAGGCCTCCTCTCAGGGGTGTGGGGTGGGGGGAGTAAGCAGTAGCAGGCAAGAGCTGAGCTCATTAGTCTCCTGAAGGCTTCAGGAGAGCTGATGTTGTACATCCATCCCTTCACAAAACCCCTGTGTGGCACCAGAGGAAGTGGAGCAGGGTGTCCCAAGTCAGACAGACTTGTCTCCATAGATAAGTTACTTTTGTGCCTTTCCACACAAATTTTAGTGAGGGTCTGTTCCAAAAAAAAAAAATCTGGGGGCTGGTGAGATGGCTCAGCGGGTAAGAGCACCCGACTGCTCTTCCGAAGGTGATGAGTTCAAATCCCAGCAACCACATGGTGGCTCACAACCATCCGTAAGGAGATCTGGCTCCCTCTTCTGGGGTGTCTGAGGACAGCTACAGTGTACTTACATATAATAAATAAAATAAATCTTTAAAAAAAAATCTGACTTTTCAGAGACATTTCAAATCATGGTCAAGATATAGAAAAAGAATGTCATTTGACCACACACGGAAATCAAAATATACTCTGTTTCAATAAGATTAAAACAGTATAAGGAAATATATTAATATAACATCAATTTCAATACTCACTGCACTACAGAGTGTCTATCTGTAATGTCACTTTCTATCCAGAGACTCGTGGGGTAAAGACTTGGTCCACAGTGAATGGCGCTACTGGGATCTGGTGGGAACCTTAGGAGGTAGTCTATTTGGAGGAAGTAGAGATCCTATGACTTAGAATTTGGAACCCCAAAATCCATTATAACTTTAAAATCAATTTTGGGGGGATGAGTGCTTCAAGACTGGGTTTTTTCTGGGTAGCCCTGGCTGTCCTGGAACTTTACTCTGTAGACTAGTCTGGCCTTAAACTCAGAATTTCCTCTGCCTCAAGTCCTGTGATTAAAGGCATGCACCACCACTGCCCAGCTATAATCAAATTCTTTTTTTTTTTTTAAGATTTATTTTATTTTATTATATGTAAGTACACTGTAGCTGTCCTCAGACACTCCAGAAGAGGGAGCCAGATCTCGTTACAGATGGTTGTGAGCCACCATGTGGTTGCTGGGATTTGAACTTATCACCTTCGGAAGAGCAGTCGGGTGCTCTTACCCGCTGAGCCATCTCACCAGCCCTATAATCAAATTCTTATTTATGACAAACAAACACTACAAATAAAGCTATAACATAAATGAAGTGTTGGAGGAAATTATTTATTGCTCACACCATAGAAGGGGGCTCACCTCTTTCATATGTAAGTGTCTCTCAAAATGGGAAGAAAAACACGAAAAGAAAATCAACAGAGAAAGGAGGGAACAAAAATAACATTGACCCACACATATCCAAAGTCCCCTCACCCATGGTAAGAAAATGCAAATGAGACTGTGCTGAGATAGAACTACACACCTGTCAGGTTGAAAGGATCTCAGCAGCTGTCACCACGGTCTGCAGGTGACACTTCATGAGAATGAAAACACCTGGATCACTGTTAAGACTTCACCGTCCTGCAGATGTGCAGGACCTGCAAACTTGCCAACAGAAGTGTGTTGATGGGGGTTCTTTGCACACTTGTTCCTAGCAGCAAAATCGGAGCCAGCCCAGTAACACTCAGTGGAGGCCTGGCCAGGAGCACCGTCACAGACAACGATGTTAGAAGGAACATGAAAGTCCACTATGACTTACAAGACTATAGGATGAGACATTAAGAGATTAAGAAAGAGAAAGGAAAAAGACAGTTTTGTTTGCATATGCCCACTGGAAAATTGGGTAGAAGAGGGAGGATGGATGGATCAGTCCCATACATGTCATATTCAATAGAAGGGGGGAGGGTTGTTTGTCTGTGTTGAGGGTTGGGACGTGAACCTAGGACTTAGAGCACAAACCTTGTGCTCTACCATCAAGCTATCCCCGAGCCTCAGCACAATTTTCTACCTTATGAGTGAATTTTTTATCTTCAAAATATTTTCAAGGGTCCAGCATGATCTCCATGACTTTCTCTAGAGTGTTTAAGGGAATCTAAGCTTATCCAGTCCCCATCTCTACTACTCACTGGTCCCTAGCCGCTCACTGGTGCCTATGAGAAGATAGAGAGGAGAATGCTGCCATTTCACTGATAACACACACACACACACACACACACACACACACACAGAGAGAGAGAGAGAGAGAGAGAGAGAGAGAGAGAGAGAGAGAGAGAAAGCATCACTTTATAACTCGGGTGACAGATATCTAATCCTTCCAGAATTTTTCCAGGTACCTAACCTCATTTGCCGACAGCTCTTTTAAAATCCACCCTCTGTGTAGCACTGAGATGGCATTCGAGGGAGTCCGTGCATATCAGTTTCTGGTGGAATTATACTCTTTCAGATACACTATGAAAGAAAACAGCACAAGGCTACACATATGTGCACATATGTACATACATACATACTTACATACATATACACATATAAAGTAAAATTACATCTTGATTTATTTGGTGAAATATTAAAAAATATACTGAAGTTATTATCTGACTTCTGGAGCAGATGCAAGTAATTTCAACATAGCATTCCACTTCTCCCAGGGTAGAATATGGTCACAGTGGTCATGTGACTATGTACAAAGTAGTTTTCTGAACCCAAGAAGTCTAATTCTTTCTCCCTCTCTTTCTTTCTCTCTCTGAAGAAAAAAAATTACTTTATTTTATGTGCATTTGCTGGATATATATATATATATATATATATATATATATATATATATATATATATATAATGCAAAGTTGTTGCCCACATATGCCAGAAAAGCACATTAGATCCTCCGGAACTAGAGTCACAGATAGCTCTGAGCTACCACATGGGTGCTAGAAACTGAACCTGAGTCCTCTGCAAGAGCCCACTGGACCATTTCTCTGGCCTCTTTGTCTAGTTCTTTCAAACCTAACACATGCACATGATTAGCTGACAAAACAAACAAACAAACAAACAAAACTGATACAAAGAAGTTGTATAGAGACAAGATTGTCATCTTACACAGCCTAGAAAACCTTCTGTGCAAGCCCTTAAGTCCTCCCATCTCACTCTTTCTACCATCTTTCCTCGCTGTCACCATGGTGGGAACGAATGTTCTGGTGGATGCTCTCAAGAGCACCAACAACAAAGGGAGGCAAACGCCAGGTCCTTATCAAGCTGTGTTCTAAAGCCATTGTTCCGTTCTTAACTGTGACAATGAAGCACAGATACATTGGTGAATTTGAGATCATTGATGATCACGATCTGGGAAGATGGTTGTGAACCTCACAGGAAGGTTGAACAAGTGTGGCGTTATAAGCCCTAGATTTGATGTTCAACTCAGACCTAGAGAAGTGGCAGAACAACCTGCTCCCAGCACGGCAGTTTGGTTTCATTGTGCTGACAACCTCGGCTGGCATCAGGGACCATGAAGAGGGAAGACAAACACATACAGGAGGGAAAATCCTGCGACTCTTTTTTTAAATGCAAAGCATAAATAAAAAGACTTCATGGGGGCTGGTGAGATGGCTCAGCGGGTTAGAGCACCCGACTGCTCTTCCGAAGGTGATGAGTTCAAATCCCAGCAACCACATGGTGGCTTACAACCACCCATAACAAGATCTGACGCCCTCCTCTGGTGCGTCTGAAGTCAGCTACAGCGTACTTATGAAGAATAATAAGAAATGAATCCTTGGACCAGAGAGACCAACCGGAGCAAGCCAGGCTGTCCGGAGCGAGCGGAGCCGAACGGAGCGAGCGGGGCTGGCTGGAACAAGCCGGGGCGGTACGGGGGCGGCCGGGAGCAAGTGGGGCTGGCCGAAGCGAGCGGGGTCGAGCAGAGTGAGCGGGGTTGACCGGAACAAGGGGAAAAAAAAAAAAAAAAGACTTCATGGGCCAGGCGTGGTGGCGCACACCTTTAATTCCAGCACTTGGGAAGCATAGGCAGGCAAATTTCTGAGTTTGAGGCCAGCCTGGTCTACAGAGTGAGTTCCAGGACAGCCAGGGCTACACAGAGAAATCCTGTCTCAAACAAACAAACAAACAAACAAACAAACAAAAAAGGCCTCCCATCTCTCCAACTCTAGAGAGCTGAGACCAGGACAGCGGAAGAGATGGAGGATCTATGTGGTGGAAGGAAATACAGTGAGTGTTTGAAGTGGCCTGATCTGCCATGCTTGCATTATGGAGTAGTAAGGGGAGAAGAGGCAGAACAGATCTGCAGGCTGGGACTGGAAAAAAAAAAAAAACACAGAACTGTCTCATGCTAGCACCCAACAGGTACACAGCACAGAAACACCTGTGCTACTGAAGACATCATACATGTGACACAGCTGTCTACTCAGAGGTCCATTGGTGTTGACCACAGCCTGGTACTTCCAGAACAGGAAGCTTCCTCTTTCTAGGGTCTCTGGTGCTTATTTACCCAATGGTATACCTGGCTATAAGATTCTGTAGATGTGGTTAGAGTCAAAAAGAATTAAGGATGCAAATGTAAATAAAACAGCCATGGAAAGTCACCCTGGCTTTACATGATGAAATTATTCTGTGTAAAACCAGCTGATCCGGGCGTGGTGGTGCATGCCTTTAATCCCAGCACTTGGGAGGCAGAGGCAGGCAGATTTCTTAGTTCGAGGCCAGCCTGGTCTACAAAGTGAGTTCCAGGACAACCAGGGCTATACAGAGAAAGCCTGTCTCGAAAAAAAAACCACCCCCCCCAAAAAAAAACCCAGCTGAAAATAAAGTTCTGATTCAGCAGTGTGAACCTGCAGTTATATGTTCTTAGATATCCAGTAAAATGGCAACAATGATACTGATATAATATGTGCATGTAATTAGGACTGGGCGTGTTGATCAGTGGTAGAGTGCTTGCCAAACATGCCCAAGATCCCAGGTTCACTCCTTAGGACCACAAAAAAAATAAGTAAATATAATTAATAGGATACAATAACGTTGTATTAGCAAATATTATGAAAATTAGGAGAAGTTCTTGGGTTCAGTGTCTGGCGAGTAGTGGAAACTTTGTCATTCTTAATATTAATGTGGGGAGCGGGCATGGCCGCATGGGCCAAAGATGGCGCCCTGGCTCTATGCCAAGCCCCGTGACCTCGCTTGTTTATCCCAGTCTCAGTCATACCCAATAAAAGCAGCGAGTGTAATGCCTTGCGATACCATTCTTTTTTGTTGTTGTTGTTGTTGTTGTTGTTGTTGTTTTGTTTTGTTTTGAGACAGGGTTTCTCTGTGTAGTCCTGGCTGTCCCGGAACTCACTCTGTAGACCAGGCTGGCCTCGAACTCAGAAATTCGCCTGCCTCTGCCTCCCAAGTGCTGGGATCAAAGGCGTGCACGATACCATTCTATCAGCCTATCCTGCATGCTGCCTTGGACGTGTGCGTCTATGATTGGGTGGTGTGAGGTGACATGAGTGAATGGAAGAGGATAAATTGTGAGCAGTCCCAGAAGGAATGATGATTGATGAATGACTGGAGGATGATTGATGAAGAAGGATGAAGAAGGAGAAAGCTGGGGAAGCTGCAAGAAACTTCCAAATAAAGAGAAGCCACTGCAGCTGCTTTGAACCTGCTTTGGAGTCTGTGTTGTTTATTCCCACTCTCTGCTGGTCAGAGATTGGGGCTGTGACAATTATATTCATGTCTTCCTCACATATGTTTCTGAAATATTCATATCTATAATTCTTTGAGCAAGACTCTACCCCAGAGACAAGGTCTCCTTATGCTGTGCAGGTTGTGAACTCTGGAATGGAAGCCTTACCTGTACCATAGCTAGGTCTACTGGAGTGTCGCTGCACAAAGTTCATGGACATACTTCTCTGACCAGAATTCTGATTATACCTTTATACATTTCTTTATGATGAATTAGATCAAATAATGGGATTATACTCACTATATCCCACATTTTTCAAAACTTCTTTGGTGGCAACCATTAGCTTACCAGGGAAATTTCTAAAGTGAGCATTTTAAAATTCTTGCAATAAATGTTACTTGGTGAATTGTGGACCTGAGGCTTATGTACAAAGGCAGTGTCTTTAGAACTTCTTTATAATAGGCCATTGATGAGGATAAAAAAAGGAAGCCATACATGTCTGTCTGTTTCTAGTAAACTGCAAGTGAGGTGCAAGACTACATTGGTCGGGGAGACCTTGCCACCCCTGGCCTCCCCAGATCCTTGGAGGTCAGTCCAGCCTAGCATTCCTTTCTTAACACCTGCTGCAAAGCCCTCGCTTTGCATTGCTATAGAATTTTCAGATCCCTCAGAGTCCGTTGACCTTTCTAGCTAAGGATATGACTTTTGACTAACCTTTGGCCTATGGGTCAGCAGTTAAGCTGTCCATTATCCTCAACCCCTTTCATCTTTTGCCTTTTTTAAAGACAATGCCAGTTGTGCATAATTTAATACTTATTCTGGCTGTCCAAGCCATTCTTAGGTGATGAAATTCACAAGCAGGTGCGGTCAGGGGTGTTATTCTTGGATGGTAATTATGGGAAACTTTAAAGAGAATCATTAGACTGTGCTGTAGAAAATATTTACTCTCATTCAGGGGCTTCTACCCTGCCTTTGGTCATTCAGTTCCGGCATAAACGACACACAACCTTTAAATTTATAATTAGCTTTAGTCAACAGTAGAGCTGGGCAGATATCTACCCTCTCTGCTATTATGTCTATTTCCCTGCCAATAACCCCACAATATGACTTGCCATGTTCCATCTGGGCTGCTCTTAACTCCAACTGATCAGCCCTCACAACCATGATATCAAGATTCTTACCCCCCATGATGTCTTACCATGGGCATCTTATGTGGTACAACTGTCTAGGAAAGGAAAGGAAAGGAAAGGAAAGGAAAGGAAAGGAAAGGAAAGGAAAGGAAAGGAAAGGACAGGACAGGGGAGGGGAGGGGAGGGGAGGGGAGGGGAGGGAAGGGAAGGGAAGGGAAGGGAAGGGAAGGGAAGGGAAGGGAAGGGAAGGGAAGGGAAGGGAAAGAAGATAGTATGTTGCTGTGAGGATGTCAGCTGAGGGAAAGGGTTGTTAGTTGATGCTAATTTTTTTCCTAAACTAAGGAATATGAAAGGGTTTTATTTTTCCCAAGGCAGGACAGAGACTCTAAAAATGGAGGGATGCTTAGTATGTTGATGAAATTATACCAAAAAATTAAAGGATGATTTATTTTCTTAAATAATTTATTTGTAATAAATTAACAGTTAAATAGAAAATTATAATCAATGGTCAAGAACTCACAAAACATACTAACAGATTTTTAAAAATTTTTTTGGTTGACTCATCTACTCACATTCTATAAAGCATGATAATTTTGTATCACAAAAGGCATATGAAGATCACTAAATGCTTTTAGGAAGAGGTAATGTAATGTAATGTAATGGTAAGGCGCTTTTGTTTGTTTTCAACCCCAGATACAGGTTGACTGATCAGCACTAAGGAAAAGCTGGAGAGGGTCAAGAAACAGGCATCTGTGTCCTAGACCTCTGCAGATGACCCCAAGACCTTTGGAAAGCCATTCTGAAACTCCCTGGACCTTTTTTCTTCTCTGTGAAATGGAGTAACCAAGCAGACAGTCTGTATAAAGCTTGGATGTGATTGCTAAACATTTCCATTACAGCCCAAAGAAGACCAAACACTCACTTTAGTTCAAGGAAGAGAGGAGCATAGTTAGAACGTTTGGCTTAACTCTTCTGATAGACTCAAATGACCCATAAACAGATGTAGCATCTGGTAGACGATAATGCATTTGAACTATGAATTCCTACTGCTAGGACCACCATCTCTTCGCATGAAGATACCAAAGAAAACCATAGAGAGTTTTGAATTAGCTTCTAGTCTCATACATATTGGACCTGATGTAATATCAATTCTTCTTCTTCTTCTTCTTCTTCTTCTTAACAGATGTTAATTTAACACAACACAACTTGGCATATAAATTTTAAGGTGAATAAATATTTTAAGAAGTACATCGCATATAATATTACAAAGATTTATTCATCTTCGAAAGGATTTCTTCTAGGGGTTTTTGAAATAATCATCCCCCTCATTTAGTGTAATTACAACTCAACCTCCTCATTTCATTTGGTGTCCTGGTAGCACTTCAGCGAAGGCCCTCTCTGAGCACGGACGAAAGCCCCAGCAAGCAGGGAAAAGTGCATTCTGTGTATCGCACAAAAGTCCTGCATTTAGGGACAGAGGTCCTCTGTGCCTTCCTCACATTCAAAGAAGCTAAGTAAAAGCAAAGCAATCGTCAAATGTGCTGTTTTTATCTAATACCAGGTGAGAGGCCAGCGTTACACAAAGACATTGTAATGTCCCAGTGTCTGGACTCTCCCCAGGCTGCTAAAAACGATATGCACACTTGGGGTGGAAGGAAGTAATCTTCTGGTCTCTGTGCTCACTTGTCTCCATAATCTATACCGTTTCTGTGAGGGGATTAATCAAGTGCAGGTTAAAGGACTTAGAGTGAAACCCGGTGTGCTATAAGTGCATCGGCTGAATTGACCTTAATGACGTAGTCACCTTGTTACATATAAAGAAAATACGTTCTAGAGAGACAAAGAAGCTTAAATTTCTATATTGTGTAGCTATCAAAAATTCATAACCACAATACATAGATTTCCCACCTGTAATTCAAAAGATTATAAAGCCAAAAGAACTTTGGGGAAATAAAATGTTCCAGAGATAGACATTTTCTGCAACTGGGGCTCAGCTACTACTGGACTTAATCTTTGAGTCCAGGCACCATCAGGACCAGGTTGGTTTGTGGTGATGACTGCAAGACCCACAGTGTGCAGGGTGCTACTCTGCCCCAGCTTGAGGATGAGCGAATGCTCTGTGGGAGGCAGGAAGACATGTCAGTGCACTAGGACATTAGCATCTGGTATTAGATTTCTATTGTTCACTCACAATGAATCATAAAATGTCAATATTCAGATTTTCATAATTATTTAATTTTACAGGACTTAAGTCAGCATGAATTTGGGCTGAATTCCCAGCACTTGGGAGGCAGAGGCAGGTGGATTTCTGAGTTCGAGGCCAGCCTGATTTACAGAGTGAGTTCCAGGACAGCCAGGGCTATACAGAGAAACCCTGCCTCAAAAAAACAAAAAACAAAAACAAAAACAAACAAACAAACAAAAAAAAGGGTCAGTACAAAGTGTGTCAAACTAAGGCTTTGCTCATGCTCATTTTTGCTAATGTTTATAAGAAAGCGATGAAGTCCAGCTCATAAGTTATCAAGGCTTTTCCTTACATGGATGAATCCTGCTATTTGGTCTCTGATACAGTATATGTATCAGAGGCTCAACTAAAGTCGAATATCATGATTCACAGAGATCAAAGGAGGCTTTCCGCACACATAAACCTCACTGCTTCGCTCCAGAGGGACATCCCTCCAGAGAGGTCCCCATGGCTCTTCCGGGTTGGTTTTCACAGTGGCTACCTCTTCACTCATCAGTCTTAACATTTATTGTATTTGCCCTCCATCAAAACGTCTCCTTTTCAAAGTAAACTTTTCAATATATTCAGAGGGCAACAGGAATTGTTCTTTCATCTGAGATCCAGTCTAAGGAAGTGCTTATTACTGAGGTCATGAGCGAGACAGCAGTTTTAAACTTAAGGCTGGTTTGTTTTGCTGGTTGTTTTGCCTGCCTGAAGTTCTGGGGTAATACGACCAGAGCAATATTGCTCAAGTCTCCTTTCAGCTCTCAGCTGCTGTTTGTCACTTTCGTCACTTCCGGTGTCATACCTCTCCACAGCATGAAACCACGTGACCCTTTAACCAGTGCTGCCCTTGGGGGCTGACTGTCACCGCCACCCTAGGGAGCCCCGTGGCTTGGGCCAGGGGAAGAAACTCGGTAATCATTCAGTAGAGTTCTGTCATCCACATCTGGCAGGCGGGGCTTTGGGGGAAAGAGCCCCAGAATGTTTCCCTGAGCAGCGACTCCTGTTTGCTGCAAGCTTTGCTCGCCCAAGACCTTGACCAGGAAGTTGATATACCTCATTGCCAAGCGAAGCGTCTCGTTCTTGCTCAGCTTCTTGTCTGGAGGGTGAGTAGGGATGAGTTTCCTCAGCTTGGCAAAGGCATTGTTGACACTCTGCTGTCTCCACCGCTCCCTGGTATTTGTGAAGATCTTTCTGGTCATGTCCAGGATCCTGCGATGGGAGATAAAAAGGGGCTTTGGTGGCCAAGCTCTTGTAAGAGGCACAGTTATAATCACGTGTTCTGCCAAGAACCTGAGTGTTAGCTCTTCTCAACCCACACTTTAGGAAACTCATTTTGACTAAAACTTTTAAAGACATTTTTAGAACTGTCTTTAAAAAAATTTTTTTTATATTTATTTCATGTATGTGGGTACACTGTCATTGTCACACACCAGAAGAGGGCATCGGATCCCCATTACAGATGGTTGTGAACCACTGTGTGGTTGCTGGGAATTGAACTCAGGATCTCTGGAAGAGCAGTCAGTGCTCTTAACCGTTGAGCCATCTCTCCAGCCCCAGAAATGTCTTTTTTAAGAAGAAAAATAGATGTAGGAAGAAAGGGCAAAATAATCTCCCTGATTATTTCGCAGTCACCATTAAAAAACTGCACCTAGTCTCTTTCCTGTAGCCTTCATCCCACATCCCCCATGTTTTGAGACTGGATCTCATGCATTCCAGGATGGCCTCAACTTTACTATATGGCCAAGGGCGATCTTGAACTTCTGAATCTCTTACCTTCACATCCTGAACTCTGGGATTACAGGTATGTGTCACCGTGCTTTTGTGTATGCATGCTGGGGGTTGAACCTAGGGCTTCAGGAATGCTGAGCAGCATTCCTTCACCTAAGCTACATCTCCAACCTCCATCATAACCTATCCTTCCCAGTTGATCATCTACAGCACAGTACATGCCTGACTAAAATCCATACTTTGACCACGGGGTGTTGGATGTGCAGTGTATTAAGAACTTTTAGGAATGGAGAAATAAAGTGATATTTGGATTGGAGAAGATGGGGCAGCTCTCCTTGCTTTAGCCGACCTTGTCTGGAAGACTGGGCTCCAAACTCCAATGGCTAGAATGTTCACAGCTGGAGAACTGTGAGCAGGGTGAGAAAGGGCCTTGATACCCAGATCTATGACAGCAGACATGCAGCTGTTTAACCTGATAAGAATGAAAGGAAAGGCGCCTGTGATCTTCTGCGGCATGGACTTCCAGAAGACACCTGGCCTTCTTGGCCTTGCTATAGCTGACCTTCTCCACATTAGGAAGGAGCATCAACTACTGCCGAATCTCATTTGCCATCTTTAACTGTTGGAGGCATGGGTCCCCTTTCTCCCCCACATGGCCCGGGGATAGTGCATTAAAATGGGAATCATCATGGCACACTGGCAAGTGAGTCAAAGCTCACCCCTAGGAAGCCTGGTGTTGGTGGCTCACTGCTGTTTCTTGGTGCTTGCTCCAGCCTCAGCTTCCCAGAGCACTTAGGCCCTCTGCTCCTTCCCAAGAGTGATGTGCATTGCTAACTTGTTCTACCTTTTTATGCTCTTTCCTGTTCTCCAATCTCCTCACATTCTCCCCTTCTCTTTTTCCAGACTCTTTAAAGAGCTGCTCTAAGTTGGGCCTGGCAGTGTAGGCCTGCAGTCCTAGCCACTTAGGAGGCTAAGGCAAGAGGATTTCAAGTTCAAGGACTCCTTGAGCTACAGAGTGATTTTGTCCTTCCTGGGCAAGAGCACTTGCCTGTAGCATGCATGAACCTTAGGAGGCCTAAGGTTCATCTCTGGAACTGAAGAAGAGAACAGCTCTACCTAGCCTCCTCCTAACCCTGACCGTTTAAGAGTCTTCATAGTATAGCATCTCTCTCTGGAGATGCTAGGATCAACTGCAGCCGTTAGCTGGTGCCATCATTGGAGTAAGCTACAATGCACACTAATGTGTTGCCAGTGGTTTGTAGATTGAGGTATTCAATAAATTATATGTGACATTTCCCTACTTTCTTTCTTTCTTTTTTTTTTTTTCTTTTAAATTTTTTTTGAGGCAGGGTTTCTCTGGGTAGCCCTGGCTGTCCTGAAACTCACTTTGTAGACCAGTCTGGCCTCGAACTCAGAAATCCACCTGCCTTTGCCTCCCAAGTGCTGGGATTAAAGGCATGCACCACCACCGCCCAGTTCCTACTTTCTTATAAAATGGATTTTGATTGGTAATTTTGCGCAACTGTAGGCTAATGTAAGCATCTGAGCACATTTGAGGTAGGCTAGTCTAAGTTAATGATCTTCTAAGTCAGGTGTGTCAAATACATCTTCAATGTGTATTTTCAACTTCTGGCAGACTCTGAAGGTGGTTTCAGATCTACATCCTAAGTCAGGGTATGGCTTTATTGTACAGCTGCTGGAACCTCAGAAGTAGGGTTCAGACTTGACCCTCAGGAGATGGCTGCCTTTTGTTTACCTGATGACAGCTTCTGTAGATACAGAGAAACAACACTTACATCCTAGAGCCTGCTTCCAAGAAAACCACATCTCCCTGGAAAACAGATGGGTGGACCAGGTCTCTTCCTGGTTAGAAATGTACACTGGCCCATTATCTTATATCTAGCCTAAGTTGTTTCTGAATAATTTGCTTTTTGGCTCTATAATAAAAGTATGCTGCCAGAACGTTGTCCCAACTATACCTGAAGCAGAAAACATCACCTGCAGCCACATCAAGGGGTCTTGAAGACAGAAAGAAAAATATTAGGTTTTGTTCACCAGAGAAGGTCAGGACTGAGGGGGCAACGTTGTCTTATTAAAAGAGGGTTTAGCTCACAGCCAAGTCAACTCTAGTCCTGAGGGGGGTGGGGGTCCTTTTCAAACTGGGAGGAGAGGATTAGGCAGGATTAACTGGTTGTGGTGTTTTTCTAAGAGGGCTGGAGCCCATTGTACTAGAGAGACAGAAGGAACGGTAGGGGAAAAAAGAAAAGAAAAGGAAAAAAAAAAAACTCTTCTAAAATGTACCCTGTCATCCTAGGGACGCTTGGTAATTACTTGTTGATTTAGCCTCAAGTGTTTTACTCTCCTTCTCCATGGGGGAAATAGAAATCAGTGACTTAACAAGCTGGAAAAGTCCAAAATAGAGGCCACTGGAAAATTGCTGCAGTACTTCTTAAATCAAAGGGAAATTACATTTAGTGTTTTTCCAGTTGCAAGGTCTGATTGCCTCTAATGTTGATTTCAAAGCAACAGAAGAGAGGGGAAATTCCACACCAGATGCTATGGATGGAGGTCTGAACGAGGACCAAGCCAGCGCCAATGTCACAGCTGAGGACTCTCACTAGCTTAGGGTGTGTTAGCTTTTGTTTTGTTTTTTTTTCATTTCTCTCTCCATGAATCTCTTTGGTGGTCTAGGGAAACCCAGGTTTGCAGCCCACTCAGAATGACAATTTTAAATATATATTGGTTCATAGGTCAAAATTATAAATGTGTAAACTAAAATACGGAGATATAAAAATTGGTTATACTTGGTAGTTATTAAATACTAAAATAAAAGTGCAATATGGTAACACATCTGCCTAATTTTTAACACATTACAAAACTATACATAGCATAATTCCTAAGAAGTGACATTTGAATTATTTTTTTAAAAGATCTGCAACATTTGGGGTGTGACATGCTAGCATCCAAGACCTCCACTGGTGACAAGTTTGCCACCACTCCCTTGTGTTAGGATAAAGCTTTGCTACTGTATCATATCTTAAAGCACAGAATCTGAACAGCTACTCAATATAATTACTTATTTCCTGTGTCTACTTATTTAAGCCATTTAAAGTTGTTATTTTGAAAAGGGAGCCAAAAATTGTTTACTTTATTTAAAACCAGGTTGATATTAATACATATCACCTAAATTTATAAATAAAAGAAATGCCAATTAAATGCAGTATCTCCTTATTCAAGGTCACAGAACTCTTGAATTCCATCCACACATCCCTAGGTAGGTAGGGGTTATAGATACAAGTTAATAATGGTGTGAAAGGCCTGGAGAGATGGCTCAGTAGTTACAGGCACTGGCTGTTTGTTCGTTCATTCAGAGGACCTAAGTTCAATTCCCAGTACCTGCACGCACGGCAGCTCGTAATTATCTGTAACTCCAACTCCAGAAGATTCAACTCCTCTTCTGGGCACCAGGCATTAAAGTCGGGCACAGATACATACCCAGACACATAAAAATATTAACTGAATAAAAAGGGTCATGAGTTTAAGGCCTGCCTGGAAAAAACATCTCACTAAGGCATGGGTGCTGTAGGAAGCACCTGGACTAATGTTATGTTAAATAAACCATGAATATATTATATGGTCACCAGAGAAGGTAGCCCATTAACTGGGAGAAAAGGCCGTATCCTCTTAGAGTAGGTCAAGCTGCTAATGGACATTGCTGCTCTTTGGTTCCTGCAGCTCCTGGACACAAACCCCAGGTCAACTAGAAAGGCACAAAAGTCCGAAGCTCACAACACTACGTGGCTAGCCCCAGGCCTGCGGGCTCACACAGCTCTTTTGTTCTTAAGATTTTCAGTGTATCTCCTGTAACCTGCCGATCCCTGTGTTTGTCTCTTACAACTTTGTCCACGGAAAGAGAGCTGGGCAGCAGTTTGGAGAGCTAAAGAGAGGATGGATGGGGTCTGACAGCCAATACTAGGCATGGCTCTGCTCTCTTAAGAAAAAAAGTACCAAGCAAGATTTATGGGGAAGGTCTCAAGGGGGAGGGGTATGAGGGTAGAGGGCAGGGGGATGAGGAGAGGAACCGACAGCACAGTTTATTGGAAAATGTTACAATGACATCTAACCCCTATATGTTGATTCTTAAAAAGTTACTCTATGCCAGTCCAAAAAAATTTTTTTAAGTAAACAGTACAAGGAAGGTCCCTAGCTATCTACTTAACCCATCCCTCTCTCCGTCCCTGCTGGTCTGAGGTGTGCACCCCATCCTCGCTCACACATTCACATACACTCACATTTTAGCACTCACTATACATACTGTACTGTATGCAAACTTGTCTCTCTTAAGCAGCCCTACGCTATGCTTTGAGTCAGTAGGGCTCACTGGATACGCTCTGTGGGCTGCGGACTAAAGCAGTGCCCTTGAACAGTTTTCCTGTGCCCCGGGAGCCATTGGTTCTGAGGCGCACTTAACAGCCTCGAAGCCTGCCTGCACTTGATTCCTCTGCACATTTTGTCCAGTCTGCTGCTTGTCTGTGAACCCTCATTTCCCATCTATCCCTTCTCCATCCTTAAAAAAAAAGTTATCTCACCCCACCGTAGCAAACCATTGATCTGCCCATATACATTATTTCGGGAGTTTGAGAAAACATCCAGTGGTTGCAATTTTAGATCTGCAAAGTCTCAGAGGGTCGCTAACAGATCTGGAGGTGATAGGGAACTGTCCCTGCGTTCCAGCTAAAGCGGGTTTGACAACATGCCAGACCGGCTTCCCAAGTTCCGCGCTATTGCCACTGTCCCGGGTCACCCAGAGTCCCCTCAGTAGCTGCACCCCTAAGTCAACGCACCTTCTTGCCAGGAGCTGGGAGCCGGCGCAGTCACGGTAGCTGTAGCAGCGCCAGTCTGTGTGCGCCCTCGCCTGGACGCAGGGTCTCTGCCACAGCCTTTATAGGACACCGCCCTTTGTCTGGCGGCAGGAGGGGGGCTTCTCCAGTCCCTCCCCACCTTGTCCCGTCAGCCCTCCTAAGTGCAGCAGCCAAGGAGCGGTGGCAGAAGAAGGACCGCTTTTTGTCTAAGGCTTTAAGGGAGGGGTTGCCGCTTCCAACCTCCTCTTGCAAGCATCTCGAACTCTTGCTAACTCCCCAGGGTACTTCTTCAAACACCAGTA
The DNA here is from genome assembly GCA_902729485.2 of Mus minutoides. Classification (NCBI taxonomy): domain Eukaryota; kingdom Metazoa; phylum Chordata; class Mammalia; order Rodentia; family Muridae; genus Mus; species Mus minutoides. The sequence goes on along the minus strand of LR749678.1, from coordinate 489,548 downwards.
CAGGTGTAATCCGATCCAAATGGCTACCTCCAGATCCCCTTAATGAGTCTGAGGGATGCGGGCTGTGACCTGCAATTTTACCAAATACCCCCAGGAAATGCAGACACACAACAAAGTTTAAAGGCATCTCACTGGACACAGACTGGTGGATTCATATATAGGTCTGGTCCGGTTTTTCCTGTTGGTTAGCACAGGGCATGGTTATTTCAGGGATGGAGGGACTCTGTTCTTGCCTCCTTTCCTCTGTCCTGTATCTTTCAGAATGACCTGAGAAAACCCAAGTCAGACTTCTGTCACTTCTAAGATTCATACATACACACACACACACACACCAAAAGGAAAGTGAGAGGCAGGTTTTAATTGGCCACTTTCAGGAACATATCAGGATAACAGGTATCCCCCTGCCTCCTAGCCTTTGCAGGGTTCTCTTTGCCTAAAACATGCCTCTTCCAGGTTATCTGTAGGAGTCGTTCCCTTCTCTTGCTCTGCTGTGAGTCAGGTCAGAACAGGAAGCTTACAACTCAGTCAGGCCCCGTTCAGCGCTTGAGAGGATAATTCCAAACAAAACCAGACATACATGTCCACCCTCAAAGTGTTGACTGGCATTCTTTTTTCTTTTTCTTTTTTTTTTCTTTTTTTTTGGTTTTTCGAGACAGGGTTTCTCTGTGTAGCCCTGGCTGTCCTGGAACTCACTTTGTAGACCAGGCTGGCCTCAAACTCAGAAATCTGCCTCTGCCTCCCGAGTGCTGGAATTAAAGGTGTGTGCCACCACGCCTGGCAGCGCTGACATTCTTTAGGTGTTTGCTCACATGCCACTTTCCCAGGGAAGAGCTTTAAACTTTTTAAGATTATAATTATCCATCTATTGAGGGAGGTGCCCCCCACCCTGGGCCAATGTGTGGGGGTCAGAGAACAACTGGAGGGAGGTGTTCTCTCCTTCCACTGGTAAGTTCCAGGGATCAAATAAAGGTCTTCAGATTTGACGGCAAGTGTCTTTCCCCGATGATCTATCTCATCAGTCCACTACCTAAGAGTTTTTAGCATACTAAAATTGTGGCTGCCCATCTTCCCCCACCTCTAACACACACACACACACACACACACACACACACACACACACACACACGCAAGCCAGAAGCACAGGCACGCACATATTCATCTTTGCTGTATTCTTAGTGCTTAACTCCACTTAGTAACATTTACTGTAACTATCTTGCCTCCTATCTCTTCCATATCCATCATTCCCACATTGAATTCATGTCCATCAAATGTTGCCTTGACTAGTGTCTGCTGAAACAATGAATCCCCAGGTATTTCTCTCTCTGAAGGTCGCAGGATTTGGAACAGTACATTCATAAATGCACCTTGGTGAATAAGAGCAACCGGCTCCGGGCTTGTGTTAACCCAGGTTGAAAGTTCTTTGTTATTCACTTGTGTGGTGCTAAGCAAAATTACCAAACTTCTCTGCGTTTGGGATGGGAACAATGCTATAACTGTGGGAACCAAATAAGGAAAACCAGGTACAATATTTAGGATCACACGTAGCGCTTAGTATAGCATTGATATATTTTTATTGCAGCTGATTGTATTATTGCTACCCTCGCATTCTAGTTCCCTTCTCTGTGGAAGGATTACATAACCCCTTCCACTGCCTTGCGGCCAGAAGCTCTGTCGAGGCGAGAAGAATAAACTTCTCTGACTCAGTGCCAGGCTGGTCATGGGCCATCAGGTGGTTGAATGTGAGCAGACATGAGGTACCATGACACAGAAGCTCCAGCAGGATAACTATAGGCTGAATCAGCAAAAAGGAAAGTCATGTTTGAGGTTGCTCCTGCAGCCTGGGTACCGTGGAGCAAACCCCAAAGCGCTCACAACCCTAATGCCATGGGAGAGACCAATGCTGCCAGGCACGGGGCACTCAGGATGCTTGTCACCCTTAGGACTCCTTACCTTATACCCATCTAAACTCATAGTTTTATTATAAATCAAAAAGGTACTGCTGGAATTGCAAAGCTCAGGTATGTTGGCAGAGCCAGAAAGGTGAAGAGGTCATGACAGACAGACAGACAGACAGACAGACAGACAGACAGACTAAATACAAGATGGACAGTTCTGAGTAGTAGAAAACATAAACTTTAGTTACAACAAGAAGTAGAAGATGCTGGCTGGACGATCCGACATTGCTTGTGGAGCAGATGGCATGTGAACAAGGCCTTGAAGCTAGGCTCGCTCTTGCACTCGAGGAAGTGACTCATCTAGTGATTCCTAACTTCTTTCTCTCTTTTTTTCCTATGCCTGGTTCTCTTTAGTGAAGGGTTTTGTGTATTAATTATGTGGACTCCGGGTCCACAGAGACCTCTGACCTAACACTGAAAATGGTCTTGGGGCTTTTTGCACATCAATTTGGGGCCCTCAGCTGCCCAGATTGTTGTCTAAAAGGTGGGTACAGAGTAGTCAGTGGAGGAGGACAGGGGCTTCTAACGTACAACAGGGCTCCGGGTACCTAGAACCTTGGTGCAGAGGGTGGAGGACAGGAAGACAACAGTGGGTTGCAAAGATAGGAACAGTTAAGTACAGCTAGGGGCTCTGAGACTCATTCTGGTTGTAGTGTAAAGATGGGGTGAGCCGGGCGTGGTGGCGCACGCCTTTAATCCCAGCACTTGGGAGGCAGAGGCAGGTGGATTTCTGAGTTCAAGGCCATCCTGGGCTACAAAGTGAGTTCCAGGACAGCTAGAGCACACAGAGAAATCCTGTCTCGAAAAACCAAAAAAAAAAAAAAAAAGAAAAAGATGGGGTGGAGGAAGAAGCAAAAAGGAGAGTTGGCTAAATTGTGCACAGAAACACAACCTAACATTTGCAGAAAACGCCTGTGGCTTGCTCCTCTTTCTGCCCCTGGCTTTCTGAGTGCTCTGGGAGAGAGAAACTGTTCCTATGGTGTCCATGCTTTGTCCATCCCATCCAATGACATCACAACTCTATGGGTCACACAAAAACTTCCTATCTTCACCTTAGCCCAAAACTGTGAGGTGCTGTATGCATCCTCTCGATGGTCCGTTCTCATTGGTGAGGAAGAACTAAATGATGCTAAGTGAAACAAGCTATGCCTTAAAACCTGTGCAAGTGAACAGGAACTCAAAGGACTAAGACTCAGACAAAGGAGCATAAGTGTGTTAGCACACTGGAAGAGGGTTGGCTTTTGTTCTCGAAACTTCTTCAATGTTACTGTTAGCTTTACGCTTTTGGACGCCATTTGGGTATGTTGTTTCCCTCGCGGTGGCTCTTCAGAATGATGGGTCTGGTCCCATCCCATTCCCCAGTGTAGAGCATTTAGAGGCTCCGTCCTGCAGAGGAAGAGGTTGGAGTAGGAATTTCCATAATCCGATTATTGGGGGATTAAGTTTAGGCAGCTAAACGCCTCTGTGTGCTTGAGCTAAACCCCTTACTATTCATGGCTCTCACTGCCCCCTGGAGAGATTGCACCTGCAGAGCTCCTGGGCAGGATCCAGGGGGATGGGCAGGTCCTGATGCTGCGTCAGGCTCCCTGGTCCTGCAGCTTTAATTGATCTGTCTGGATTAGCTAGTCCTCTGTACAGAATTGTCAGTTTCAGGGAAAACAAGGTGTTCTTGGAGGTTCTGCCAGCCCAGGTGGGTATGGGTGGCCAAAGTCATTTGACTAGAGGTTCCATATCAGCCTTAACCAGTCTTAAACTTTGCTACCCGCTGTCCCCCAACCCCCCCGCCCCCAGTAAACCCCACTCTCAATCCTCAATTCTTGGTTTCAAGGCATCAGTAAGTCATTCATCTCTTTATCCAGTCAGATATTCTCCCCTGCTCCCAACAACACATTATACATGGTATCCCCAATTTCTTCTTCATACAAAATAGCTGGTTCTTGACATCTAACAGAACTTACAAGCACAGGCATATCTTTTGTCCTACATGGGTTCTATCATTTTAAATAAATTTGACCTTTTCAGATTCATCAATGGGTTAAGTTTTTATTTCAGTTTTTTGAGACAGGGTCTTGCGATGACACCCAGGCTGGGGATGTGTGAGCAATTATCCTGTCTCTGTCATAGATATGTGCAGTGACACCTGGCTGCTTTAGTTTCTAAAGTCTGTTTTTGTTTGTTTTTCCTCTTCTACAAAGTGTTTTTAAGTGTTTAAGTGGTTTTAAAGCTTCCTAGTATTGTTGTTGTTGTTAGTGGCAATGGCTTGCTATTAGTTTCTGATGTTATTGTAGTGTGCTCAAAGATGTACGCAGTATTTTTTTTTTTTTGGCTCTCATATATTTTTTGAGTTGTTTTTGAAACAATTTCTAACATATTTTTAAAAAAAGTTTCCTAGTCACTGCAAGAGGAGTGTTACTCCTTGTTTGAAAGTCAATGCATTCTCATACACACCCAGTAGGTCACCACTCTATATTCTTGGAAGGTTTGGTCTACTTCTGTGTCTTGGATTTGTTTTTTTCCTTGTTTGTTTGCAGGAGTGTTGCCTTTGTTTTTCCAAAAGGGTCTCAGTAGGTAGCCCAGGCTGGGAACTATGTAGACCAGGCTAGCCTCTCTGACTTTTTCTCCCAAGTATCGGGATTAAAAGCAAGCACCACCAAACCCAGCTTCCTTTGGGTTTATACATCTTTTGATGAACTTCTTTGGGGGCTTAAAGGTACAGAGGAATTCAGATGATTTAGAAAATGTACCTAAACCAACTAAAGATGATTTTCTTTGTTAAGTTTTCTACTACAAATTCTGTTTTATATTGAGGTTATAGCTCTTCTTTTTAAGTTTTTATCTCCAAGTTCAACTGTGCATTTTAAACTTAGAGTTTTTTTCAAAATTTATGTGAATGGTGTGGTATGCAATGTGTGTGTGTATGTGTATGCATGTTTGTGAACATGTGTGGGAGAGTGCATGGTAGATGTGTATTTGCATGCGGAGGCAAAATTGATGTTGGGGGTCATCACCAATCACTTTCCACTCTACATAATGAGTCAGGGTTTTTTGCTGAGCCCAGAGAATGATCATTTGGCTCATCTACCTAGCCAGCTTGCTCTGGTAGCCCCATTACTGCCTTCACAGGCAGGCAGACAGATCTGCCTGACATTTACACAGGGATCTGGAGTCCCCTCCTAATACTTTCCCTACCCAGTGATTCATCCCCCATGCCTTGTGCCTATTCTTTTACAGTTCATTTATTGGTCTGGTGTGACTCTTGGCCAGAGGAAATTTTCTTGGTAACTTTAAATTTCTTGTACCCCTTTTACAAAGGAGCCCCCATCGCTATGCTGAGTTCTTTGCAATAAATCTCATTTTCTGTTCCTTGCTCCATGGTGAGCTTCTGGGGAGTCGGGGAAACTCTGCTCTCACACACTGGAGCTGCTCCAGAGAATGAATGCCAAGAAGCACTTTCTGTAACTGTTTTCGGCTTTCCTTTACTTTTGTTTTTTCCCCTCTCCCGTAGCCTCCTACCGTTCTCCCAGCAGACACAAAGCTTGTTTCTGGACTGTCTGCAAGGCCATGGAAAGGGTTGAGGCCAATGAGGAGGATCAGGAACCAAAAGAGCACAAAGAGTACTTGTCAGAAGTTCAGGGCAGGACTGCAGGTTAATGCGGATGATGCCCTGACTCTGGGCAGGAATCTCTCTTTCCTCCCTCATTACTTAACCCTAAGCATCCGTGTCATCCAGGCATACTCAAGGTCCCAGGCTAGTATGTTTTCTCTATCTCTCTCTCACACACACATTCACTCACACATGCACACATGCATGTACATGTATCTTTGTGTACACATACAATATATGCCTGTGTATGGAAAAATATATATATTTTTTCAAGCCAGTAAAGAACATCCCTCCATGACCTCTGCATCAGCTCCTGCTTCCTGACCTGCTTGAATTCCAGTCCTGACTTCCTTGGTGATGAACAACGGCTGTATGGAAGTGTAAGCCGAATAAACCCTTTCCTCCCCAACTTGCTTCTTGGTCATGATGTTTTGTCCAGGAATAGAAACCCTGACTAAGATAAATTGGTACCAGCAGAGTGGGGTATTCCTGTGACAACCTGACCATGTTTTACAGAGGACTGTGGAAGGACTTTGGAACTTTGGGCTAGAAGATCCATTCTGTGTTAAGAGCTCTGTCAGATGTTGTGTAGGAGCTTGGAAGATAATGCTGAGAACAGTGCAGAAGATGGAGGCCTGGCTTGTGAAATTTCAGAGGGAAAATTCAAGACTCTTTTCAGGGCCATTGCTATTTTGGAGTTTGATTATTCTGTGGTTCTGGTTAGCTGGGGCTGAAGAATCAGCTGTGATTAACAAGATACCAGAACTACTAAAGCAAAACCTTTGCATTACTGGGACTATTGATGCTGGTTAGCTGCAGCTAAGAAATTAGCGGTGATTGAGAAGAGACCAGCATCATTGAGGTGACATCTTCTGGGAAGTGTTTTCTGAAAGCATAAAGAGTCTGTGTTCCAGAGATAGCCAAGGTTGTACTCCTGCTGCAGTGGGACTTGGTAATGTGTAAGAGTTACCCACGTGGTACTGGTTTTGAAGGCATGGAGGGGTCATGCAGAGCAGCTGAGGCCATGGAAGCACTGTGAGAGGCCATGGAAGGCCATTGGTGAAAGTGCAGCCTCAGTTGCAATTGATGGCCCAGGACTGAAGGGGTCATGCAAAGGAGTGAAGGCTTGCCACCATGAAGAGAGCCTATGAGAGGCAGTTGGTGAAGCCTAGTTAAGTGGAAGACAGCAGTGTTTTGGAGATGCCAGTACCATGAGATGACCACCAAGAACAGCAGCAGCACTGGAGTACAGACATCTGGAGCCTAGAGGACAACGTGTGTGCTACAAAGGGCATGGCTGGAGAAGTGACCCAAGCCCTAGGAGGAGCACAGAAGATCATGAGTTGGATCCCAGACATTGGACAGTTGGAGTTTGATTTTGCTTTTCATTGTGACTGTGCCCTGATGTTTTTCCCTCTTGAAGGAAGTATTTTAGTGGAGTCCACAGTTAAGAGACTTTTAATTGTAAAAAGACTCTGGATTTTAAAAGATATTAGATATTTTTAAAGGATTGAACTTTTAATATGTAAAGACTATGGGAATTTTAAAGTTATTTAAGATCTTGGGGATGAATAAGAACTAAGGGTTGAGGTTTACTAGTGATGTGTTTGTGTGTCAAGTTGACAAGGGGTCAATTGTACTGGCTAGTTTTGAGTGTCAACTTGACACAGGCTGGAGTTATCACAAAGAAAGGAGCTTCAGTTGGGGAAGTGCCTCCATGAGATCTAGCTGTGGGGCATTTTCTCAATTAGTGACCAAGGGGGAGGGCCCCTTGTGGGTGGTACCATCTCTGAGCTGGTAGTCTTGGGTTCTATAAGAGAGCAGGCTGAGCAAGCCAGGGGAAGCAATCCAGTAAAGAACATCCCTCCATGGCCTCTGCATCAGCTCCTGCTTCCTGACCTGCTTGAGTTCCAGTCCTGACTTCCTTTGGTGATGAACAGCAGTATGGAAGTGTAAGCCGAATAAACCCTTTCCTCTCCAACTTGCTTCTTGGTCATGATGTTTGTGCAGGAATAGAAACCCTGACTAAGACATATATATAACACAAATGTTATATGTATGTGCAACTATATAAGTTACCAGGCAAGTTATAACTGTAGACAAAACAAAATATTATTCCTAACAAAGTTAAGTACTAAAATATATACCAAAAGGAAGAAAAAAAAAAAAAAAAAAACAACTTGGGCACAGAGCCAACTCTGTTGAGTTGGCAGAGGCTACAGGCCCTCCTCAGTGTGGACTGCTTCATTTACAGAGCACACCATGCAACTCTGACTGATTAGCTTCTGGCTTCTGAGCCTCTTTCTACTTCCTCACCACAACAGCCCCCCTAAATAAGAAGGGTAACTATGGATAAAAGCCAGTGAGATAGCAAAGCAAGCCATACAGAAGGGAAAATAGACTGATCTGGCCTCCATTTGAAGGCTGAACAAGAGCTTTGCCTCTCTCAGTGGAGGGCAGTGAGTTGTTTCACTATCACTTTTAGATTTCTCTGAGTCAGTCCAAAGAAGATACGGTAGAACCTTGAAACTAACACATAAAGAACTAAATGGGGCCCACACATGCACTGGACAGGTAGAAGCATCTCTGAAGATGTCTCCTATAAAATGGGCATAATAACATCTATTGTTTAGGATACAAAGACCCGGCAAGTGTGAGGAGGCTTACTGTGGTAGTTAAGACTTGTGCTTTGCCACCAACAGATTGGGAAAGGATTTTTACCAATCCTAAATCTGATAGGGGACTAATATCCAATATATACAAAGAGCTCAAGAAGCTGGACTCCAAAAAATCAAATAACCCCATTTAAAAATGGTGTACAGAGCTAAACAAAGAATTCTCAACTGAGGAATACCGAAAGGCAGAGAAGCACTTGAAAAAATGTTCAACATCCTTAATCATCAGGGAAATGCAAATCAAAACAACCTTGAGATTCCACCTCACTCCAGTCAGAATGGCAAAGATCAAAAATTCAGATCACAGCAGATGCTGGTGAGGATGTGGAGAAAGAGGAACACTCCTCCATTGCTGGTGGGATTGCAAACTGGTACAACCACTCTGGAAATCAGTCTGGAGGTTCCTCAGACAATTGGACATAGTACTACCGAAAGATCCAGCAATACCTCTACTGGGCATATACCCAGAAGATGTTCCAACTGGTAAAAAGAACACATGCTCCACTATGTTCATAGCAGCCTTATTTATAATAGCCAGAAGCTGGAAAGAACCCAGATGTCCCTCAACAGAGGAATGGATACAGAAAATGTGATACATTCACACAATGGAATACTACTCAGCTATTAAAAACAATGAATTTATGAAATTCTTGGGCAAATGGATGTATCTGGAGGAAATCATCCTTAGTGAGGTAACCCAATCACAAAAGAAGTCACTTGATATGCACTCACTGATAAGTGGATATTAGCCCAGAAACTTAGAATACTGAAGATACAACTTGCAAAACACAAGAAAATCAAGAACGAAACCAAAGTATGCATACTTCATTCCTTGTTAGAATAGAGAACAAAACACCTATGAAAGGAGTTACAGAGACAAAGATTGGAGCTAAGACGAAAGGATGGATCATCCAGAGATTACTCCACCAGGGGATCCATCCCATAATCAGCCACCAAATCCAGACACTATTGCATATACCAGCAAGATTTTGCTGAAAGGACCCTGATATAACTATCTCGAGTGAGGCTATGCCAGTGCCTGGCAAACACATTCATCTATACGATGGAACACAGAGCCCCCCAATGGAGGAGCTAGAGAAATTACCCAAGGAGTTGAAGGGGGTCTACAACCCTTTAGGTGGAACAACAATTGAACTAAACAGTACCCCCAGAGCTCATGTCTCTAGATGCATATATAGCAGAAGATGGCCTAGTCCGCCATCACTGGGAAGAGAGGCCCCTTGGTCTTACAAACTTTATATGCCCCAGTACAGGGGAATGCCAGGGCCAGGAAGTGGGAGTGGGGGGGGATACGAGTTGGGGGGAGGGTATAGGGAACTTTCGGGATAGCATTTGAAATGTAAATTAAAAAATATCTAATAACCCCCCCTCCAAAAAAAAAAAAAGACTATCGCTTTGGCTTTGGAGGTGATCAACTGACATCAGTATCAACTGACATCAGTAAGAGCACATACGGAAGTGCTCAGACCAGCGGTCATCCTAGGCAGAACACTCTCAGGGCATCGGTTTTCTTAATGATGAATTGCAAATATCAGCTTCATGAATTTTTATGAAGACTCCGTGAGCTAGTCTATGAAGTAAGCAGTGTGAGGGCTGAGGGTGTAGTTCAGCTGGTAGAATGCTCGCCTATCCCTGCCTTTCAACTGCACACCTACAACCTGGTGTGGTGCTATAAGCCTGTAACCCAGCGCTAACAGGGTGGAGGAGACAGGGAGAACCCAAAGTTCAAGTTTATCGTAGGCAATGAGCATTCTGAATTGCCTCCTTTCGCCTGCTCAGCCATATATTCTGCCCCCCTCCCCTTTGAGTGACTCTGAGCAGAGCTGTGGTGAGGCAGTGTATGGAAGAACGGAGCCCAGGGCCAGAGGAGGGCGATGCCAGTCACGAAAGCAAAGCTGCTCCAGAACACCCAGCCTTTCACCAATGACGTGCACTCTCCAGGACCCAGTCGGTCTCCTTGGTAACACCTGCCCTTCCACAGCCACAGCCACATCCACACTCATACATATATATGTGTGTTTAAAGCTTCCTAGTATTGTTGGAGGCCAGGTGAGCACTTCTGTCCAGAGCAAATGTTGACCATTGAAGTATAAAGTGGGCACATAACTGCCTTAAGGGAGTAGGCATTTTTTTTTCTCCCATAGTTACCAATTAGAGGGTCACACAGCCCAGGGTGTGCCCAGCTGCCTGCCAACCATTCAAAACAAGGCTGGCTTGGCCTTAACTCTGTAGGCCTGGAGCAGTTAATACTTTGTTTTTCAAGCAATAAACCCAACAGCAGTGGAGAAAAGGAAGGGAAAGGAGGTGGGGCGGGCAGGATCAGGTACTGGGGAAGAAAGGGGTGGGTGGGACTGTTTTCTCCTATTTATTCTCTGGTCTTTGTATAAGAACATCGACTGGCTCCCTGGACAGGATTTAGATGCTCTGTGGGCAGCAGATAAGAAGGTAGCTTACTTGTAGAAAGTAAATACATTGAATATTCCCAATAAAGTCAATAGTGCCAGGCTTATCAGCTGTCTTCATTCCCCACTCCGTCCCCAGGGGACCAGATTTAAAATAAAGGCCACAGTTCCAGGAGCAAAGAGTGGAGGTACTGGGTTGGGCTGAGAGGGGCTCCTGTTCCCCCTGGGCTGTATTTTAGGCAGGTGGAAGGAACTCTGCCAGGCTCAAGCTGCTCAGAGCCCTGGGCTCTGACAAATCCCAAAGCAAACACACACACCAGGACATGAAAGCCGCGCCTCCTTATCCCCCAAATCCAGCAGAGGGTTCCAGGGAGCTTCTTAGAAAAATTAGGAGATGTCACTTTAAATCCGATCAAGGAAGACCTACAAAGAAAATAGATCAACAAAGCAAAGCTTGCTTTCCCACCAGGGTTCTCACCTCTGCCTTTAGGGGCAGCTATCAGTGCTGACTTCTGCACTCAAGACTGGATCTGTCTTTTTAACCAGTGAGGATTTGACATCTTTGCAAATGATCTGCAACAAATGTTACCAGCTGCTGTCCAGGACCCATCTCGAAGACTCCACCCTAATGGCAGCAGTCTGCCCTAAGCCTGGTTCGGCTCCCACCCACTGCCCCTACGCTTTTGCAGGGATTCAAGGCTGGCCCAGAGCCATTCACTCGTAGTAAGTATTTGAGCTTTCGTTGGCTGAGGCAGTGGACTCTGGCTCGGTGGAAAAGGACATGAATGAAAACATGGTGGACTTATTCCACCTGATTGTTCAGGGCCCAAACATTTGTGTAGAGGGGCAAATAGAACAGAAGACGGCAGGTCAGTGGCTAGTCTCAGCCATCCTCATCCCCGGGGACAACTCCAGGAATGTGTGACCCTTCTGAGCCTGGGGTTTCAGGAGCTTGAGACCCAGAATTTACCATCTCTACGGAGCCATCTCTGAATGTGAAGTCCATCCCTCCCTGATCTCCAGTTTGCAGCAGGTGCAGACATGTCTCTTGTCTCTTCTTCACATTGCCTGTACCGTGAAGTATAGGCCCAGCATGGACTACAGGGCTTCCTCATCAACTTGATTCTTACATTTCAAAAACCTCCTTCATGTCCTTCCCACAACCCAGAAAATCCTACTAGCAGCTTTCTTACCTCTATTCAACTGATTTCTAAAGTAGTTTTGAAAGGCCTGTGCAAGGCTTTGCCTTGGCCTGTCATATGTCCTCTGTGCTACTGAGCAAGCCCACCACTGACCGAAGCCTCCCTGCTCACCCTGCCCATGAGTAATTTTGATGTTGGAGCCCTGTTTGTGGCTGGCACTGGTAGGCTATTCCCAGGAGTGACCTTATCTGAGCCATCTTGGGTTCAGTGCTTCCCTGGCTAAACATCACTTGGAACCCTAGGATCTCAGCAGCAGATGGTTATAGGTGCTGGGAATTGAACCTGGGTCCTCTACAAGAGCAACAAGTTCTCTTAACTGCTGAAGATCTCTCCAGGCTACCATGTTTCTCTTTTTGAATTCCTACTATGGTTTTTTGAATTCCTATATGTTTTTACAAACTCATAGTATTTAGTACTCTTCAGGATAAAATCTAAAGAAATAATCTTATCTCCAATTGTAGGAGGCAAGTTTTTAGTTGTGTGTGTGTGTGTGTGTGTGTGTGTGTGTGTGTGTGTGTGTGTTGGGGGAGGGGAGACACTACCACAAGCAGCATGCACAGGGGCTAGAAACTGACATTGGGTGTCTTCCTCTATTGCTCTCCATCTTGTTTAAAGGCAACATCTCTTACTGAACCCAGAGCTGACTGACTAGGCTGTGCAGCCCACCAAGTCCACCTGTCTCTGCTCCCAACTCCCAGGGCTAGCCTTTCCCTGGCTGTATGCTGGTACTTGGATTCAAACTCAAGTTCTAATCCTTAAAGCACAATCGCTTCATCCACTGAGCCAGTGCTTCAGGCCTTATTTTGCTTTTCCTTCATCATTGATTTACACGGGTGGGTGATAACATTTCTTTTCCTCAGAGATTTATTTTATGTGTATGAGTACACTGTAGCTGACTTCAGATACACCAGAAGAGGGCATCGGATCCCATCACAGATGGTTGTGAGTCATCATGTGGTAGCTGGAAACCGAACTCAGGACCTCTGGAAGAGCAGTCAGTGCTCTTAACCACTGAGACATCTCTCCAGCCTGTATAAAAACCTTTTTAAAGTTTTTGGTTTTTATTATCTTTTATTTTTATTTTTTTGTGTTTTTTCGAGACAGGGTTTCTCTGTATAGCCCTGGCTGTCCTGGAACTCACTTTGTAGACCAGGCTGGCCTCAGAACTCAGAAATCTGCCTGCCTCTGCCTCCCAAGTGCTGGGATTAAAGGTGTGTGCCACCACGCCCGGATTTGTTTTTTTTTTTTTTTTTTATTTTTATTTTCTGTCATTGCTGGAGATTAGGCTCAGTACCTCATACATACTCCCTAGCATTAGTGTACACACAGACACAGACTGACAGGCATGCACGCGCTTGTGCACAGACACACACACACACAGACACACACAGACACACACACACACACACTCTATAGTTGTCTTAAATTACATTTATCAGAACAACTGTTTAGCAGCTACACTTACTGTTGCTGGGTTTCCGTCTGCTGAGAAGAGAAGCTATCCTCTTCCCATAAAACATCTGTAGCATATTCATGTGGGCTGTTTTGCTTTACTTTGATCATCAGTGTCCATTCTTTGTTAACACTACAGTCTCCACTACAGCACTAGATTGTGAGGGCCTTGATAAAGTTCCACAGTTGTTGTGGAGTAGATAGTAGACTTTTTCTTAGTTATGGCGCTAGAAATCCATATTAAGGTATTGGCAGTAGATGGACACCTCTTCCTGACCACACATGGCACTTTCTTTATGAGACATTCTTGTCTCGCTCTCTCTTAACTATGACACAGTCATCCCTGGATTAGGATTTACACATATATCTTCCACTTTACTTTATTTGGCTATTTAATGGTTCTGTTTCTACATCCCATAATATTGTGCATACTGAAAGTTAAGTTGGGACTTAAATATCCGAATTTTGAGGGTACCCCTAACAATTATATAATACAAATAAGTGTATTGCATACATTTAGAATTTTTTCTTTTGGTTTTTTGTCTCTTTTACTATATAATTTTATATGTGAAACTTAATATTGGGCAGAATAACTGTAGCATCACTGTAAGAAGCTGGGGGTAAGGGTTGGATGGATGGGACATCTCTCTCAGAGCAGAGGTGAGCTGTATTCTTCCCCCTTTCTTTGGTTCTGTTCCCAGGGGATCCTCATGGCAAACAGCAGGGGTCACCTGCCCCAGAAGCCTGGGTGCTGAGTCAGATTCTCTGCCGAGCATGCTGAGTGGTCTGGATATGGGACGCAGTTATGCTCTCCAGCATAGACCCAGTGCCTAACGGAGGTGCTATTCCTCCCCTGTCACTGGCCTACCTTACTGGCCCTTCTATGCTCCACCAGCACCTCAGCTGGCCCTGCTTTCTCTGTACCAGTCACAACGTAGCTCAACCTCTAGAAGCCTACAGACTGCCCAAACAGGGGTCTCCTCCTAGGCCTGGATGACATCCAGAGGACTAGCTTTAGGAGCCACCGTGAGCCAGAATCATAAGGTAAGAGAAAAGCTGTTAGGGTGCGTAGCCCTGTAGGAGGAGGGGAAATTAGGGCATGGGCCACAGATACTGGCCAAGAAATTATTTCATGGCAGGAGCTCCTTACTTAGGTTAGTAAATGTGGGATATTCACTAGAGAAGATTGCTCAGACTTGGGTTTAAGCCAATAGAAAGTCTGTATTAGCCAGCCAGTGACTACACTGGATATTCAGGATCACAGTCTAACACTGAGCCTTTCTCAGGGTGAGCTTTTAAGCACGCAAACCATGTCGTACATTTTATATACAACACTCAGGCCAACAAAACCTTCGCAGTCCCCAGTGGCTTTTGGCCAGCCCAAGCTTCAACCCTGGCCTGATCTTCAAAACCTTATCAAGGGACTCTCCAAGGGAAAAGGTCAATAATCTCATGTTCCTGTGTGGGCAGAGGAACAGGAAGATCTTCAGGAACTTGATCTTCATGGCCTTGAACATGGGGCATAAGTTGGTGGTGTCTTGTCTTTGGCTCTGTCTCCAGGGCCCTACAGTTTTGACCCCAGTCTTGACTACCATGACCTCCATGAGAACTTCAGAGTCCTCCCAAGCATGGGCCTCTGTGCTCTGGGACCTACTGCTGCGTGGGAATGATCCACTTGATATTTTCTTGCATGAGAAGTGAGTCCAACTTGAAAAAAGGTTTCTAGCTCCAGAACTAAGAAAATGTCTAAGTCCTACAGATTGTGAGGCCCTCACAATCTAATGCTGTAGATGAGGAAGCAGTGCTGGTACGGAATGGATGCTGACAAGCAAAGCGAAGCAAGGCCTACGTTAATACTCTAAAGCTGTCCTACAGAGGAAGGATCAGTAAGTCTAGCTGCTAAATGGTTATTCTGATTATCATTTATATTATTCAAATAATAAGAACAGTTAGCCAGAAGCAGAATTACAGAAGCCAAAAGTGAGGTTAGTATACTTAGCAACTGTTCCCAGAACTGTGGACTTTGATGGATTGGCTCTTTTGCTTTTTTTTTGGGGGGGGGGGGGGAAGCAGGTGTTCCTACCTTCAGGCTGTTTCATGGCTTGAATGGTAAGATCTAGAGCCCTGTTATAGTAAGCTTTCCTCATAGTCCACAGGATCCAGTTTAAAATGGGTTCAGAGCATGCAAAACACTTCTCCTTGGTGGCCACATAGCAGTTCTTACAATAGTCTGGCCTGCCACCAGAGAGGAATGATAGCTGACAGCTAGGCCCAATAGGTAGAACACATAAAACCCCCAAT
Organism: Mus minutoides; assembly: GCA_902729485.2. Taxonomy (NCBI): domain Eukaryota; kingdom Metazoa; phylum Chordata; class Mammalia; order Rodentia; family Muridae; genus Mus; species Mus minutoides. The sequence goes on along the minus strand of LR749678.1, from coordinate 473,936 downwards.
CTGAAAGGAGGGGTTTAGGGTCACAACCCCAACTCTGTCACCAGCCACATCTTCTCTTCATCCACCATACAGACCAAACTATGGGTGATGCATCACCATGGCCCCAGCAGAATCCCCCTCATTGTGGACACCATCATCCAGATTGACTATGCTGAGGCCTTGTATTGGAAATCTGTTCCACAATGCTCAGTATGGTGGGCCATAATGCTAGAACCAGGAGGGGATCGTGAGGATTGTTGCTTTAGATAGAGGTTTTCACATTGGCTGTTGTAAGCATGAGGAATGTGGGCTACTGCTGTCCTCTGAGGGCAAGTGCAAGGCTGCTACCCCTTGGGTGGGTACATCTTTTGCAAGGCTTGTTGTGCCTGGCCCATCCAAGGGCTCTAAGTCCCCCTGGGATCTCAGTCCCCCTCCATCAGGTCCCGACATCTACCATTAGGCATTGTCACCAAATGCCTCTTCCCCTCTTCATGAAATAACAATCTCGATAGTTTTTCCATTTTTTTTTTCAAGTTGGATTCATTCCTCATTCAAGAAAACATCAAGTGGATCATGCCCACGCAGCAGTAGGTCCCAGAACACAGAGGCCCATGCTTGGGAGGACTCTGAAGTTCTCATGGAGGTCATGGTAGTCAAGACTGGGGTCAAAACTGTAGGGCCCTGGAGACAGAGCCAAAGACAAGACACCAACTTATGCCCCATGTTCAAGGCCATGAAGATCAAGTTCCTGAAGATCTTCCTGTTCCTCTGCCCACACAGGAACATGAGATTATTGACCTTTTCCCTTGGAGAGTCCCTTGATAAGGTTTTGAAGATCAGGCCAGGGTTGAAGCTTGGGCTGGCCAGCTTTGTAGCCACTGGGGACTGCGATGGTTTTGTTGGCCTGAGTGTCATGAGTCCCAAGGAGGTAGCTGCTGGCACCCGTGTCCCAGGGCAGAGGCTATGGTTACTGGTGGAATAAGAATGTACTACATGAGATGACAGGCTGCTTTGGCTCTGCGCTGGTATGCCTCATCCCTGCCCCCAGAAGCACAGGCATCACGCCCATTCTTGCATTCCAGCTGCTGCTGGTCAGCCCTGATGACTGCTACACATGAGCTGGGGCTGCACTGACACACTGGACAATTTCACAAGGTCACCGCTGATGCTATCTCTAAGACCTGAAGTTACTTGACCCTTGACTTCCAGAAAAAGACTGTATTCACCATCTTGTAAAAACTCATGGCAGTCTTGTAGAGGTAGCACCAGATGGTTTTATATACCAAGTACATATATACATTTTGAAAAAATGTTAGATTCAAGTTATTATTTAAAACATTATTTTCAGACCAATAGTAATAACAATTGGCAGCAATTGTAACCAGTGGATTTCAAGTGAGAAAACAAGGGTTTAAGATCTGTCATATCTCTACAGAGCAACTTCACTGTAAAACACAGGGGACTGTCTAGCTCCCTTCTAAGATCACAGACCTATTAGGATGAGAGAAGACTCACATCTAGTTCCACATCTGTCTGCTCCTGTTCTCTTTCCTTACCTCCTTTGACTGTCTCCCTCCCTTTCTCTGAAGAATTTTTTAAATGTGTTTCTTTTGTTGTATGTATATATGTGCACCATGTTTATGCCTGGTGCCCACAGAAACAGGAAAGGGTGTGAGATCCCCTGGAACTGGAGTTAAGGACAGTTGTGAGCCGCCAAGTGCATGCTGAGAACTGAAGATTGCTTGAGCTACTCTAGGTAAATCTGTCATATGAATTTTAGAAAAACATGGCTGAGATTATCATAGGAGTTGTACACCAAATCTATGCATCAATTTTGGCAAATTTTACATCTTCAAGTTTCCTAATGCTTGACACAGTCTCTCCATTTATATAGTCTAGTCTTCTTTGGTTTCTTCTTGACATTTAAAAATTTTTATTAATTTTATTAATTTTTTAAATGTAGGAGTGATTTGTCTGCATGTACACCCACATGCCAGAAAAAGCCATCTAATCTCTTTATAAATGGTCATGTGACATCATCGTTGCTGAGAATCTAACTCAGGACCTCTGGAAGAGCAGCTAGTGTTCTTAACTGCTGAGCCATCTTACCACCCAGTTCTTGACATTTTTAGATGAACATAATTTCTTTACAGACTTTTGGGTTTGCATAAACTAGACCTTTCACTTCTTCCCCCAGGGGTATATGTATTTTATAGTAGTTGGGCTTATGCTCAATTACTATAAAAGACCTTTCTAGAGATCTCTGATGCTAAAGTATGCCAGGTCTCTCTACAGAGGGTGTTTTTCCTGGCTATCCTGAGCTGACAAGTCAAACTCTGCATGATTAGAGGTGTCATGTGGCAGACTTTGTCACTGAGAAGTTTTGATCTCAGTGTGTGTGTAGACAGACTTCTAGGGTTTCCAGACTTGAATTTTAGAAATATGTATTTTGTGGCACAATTACTATTTTACCAGTTTCCAATGCAACTGCTTTTTATTTCTAGTTAAACTTTCAAAAACAAACACAAAAGAGCAAGAGATTAAAAAATTTTTATTAATCATCCCAAAGTAGATTGTATATTACAAATTCAGATCAGAGTAATATTATTAAAACTATTTTCAGTAGTACCATAAACTATACCTGAAGACAAAACCAAATATTAAATGGTAAGCATATACTGAAATCTCATGTTTAAAACATAACTTTGTCCAGAAAATTCACATACATGTGTCATAGTCATATGTCACATGTTGACAGAGCTACATTTAATAAACTCATGAACCAGTTTTCATGCTTAGAATAAACTGTCATAAGGCTGTACAAGCTTATAATTTTTAAAGTGCATGACAGAATACTTTATATGACATTGCCCTTCTGCGAAATCTGCTTGTAAGTAGACAGAAGTCTGGATGACTAAATGGGCCCTCAAAGAAATTCTATTAGGTTAGGTTCAGGAATTATAGAAACAAATTTAACCTAGGTGTTCTGAGGGTATGGAAACAAATTTCTCAGAAAATTTATACTTGCCTTATTGGTCCTATACAAAAGGCATCACCACCGAATTGGTCTGTTTGCCTACAATTGACTACTTAAAATAGCATTATATATCCTGCTATTTTGCCTAGCTTAGATAAAAACATAACTCTGTGGGCAGATTTATTCTCATTCTCTCTATCTCTGTCTCTCTTTCTCTCCCCTCCTTTGTCCTCCCTCAATACAGCGTCTTACACTGTAGCCCAGGATAGGCTGGTATTCACTAGGTAGCCCAAGCTGGCTTGAGCCTTCTGGTGCTTTGTACTGAATCCAGACCTCACACATGCTGGGCAATTAGTCTACCTCTAACCCACATTTCATACCGAGCAGGCAGTTAAATAAAACTAAGCATTCCAAAATCTTTGGTTCTGCAAATTATTTTATATAGTGATGTTTGCTGCCCAAAGCTAGACTACTGAAAAGCAAGTCCACATCAGACTAGGCACAAAATTTAAGAGTAATCTGATTGGGCTTAAAAGGAAACAGTACAATGGGTTAGGATTAAAAGACAGCAACTTGGTCAAGTAAATGAGAACTGGCTCTGCTTCAGGTGGAGGTAATATGGCAATGACTCTGAATTCATAAATCACATAATTTGACCTGTAATGCTTAGATACAGTAAAAACTTTTCATTATATTTACTCTGTGTGTGTGTGTGTGTGTGTGTGTGTGTGTGTGTGTGTGTGTGTGTTTGGTGTCCTCTCATGCTAGAGAGGAGCTCTGAGCACATCAGAGCCTGTGTATTGGAGGGCAGGCAATCGAAGGTTCTCCTTCCACTCTATGGGTCCTGGGGATCAAACTCATGTCAGACTTGCTGACAGTGCTTTCACCTGCTTAGCCATCTCACCAGAGCCTCAGCTCCAATTTTATTTCTGAGCAACTCTGTTGTGCAATCTTCCAAGTTACAAAGGAACCATGAATTAGGAAACAGCACATCTCATGAGTACTTACTTAACCCTGGTCCTGAATGGAAGCACCTTATGTCTCATTTAATCCTTTAAACATTTCAAGATTCAGAAACCACAGGTGATGTCTTCAGACAGAAACTGTTCCTCCCCTCAATCAAGGTAAGAAGGTAGCCTGAGGATTCTGGAGAAGAAGAAATATCCCTCCCCAGCATTTTTTTTCCTTGTTCCAGTCAACCCTGCTAGCTCTGGTCTGCCCTGCTCGTTCCGGTCGGCACCACTCGTTCCGGTCGGCACCACTCGCTCCGGTCAGTCCCACTTGCTCAGTCCCTGCTCTCTCCGGTCCAAGGATTCACTTATTATTATTCATAAGTACACTATAGCTGACTTCAGGCGCACCAGAGGAGGGCATCAGATCTCATTACAGGTGGTTGTAAGCCACCATGTGGTTGCTGGGATTTGAACTCATCACCTTCGGAAGAGCAGTCGGGTGCTCTTACCTGCTGAGCCATCTCACCAGCCCCCTCCCCAGCATTTTTGTCCCCACATGCCACTGAGACTGGAAAACTCATCATGTACTGAAGTGTCATGGAGGCTACATGAAGAACTGATCTCAGCTACTCTTAGGGATGCCCGGTTTCAGTTACTATTATTTTACCTCAGTGGCCAAGGTTGGTAACTGTAGCCAAGAGCAGGGCAAGTTGTCCATGCTTAGGGAAGTAGCTGGCTGTCAGAAACTGACAAAGTGTCTACTTTTCAGGGTCTCCCTGGAAATATCCTCTGCGATGTGAGAACAAGTTAATATAAAAGGTATCTTCAAGCAAGCCAGGCAAATGGCACCAGAAAGTAGTTACAATAGGAGAATAACAGCATATTCAGGGAGGGAAGAAAAGTGATCTGAAAAGGGTCAGTCAGGTGGTGGGCACCCCTGACCCAAGGTCTTGGGCCACTCATCAGAGTTCAAAGGTTAAGAAGCACTGGCTTCAGTATGACTGAATCATGGAGTCATTTTCAGAGGTAAACTTCACCTGCAAATTCTGGGAAATTTTCTCCAAGGTGGGGCAGAACCTAAAAGCTAAAGCCAAACCAGGGGGAAGACAAGTTTACCCATACTCTATGGAGGGAAGACTACAGAACCTCGGGGCACAGGACCAAGAGTTTGTATTATGGATACTAGCAGACCTTGCACTCCAACGATAGATATGAGAGAAGTAACTGGAACAGAGGTGGGTAAGATCTCCTGGCAGAAGGTGGGAACTCTCAAGGAACATGATGTAAACATATTTGCTCCTTGATACTGGGTACAAGCAAATGACCCTCCCCAGGTAGGGTAGGTTTACCCTCTCCAGGAAGGTGGGTTTATCCTCAAGAACACTGTTACCTGGTTGTTGTTCCTGGGTTTTTGATTGTTTTTGATTTTTGTTTTGTTTTTAGGTGCATAAAAATATATAGGGTTGGCTATCTAAAACTTGGGTACGTATTCTATGGACTTATTTTCCAGGAATGAACTGATTATGATCTGTCATTTGGGTACAAGTTTGCTAATAATTACAGCAATCTGATGAGATGTGTATGGAGAGACAATATTCCTACATAGAGGCTGCGCCCTAACAGACTGTTGCTTGCCATCCAACAAAGAGAGTTTTCATGTTGAAGTTAAAATTTGGAAGTAGCTGGCTTCAAGTTACTTCCTCCAAGTTTTTCTTTTTCTTTCCCTCTTTTTCTCTCTGCTAGCCCATTCCCTCAGCTACTCTGGTTTCCATGTTAGTGACTACACATCCTAAGGGAAATCTGAAGGCTGCCCTGAAGCACATCCCTAAGCAGCGGGGAGCAGAGCCCCTCCCCTTCCAGGCATCACTGAGAGCGCAGGCTTAAGCACAGCTACCCCAACCTACTCATGAGTGTATTTTGAGAAGAAAAAGAAAATCAAGGGGTCCCACATGTGCAGTACTTGGCGGTAGGAAGTCCTTGCCCTCTTACACGCAGCAGAATGAAAAATCTAGAGATGGACACAGGCTTTAAAGACAGTGATCTAGAAAAAGGAAGAGTTTCCAGGTTCCTGTTAACCCTCCATTTTGGAAACTTGAAGTAATATTGGAATAGAAGAACAGTCATATCTTTATGCTAAATAAACTATTATATAGGCCATAAATTAAACATGTGGAGCTATGGTTGATAAATAAATAAAGGGTATTTTAAAAAAAAATTCAGAGGTATGTCTATTAGTATTTAGTGTCAATACTAAAATTAAGGGCAGAAGAGTTATACATTCATAGAATATAAAAATATTCATGAATAACTTCCATTTCTAAATCTAAGAGTGATTGAAAATGAAATAAGGAAAGTAAGCTTTGAGATGTCACAACTTTCGGATAGCATGACTACTGAATGATTTATCAGCAAGTACTACTGCAGGTCAGTGAAAATATCCTATGATGTCAGAGACTGAGGCACCATCTAAGCATCCACTGTCCACTTCAAATATGAGAATAGTATATGTCTTGACAAGAGCTGATATGGGCTCTCATCTTCCCTTACAGAACGCCCTGTGCTTGAAGCCAACTGTGTATCACACTGCTTATAAAATGAGTTTGCTACCATCTTTTCTCTGTGAGACAAAGTCTAATCACTCACTGGAATATGAACTCATATTCCACAACCTTAAAAGCAGCACTAATGCAGCAGCTTAAATCCTGAGGACAGGCAGGAATGAATTCTTCTTACTAACATATCCTTTGTAAGCTTCATCTGATGAGCTCACTTTCCAGCATAAACACTAACTAACATTTTGAAAATCATTATGGAATACATCATATTGTGTACCAGTTCTTCAGAGGGTGAATAAGTTTCCTTCAAAAGAAAATTGCAGTGCTTACCAGCAGGACAAGAGAGAGGCTGGCATTTGCTCATTCACCAGATCCTCGTATTTCACCTGGTGTATAAACTCCTCAGTAAATGCTGAATGGCAGAACTAATTGGTTGGCCCATGAATCAGAAAACCGTTTCTGTCTTCCAACTTGTCATTTCTCTTCTTTGGCTCTCACATCAGGAAAAAAACCAGTAGTGCTTTAAACAGTTAGCCACCTTCTTTCTGGGAAACGTGCCACCTGAGCTTAGTGTTCTCAGTACAACTGGATAACCTCATCCCACTCCGAAATAGGCCAAACGCCATTGGGCTGCACATTTGGGGGCGAGCTCTTCCAGTCCCATGTCTTGACAGGAATCTTCCAGGTCTTACCATAGTTGGCTTCAATGTAGTCAATCGTTTCACAGGGAACATGTACTTTTATGTCTACAAACTCAGTCCAGCACAGTGTAAACTTGGGAAACAGATACCTGCAGCAAAGCACAGGCAAGCAGGGAGCGTTAGACCAAGTAACTCAGCTGCTGGGTATGTTCAAACCTACCCAGCATCCCTTCTGTCTTCCTGGATTAATGCTACCCTAGTCTTCTTCTAGTCTCTACCAATCTGAAGGAGAGTTAATCCCGTCCATAAGCTCCGAAGATGAGAAAAATACCAACCAAACTATAAACTAAACCAAATCCAGGCTTGGTAGTAGCTAAATTACAGTGATTGCTACAGAGATGGGAGCCCACCGAGATCAGATAAATCAAAATCAGCTCTGGGATTGTGTTGGGAAACCTGGGGAAAGAGGTACTACCATGGCAGAGTTTCCACAAGATATAAGAAATGGTCATTTTCTTCTCTTGCATAATCTGGATTTCCAAGGGATATGGATTGATTCCAATAGCATCCTCTAGGCTTTTCCCTTGCACTACAGACAATAACTTTACTTTTCATCTCTCTTTCCTCCTAGACTCTAAAGAACACCTCTAAACCTGTCTAATACTGATTAAAATGAATTCGCTTGCATCTGCTACAGAACTGTAAGAATTTGTAAGCTTATGAATTAACCAAAAATAGGCATTTTAAAGGTACTTTGGATAATGATGGGTTTAGTGACACATGCCTATAATTGCGGCACTTAGAAGGGAGAGGCGTGAGAATCGTAAGTTCAAGTCCAGCATTAGTCATGTAGTGACTTCTAGGGCAGCCTGGACTATATAAGACCTGTCTCAAAACACAAAATATTTAAATAGGTACTTCAGATTAAGTATAAATTATACATGATATATTACAAAGGAAAACTAAAAGCAGGTCTATTTAAAGTTATATAGCTCTATATTTTGTATTAAGATTCTTTTTTTTAAAAAAGATTTATTTTATTTATTATATGTAAGTACACTGTAGCTGTCTTCAGACACTCCAGAAGAGGGCGCCAGATCTCGTTACCGATAGTTGTGAGCCACCATGTGGATGCTGGGATTTGAACTTATCACCGTCGGAAGAGCAGTCGGGTGCTCTTACCTGCTGAGCCATCTCACCAGCCCCTGTATTAAGATTCTTAATGAGAATTTTTTTCTTAACAACTCAAAAAGAATTTTCAGTAATTAACCCTGAAATGGCAATAACAGGGACCATAAGAATTTAATAAACTAGAAAGCTAAAGACAGAGCAGTGAACTGGAGAAAAGGTATCTGATTATCATGTTTACCATTAAGTCAACCCCAAGTATGGATTCTGCTTTTGAATATCTCATCTTACCACTAAGGGAAATGAAGTCGTACTTGGAAGGTTTATCTGAATAAATTCTAAAGAAAGCAGCAGGTGCCTCTATAAAAGCCAGTGGGCATGGCGGTGAGTAGACAGCCCCACCCAGCTGGCCTCTTGGAAAAGATAGTCACATAAAGTCTCCTCGCTGAGAAAGAAATAAGATACTGCTTAGAAGCTACTTCTGCGGTCCCAGTTTTACCCTGCACACTCATATCCATGGAATTACTCATTTTGTCATGAGACACAGCATCTGTCATCAGCCTCCACCCTCCACAATCACTTGCTGGTCAGCAGAATGTCCACCTGTCCCACACCGTCAAGGTGACACAATGAACCTGAACTGAGGCAGACATCATCTCCCTTAGCAACAGCAGCCAGGAAGCATCTTCCTTAAGCTTCTACACTCTCATCATAGAGCTGAGAGAGAAAAACAACAGCTTTAGGATAGACATGGTAGAGACTGCAGACTACACATACAATGCCTGGGACAGTGAAGAATCTAAGAGCAAACCCAGAACACGTAAAATACAGACACACCATAAAAACTGTACAGAAACAATCCAACTCTAGTGTTAACTTTTGTTCCTGAACCTACCCCTCCCCCACCCCCCAGCTGCCAAATCCCCTAAACCCTCTGTGATTCTTGTTTCTCTGCTCTCTCTATTCAACCAAAGGATATCGTCCTAGACTAGAGAGGTAAACAATCCATAAAACATTTTAACTAGTTATGAAGTCAGGACACGGACAGGAGAAGGGCAGGAAGTCACACAGAACAGCACACGCCGTGTACTTTGCCTGAGTCACCAGCAAATACTGACTGATACTAAATCTCTCAGTGTTACCTTAGACGTAAAGGCTATGATTAAGTTTGGCAGAGCAGTCTGTACTTTAAAGCCTTCAGATGGGGTCCATAATGGGCACAGGTTTAAATTTAGACTGCGGCACTCTAACTGAGGCTACGCATTTAGGAGATCTTGCTAGCACAGAAACTGCCCCATCTGTTCCGAACTTGAACCACTTTGTGCTGCGTCTTCCTAAAACGGCAGTTAGAGCAGTTGCTGGATTGGAGAGTGAGCGAGAAGAGGATAGGTTTATTTTCCTCCAAAATTCTTTGAAACCAATAAAGCCACATTGGGGTAGCTGAGGATAATTTTGTCAGCGTAATTGTACTATGTATGGACATAATTGCTAAATGAGAAGAAAGCGTTTCCAGCTGCCCAGATCACTGTATTCACTGGTGCTAATTAAGGAGGCTAAGTAAGACAGACCCATCAACTACAACTGCACTTGACCTTTCCAAACGGAAGTCTGCATTAAATACTGCACTTGCAAGAGCACAGCCAAACTCCCCTTCTCCCAGAACTTCTCTCAATACAACACAGTTTATTAACATTAGCATCTTATGCTATCATTATAGCTCAATTGATCTGTTATTCCGGTGCCTAAACGCCAGCGTTCTGCATAATACGAGTCAACGAACACTGCTTCTCCTGACTGTAATGGGAAGGCTTCTGAAGTTTCACCATTAAATGTGCTCACTCTCAGTTTCCATTATCTTCCCTTCATCAAGTCAAGGACACCCCATAGCCCTTTTAATTCAAATTTTCTTAAAAGATTTTTTTTTTTCAATGACATCAATTCAGTCACCAGCCCACCCTCCCAACACTTAGTGGCAGGGCTGGGGATGGGATACCAGGCCTTATGCACAGGAAAGTGTTCCCTTCAATCTTTTAAGGTAAAGAATCACACTAACTTGTATGCACTATGAAACTGTCCTTTTAGCACGTTTTCACCTGGGCTCACATTCTCACATCTTGCACCCATTGCTGTCCTGCTCGATCTAAGGTCTCCCATAGTGTTTTTTCATTGTTAGTACAACACAGACAGCGAGAAGTATAAAGGGCTAGACATCTTGGGTTTAGGGAATAAAAATTATCTTTACTCCACTCCCACACCTTGATCAATTGTGCTAAATGTACGCGATACAAATTTCAAAATTAATTTTTAAACAAACCAGCAGGTGGATTTGGTCTTTTACACTGTTTATTAATTTCTTTTGGCTTGCTTCCTTCACTTTCCTCTGGCAGAGTTCATTGATCATCTATCCTGATCTTCACGTGAATCCTTAAGTTGTATAAGTATTTAAAAAATGTTTATCTTTATATGAATATGTCTGTTTGGGTGTATATGCATGTGTGTGTGTGTGAATATGTATTCCCAGAACCTAGAAGGGGTCAGGTCTCCTGAAGTCGAAGTTGTAGGTGGCTGTGAGCCACCCAATTGGGTGCTGGGAATTGAACTCATGCCCTCCTCTGGGATTGCAGTAAGTGCTCTTAACTACTAGGCATTTCTCCAGGCTCAAGTGTTACAAGTATTTTTTTTCAGGGCTATAAATTTATATTTACTCTTTTATATTGTTTCAGTAATATTGTACAAAATATCTTGTATTTTCTACTACAATTTACCTTTTCACTCATTTAAACAGAGAATATTTAAAAGTTTCCACAGATTTAAAAAGTATTTTTAAATTACTACTTTCTAGTAAATTTCATTATGGTCATAATAAATAATCACATTTTTCTCCTCTGTATTCATGTGGAAAAAATTATACTCACACACCAATGGAGAGTTTCATTAATGTTCGTAACATATATAATACACGATTAGCTTCCCTCTGGATTTTTGTCTTTTTCCTTCTATGTGTGTGTGTGTGTGTGTGTGTGTGTGTGTGTGTGTGTGTGTATGTGTGCTCGAGTGTAGCCCATGCATGCTTGTCTGTGGTTATCTGGAATCTCCCTCCCTGTTTCTCCTGCATTCTTTTGAAGCAGGTCTCTTGATCAAACCCAGAGCTCACAGTGGAGCTAGTTCTTTTCTAGCTTCTCTGCTCTGGGGAGTCTTTCCTATTTCTGCTGTCCCTTCCCTTCCGAGGCTGGGACTATAGGTGGCCCTGGGAATCTGCGCTCTGCCTGCTCTGCTAGCTTGCATGTTTCCACACTGTGCCGCCTCCCCAGCACCACTTCTGGCTTCTCTGTCTCTGAGTACAGATCTGGGAGGCCTCAACCTTCTCAGCCTTCCTCAGTATTTGTAAATGTTACTTCTGTCTTGCCCTGAATGTGACTTTTAATTGTTGATCACTAAAACTTGATCATTATTATTCTAGCTTTTATAAGATTACAGAACATCATCTGCTGCCCTGTATTATTAATAAGGCGTACTAGTACTGCCTTAGCTTTCTAAGTGTTTGGACCATACTATTACAATTAGTTACTATTCCTTTTTGTTTCATATTTCATTTTCCTATTAATATGTATTAATCATATATAATAATGGCACTCATTATGACATCTTTATACTTTCCACTCTCAAATCTGTATATGTTTAACAATCCCGCTCTTACACACTCATCCAAGAATTAGACTCAACTCTTGAAAAACCAAAGCCCCAGCATGCTGGTGAGTATTTCTTCTTAAAAACTGTCAGGAGGTTGGGGGTGGCGCAGGCCTTTAATCCCAATGTGAGGGCCCAGGCAGGTAGATCTATGAGTTTGAAGCAGCCTGGTCTACAGAGTGAGTTCCAGGACAGCCAGTGTTAAATAGTGAGACCACGTCTTGAAAAAAAACTATAGTCTCTTTCACTACACATTTCATAATCCCACCACAGATGATACCATGCGGAAGGAGTCATAGAGGAACTGATATAATCTCCAGTTCATAGGCTGAAATAGTGTCTGAGACCTTATGTCTCATTTTCTACTCCTAAATAAGTGCGTGTGCATGCGTGCACACACACACACACACACACACACACACACACACACACACACACAAGAAAGAGAAGTGAAGGCAGCAGACTCGGAAATATAATTTATATTATTAATGAGTAGACAAATTGAAGCCTGCAAGTATAGATATTAGATAATATAGGTGAATGGACATACTTTATGATTATAAACCCAACAGCTTAAACACATGCATAAAACATGCCAGAGCAGCCGGGTGTGGTGGCGCACGCCTTTAATCCCAGCACTCAGGAGGCAGAGGCAGGCGGATTTCTGAGTTCGAGGCCAGCCTGGTCTACAGAGTGAGTTCCAGTATAGCCAGGGCTACACAAAGAAACCCTGTCTCGAAAAAAAAAAAAAAAAAAAAAACCCATGCCAGAGGACCAAGTCTTAAAGCACTTTTATTTACACTACATGACTTATAAAAACTAGATCTGTAGCTGATCAACAAAAATTAAGATTCTAGCTATAATTATTTTCTGTCAGATAAGTTTTGAAGAATTTCTCTTTAGATATAATAATTAGATAGGGAGGTTAAAGTTAGGAGTTCAAATTCCACACCAGATTCAAAAGGATTTTTAAAATCATAGTCTATTATGTAATTTGTCTAATGTTTCCATGCAATTAGGTCTTCCTTGGTCAGCTTCACTGCCTCTGGCTCATACAGTGCTACTTCTCAATGTGTAATCTTAGACTATTTTGTCTTAGCATAAGTTTTCAAAATTATAAAATATTTTTGTATTTTTAACCTAATTTAATGCTTTGAGGTATAATCTTACAGAATGAAATGCATTTATTTTAAGTGATTTAAAAAAACAAACCAAACCAAACCAGTGAATGCTGGTTGGTGACCTGAGTTCAATCCTACATGGAAAAGAACCTGCATGGAAGGGTTTTGATTCTAGATGGAGCCTGGGGCACTCCTGAGCTTGTGGCTAGTCCTCGGACTTAGCCTACAGGGCGCTGGAATTCCACATGCATACCACTGTGCTCAGCAAACAATTCAAATAAATGAAAATGCGCAGTTTAAGTCCCCCTCGCATCTGACTTCTTTCACTCTGCAGGTTTTGAAGATTCATCCATGTTAGGGTATGTGGGAACTCATTCCCCTTCAGCACTCAGTAGTGCCATTGTGTGAATACACAATGAATGCGTCAGCTCACCAGGTGAACATTTGGACATCTGGGTAGCATGGTAAAACCAAACCATTCGGCGTATCTGAATAAAACTGTTAATACCTGTAATAGAAATGTCTCTTCAGACACTACCAAATTAGTATCTTACAGAATTATGTTTAATAAAATATATGTTTGAAAAAATTAAAACTTTACCTTTGCATAAATGTTTTGTAGTACAATTTTCTCCTTAAAAAATCCCAAAGCTCACTTTAGAAGAAACTGCCTCCTCAGGTTTCTCCCTCAGTCCTTCCTCTTACACCTGCTTGTCCTCCCTCACTGTCTGGAGATTCAATTACGGAGACCATGATATAATCGGCATGTTACAAAATACGAAGGTATAAATAGAGCAGGAGATGGGATCACTTGGGAAAAGCTGATGCTTTAAATATCCTCATTTAAAGAAATTACTCAAGTCTGCCTTTTAGCTTTGTAGCTATATGTCCTGCAGAGACAAATGTGTTTCCTGAGAGCTGGAACTACAGGAGCACAGCATCAGCCTCTGGGCTGGGAGCTAACCCCAAACACAGTGAGAAGCACAATGACTTAGCTTCACTCTTTCACCTCTCCTGCTCACTACACAGCCGAGAGCTGATGCAGAGTCGAGCGGCACCTAGATTTCACTCAGCCCAAGAGCTTATAAAGACTGACTTTATCTGTAATTTAGGGCAGACAGGTTAGCAAAGGGCTCTAAAACACGTAGCAGAAAGAACTCGAGTGAGGCTTAGGAGAAGATTTAGAAAAACTCAGAAGGAGGGAAGATCATGTCTACAGGGTACTAAACTTTACAGAGAAAGCACGTTAATGCCATTGACTGGGAAGAGCCGGGACAATGATGAGTGGCACTCTGGAATCACTGGTGTCATTCTAAAACTCCTGGATGAAGGTCAAGGGTCAAAACCAGAGACTGCTGCAGCTGGGGGTCCATCCCATAATCAGCCACCAAACGCAGACACTATTGCATACGCCAGCAAGATTTTGCTGAAAGGGCCCTGATATAGCTATCTCGTGTGAGGCTATGCCAGTGCCTGGCAAACACAGAAGTGGATGCTCACAGTCAGCTATTGGATGGAACACAGGGTTCCCAAGGGAGGAGCTAGAGAAAGTACCCAAGAGCTGAAGGGGTCTCCAACTCTATAGGTAGAACAACAATATGAACTAACCAGAACCCCCAGAGCTCGTGTCTCTAGCTGCGTATGTAGCAAAAGATGGCCTAGTTGGCTATCATTGGGAAGAGAGGCCCCTTGGTCTTGCAAACTTTATATGCCACAGTACAGGGGAATACCAGGGCCAAGAAGTGGGAGTGGGTGGGTAGGGGAGCAGGGCAGGGGGTGGGGGAGGGTATAGGTGACTTTCAGGATAGCATTTGAAATGTAAATGAAGAAAATATCTAATAGTTTTTTTAAAGGAAGGGGATAAAAGAAGAAATGGAAAATACAACAATTCATTAAAGAAAAAAAAAAAAAAAGATCAAGGGTCAAAAGCCAAGGAGTCTAAACGTAATGTGGCATACTGGACTGGCTCGTGGAGCAGAAAGAGAGTACTACCAAAAAGCTAGTATAAATAAAGTCTGGAGGTTAAACTTGATCTTTACGTTGTTACATATAAAACAGTGTCTAAAAGACAACCAAAAAATACCTTCATTACCTCAAATAGGAAAATATTTGTAAAAAGGGTACCAAAGGTTCTGAACATAAAGACTGATAGACGAATTACATTAAAACTAAGAACTTTCTGTGAGTAAAAGCTACTACTGAGGGTAAGGAATAAAGGCCATATTGGAAGATGTTTTTAATGCACAGATCTATGTTAGTGAGAAGATAGCTGACATCTCAGAGAAAAACCACTAAGGTAGCTAATAAGTTCCCACAAAACAGAGCTGGTCAATAAATACAAAAAAATGGAAATTAAATCTATGGTATGGTAACAATGCATAGCTAAGAAGATGGTTAAAAACTAAAGAGAGGGTGTTGGTGAGTGAGCTCTGTGGGGTAGACGATTAGGCAGCTCGGGGAGCTCTGCTAGTTGGGTGTTTGACGCTCTGGATTATAATCCTCTCTTCTGTCCTCTGTGTATGCTAGGTTGGGGGTTGACCCGCACCTAAGGCAGGAAGATGGTGGCCGCAAAGAAGACGAAAAAGTCTCTGGAGTAGATCAACTTGTTATGAAAAGTGGGAAGTACGTGCTGGGATACAAACAAACTCTGAAGATGATCAGACAAGGCAAAGCGAAGTTGGTCATCCTTGCCAATAACTGTCCAGCTCTGAGGAAATCTGAAATAGAGTACTATGCCATGTTGGCTAAAACTGGGGTCCATCACTACAGTGGCAATAACATTGAACTGGGCACAGCCTGTGGAAAATTCTACAGAGTGTGCACACTGGCTATCACTGACCAGGTGATTCTGATATTATTAGAAGCATGCCAGAACAGACTGGTGAGAAGTAAACAAGAAAGTTTTCCTTTAATAAAACTTTGCCAGAGCTCCTTTTGAAATAAAAAAAAAAAAAAAAAAACCTAAAGAGAATATCAAGTGTTGCAAGAACATGCAGCAAGTGCGCGTCTATAATATGATGACGGCCACATGAAGGACAGCAAAGAACAATCCCTTAGTAAACTCCTGAAGGTGAAAGGCATATATCCTATGACCAGGCAACTCCATTTATACATATATGCACATAAGAAAATCAGCCAGCCCGTCTGCAGCTCAGCATGAAGAGCCTGGCAACTGCTGTTCACCAGTGCCCTCAGCATCGCTCCTACCCTTCACCAGTTTCCTTTCTTAGTCAACTCAATGAGGTAACTTACTAGCAATCCCCACTCCAACTGTACCAAGTCAATCTTTACCCTTTGTAGGTCTACAATTCATCTCTGTCACAGTGTGTCATATAAGTCTGCATTCCTCCTGTAACCTACAGTAGGCTTCAGTATACTAACACATTTCCCCTTAATTACTAGATGATACTGAGTTGGACTAATAGGGATTAGGAAGAGCTGAGAGCTACCATGAGCTAAGTCCTACAACAGGTGACTGCAGTATGTCACCAAGCAGTACATGCTGTGAAGGATGCAGTGTTTTTCTTCTCATTGAGGAAAATCTGAAGCTCAGAAACTTAGGTTGAAACACTGATCTTAGACTTGGATCCAGGGCTAACAGACTTCCTGGACCCATTATTCTAAACTCATACTTGTATAAACTTTCGATAGAGGTTTCTACATAGTGGTCAACTAATATTTAAAATGATATAGTATAAAGCGTTATAATGTTTCATACCAGAATTTTGAAAAGAAGACTAGAAAGTAGTGGGAGATATGCATTTGGTAGGACTAAAGAGCTTATGGATTTTGAAATAGTTGCCAGGCAATAACTTTCATAACCTCTCATTAATAACTGATCCTGTGTAGCCCAGGCTGTCTAGAATAGCACTGTAGACCAGGCTGGCCTCAAACTCAGAGGTCGGCCTGCCTTTGCCTTTCAAGTGCTGGATTAAAGGCTCTCACCACCACTGCCTGGCCAAATCTGCTGTGACAAAAAAGAAGAAGAAAGAAGAAGAAAGAAGAAGAAAGAAAGAAAGAAGAAGAAAGAAGAAAGAAGAAGAAGAAGAAGACCATCCCCACCACCACCACCACCAACATTATTGCCTATCATGACATTATTTGAAGCACAGTAGGTGGTTTAAGGCCCACAGGGAACCAGCAGCTCAAAAAATAGTGTAAACAGTACTTTACAATGTCAGTCCTAGCAGGGTATTTAACTGTCAGGAGTTCCAGGATAGCCAGGGCTACACAGAGAAAACCTGTCTCGAAAAAAAAAAAAAAAAAAAGACATCCTGACACAAATGTTTGAAGTAAAATGCATTTATGAAACTCATTACTGTTTATAATGAATATATGCTAATAAAATTTTTAAGAGGGAAAACTTCCTACCATGAACTTTGGGCTAAGAGAGCATTATCTGTACATTCCATTGAATATGTTAGAAGGCAATAATGCTAATAATTATGCTTATATAATTATGCTTACATAATGCTAATAATAATGCTTACAAAGTCTGCAGGAAGATTAAACAGATTATCCTCTCCTGTCCACCTCCCCTCAACAGTACTATAAAATTCAAAAACAAAACCCAACTCTTACACTAGTTTATTGGAAACTAGCAAAATAAGCTTGTCCTAGGTACTGCCATTTTGTTTTCAGACTCCACTTAATCATAGGGAGAAACTAGGTTCAAGGTCCCAGGCCCTAGGGGAGCTGGGGGCTCCCAATAGCTGAACAGCTTCTGTTTAAGGAGACAGTTGTCTGCGTTCAGCCATCTCAGGGACAACTTCCCCATCTTGCTGACAGGGTTAAACTAAGGCCCATATCCCCAGGCCCAGGAACCAACTCCTATCCTGATTGGTAGGAGAATGTGACAATAACTGGCATAGATCTTATGATTTGCAAGCTTAACCACTCTGGGAGATTCTGGCTCATTGCTGCAGCCCAGCTCCCGAGTCTGTCTGTGGCCCTGATGGATCAGCAGCAGCTTTATTACAATACATTTTTGTCATCTGCATTGAGCTGGTGTGTGAGTTACACTGGACTGAAGCGGACCCCATAACAGTTTCAGGTTTTCCCCTTTGAAAATGGCCGTGTGATACATCCTATTTTTCCTTAAGGGAAATAGTGCTGACTATGGCATATGGTTGAGGAGTCTTCCAACGAAACCGCTCTACACAGCCTCCCCTGTTCTTTTCTCTGCCTTTTAAGGTCACAGTTCCATGATAGAAAATGTGGGACGCACACCATCTGTCCAGACAGCTCCCTCACTGCTCACTTCTCTGTTAGTGAGAGCACTTCACACTTCCCAAACACTGCTACTGTAACGAGCTGTGGAGTAAACCAAAGTTGTCTCTACCAAAAGCGCAGCAGCTGAAATGAACGCTTCCTTTAGGGATTATGGTTCAGGATTGCACCCGTGAGAAGAGAAATTCACCCTTAGTGGGATATCTAAGACAAAAGAATGACGGTTTACATGACTTCTCAAAAAGCAGATGAAGCAACTTCATAAGGAGCTGATTGATTAGTACATCTGTCATAAGACTAAGGGATAATTTTTTTTTTTGCTATTACTGTAGTGCAATTAACACCAGCTAATAGCATTCAGGATATCATGACACTCTTAAAATCCCTTCCAGCACATTAATAGTTTTAATCCTTATAACAGGCTGCATGGCAAGATCTAATATTTCCACTTTGCAGTGGAAAAACCTTATGCAGAGAGGCCAAATAAGAAACCTGCTGCTGTGTAACACATACAGGTGAGATTCAAAGCTGGCTCTGGGATCTCGACTTCTATGGTGTGCTGCAGTGTATAAGAAAAAACTCCAGACACGAACTTTCACATCTCTGTTATATTTTGAATAGACAAGCTGGACCTATTTCCAGCCCCCACCCCATCACTTCACTAACTTTAGGTACTACTTAGTATTGTGCTGGGGAGCTGAGGTCAGCTCAGCACACGCTAAAGCCATCTGAGAAGAAGGAAGCTCAATTAAGAAAATTCCTCAAGCTTACACTGTAGGGAAGCCTGTACAGCATTTCTCAAATTAGTGACTGATGGGGAAGGCCCAGCCCATTGTGAGTGGTGGTCCTGGAATCTATAATGAAGCAGGCTGAGCAAGCCATGATTAAACAGCACCCCTCCATGGCTTCTGCCTCCAGGTCCCTGCCCTTTTTGAGTTCCTGTCCTAACTTCCTTTGATGATGGACTACAATGTCAACGTGTAAAACCCTTTCCTCTCCAATTTACTTTTTGGTCCTGGTGTTTCATCACAGCAGTAATAACCATGACCAAGACACTTATATACTCATTAATTTACTTATCTCTAAGTATATTTAAAATTTTTAATCATTTTTTGTGTTTGTATGTGCATGTGTAGTAGGCACAGTGTGTTGCATGTGAGGATATCAGAGGACAACTTGTGGGAGTTGGTCTTTCCTCCCACCATGTATGTCCCCAATGATCCAACTCAGGTTGTTTAGTCTGACAGTAAGTGTCTTACCTGCTAAACCATCTTACTGGCTCATTTCTCTTTCTAGAAAAATCTGTAATCCTATATATTTTATAATTGGATTTTACTCAATAGCATTTGTTGTCATAAAGCAAAGTAGTTTTTATAACTAATAAAAGTTTAAAGAGCATGCTCTAGGATGAGAGGCAATTTGGGGATAATTTATGACTCTCAGAAAAAGGTTTAAATTACTCTCAAACCTCCAGAACAAATTTACTTTACAGTCTTCACATGAAGACACAGGGACCCTAGATGAACCTAAGAAAAGCAACATTTTAAGTCTAGAACTCCTCCTCTATGTATACAGAATAGTCTCCTTCCTGTTTAATGACTCAAATTTATGCCTATGGTCACATGGCTACCAATAGTAGCAATGATAGTAACTATAAAAGAATCATGACATTAGGTGACAACATCAGTGATAATCCTACATGCTATTAACTTGCTAAGTGCTAAGTACTATGCTAAGTACTTCTTACTGTCAAGTATATTATGGAGGCCATGTGGAATAGTGGCTAAAAATACGAGGTCTATAGAGCCCACTGTCTGTTACAGTTGTATGCCCATTGCTATAGATTATGGAGCTCTGTAACTCTGACAGACAGACTTCTGTCTTGGCTGTGGGCTTGACTCTGTGCTGTTTGTTCTATGGTGACTCAGGGCTTTGGTCATAACTCCTCAGTTGACTAGCCTTGGTGATCCCTCCACATCACGCCTCACAGTGAGTTCTGAGAGCTTCCCAGGAAAGCTGGGCTCTAGGGAAGCTGACAGCATAGTAGCAGACTTTCTAGTTTCTGGAGTGACTCCCATAGCCCCCTTTTGTTTAATAAGTACTTATCTGATTCATACTTAAACTTTTTTCCTGTTCTGGCCTGCGTGCCTCCATTCCACATATGGTCAGTCTCTTCATAGAAGAAAAAAATATCAAGTTTTACATCATCTTTTCCCTGGAAGGATAGTTCCAAGCTGTCTTCCACCTATAGGAAAATGAAAACCTTTACAGACTGAAACAACAGGAACACACTTTCATTTTGTAAGAAAGGAAATATGTTAATGTTTTTTTTGTTTGTTTTTTTGTTTATATGTTAATGTTTTATTCTAAGATGCATGGATTTTAACCTCAAGTCCGGCTGAAAGTAGAAGCTTCAGAAAATGGGATACTATATTAACTTTTCTTAAATGCATATAAAACGACGTTTCTTGAGAGCTTGTTTGGAGGTTCTAGCAGGGGAGCACAGCTACTCGTATACCCTTGACCGAAGACCGGTCCTCCTCTATCAGGGAAAGTCGTCCTCTTCGACTGAGCGTGCAGCTTCGGGAGGGACGCACATGGAGTGGTGAGGGAGGAAGGGGACACCCACCTAGCCAGCCAGATCAGCCGAATCAACCCTGGCGATCAATAGGGTGACAGATGTCACAGCCAGATCACCCTCACATCCAAAACAATGTTTCTTAAACTGACAAAAATTCCTGAGTAAATGCCTCATGGTAGTTAAAACTGTCACTCTGCTGGAAAAATTGAAACATCATATTCCAGAGCCGTTTTCTAACTAAAGAAGAAAGGAAACTTATCCTAAAAGTGTGGTTCACATTGGACTTGGTGTGTGTGCCTTCCACAGCATCACATAACAACTTATATGACCCTCATGGAGATAAAAGCTAATGTATCCATCTGTATGCTCCGCTGCAAAGCACAGTGCCAGACACTAGCACTTGGCAAGGATCTGCTGAACAAATAAAGAAAGCTATTGCTTTGCTTTGCTGCAGAAAACATTAAATATGTGGTGTGTGTGTGTGTATTTTTTAAATTAGAATGATTACCTCAGATGGTGAGAAATAATTTTCCAGAAAGGAATCCTTCCCCCCCCCCCCTTTTAAAACTTGCTTTGCAGGATAATACTTCTCTGTGGACAAATTAAGAGCAGGATTATCACAGAGGATCATGGGCTTCTGGAACAGTAATCAAACTGTGTAAAGTAAGAGTTCATCTAGGCCATAGTTCTAGGCCATGGTGCCCTCACCTTAGGACATATGGGCAAGACAAGACTGGTTTAACATGACTCCAAATCTCGATCCCTTAGCAAGCAATGGATATTTGTGCTGATGTTATTATGAAATCTAGTCCTGAATGATCACAAAATAAGATACTCAGAAAAAAAATATAACTTCAGATATCTTAGCTTTATATTAATTTTGTACCATTCTATCCCCTAATAAAACAACAATACAGCCTCTTACAAGGGTCAAAGAATCTTTTTTCTTCACTATTAGTAAAAGGCTGAATTTTCTAGCTTCCCTTTAAGAAGCACAGAAATCTTAAGGGATAATAGCTTCCACAAGGCTATCCTGATAAGTACTGGGTGATAAAACTATGTTTATCACAAATTTAAGTATATAAACAGTAGATAAGATAAACTTTATAATAGAGACACACCATTTACGATATTAATTTGACTATTACCAACCTTCCCAAACTTGTGTTTGAGTGGAAGTCCTGCTTCCTGAAATGCCAAAATAATATCAGGTTTGTAATCTTGTATAAAAATCCCTAGATCGACATCTTTGCTGTAAGGAATAATACCGCACTGCCGATACCATCCTAAAGTAGGGGAAGGGGATAAAAAGCTTAAATTATATTTGGAAAATTAGTCATTAAAACGAAGAAACTTTATAGTAATGGTTATATGATTTCATAGGGTTAAAGTTGGGTGCTTTGCCAAGATTATTTTTTAAAAGTTAAGTCCCAAACTAAATAACTAGATGTTTCCTTGAAGAATCAATCTCCCTCTTTCTTTCCCTTTTTCTTTCTTTCCTTGATCTGAGTAAATCAGCTTCCTCAAAGACGTTAATGATGTCAGGTGTGGCGGCTCACACCTTTAGGCCAGCCTGTTCTGTTCTACACAGTGAGTTCCAAAACAGCCAAAGCTACACAATGAATCCTATGTAAACAAGAAAAATTTTTTTAGGATCCATAATAATTTCTGGATAGATCACTAGCTTTAATAATACAGTAAACAAATGATCCACTTAAACAACTGCTCTTCAGAGAGTTTAATCATTAACATTTAATGACCGAGACTGCCTTAGATGTGCTAAGAATATTTAGTTCTCTTAATATACGTCCCTGAGTCCATAACTTATAGCACTTACTAATTCCAAATAGCTCATCAGCAATGGTCACTTAAAAGATCTGATGAAGGTATGAAGTCCAGCATGGCTATTTCTCAGTGAGTCCTGTGCATCTACTTCTTGTTTAGATGCCTTAGCCACATTCTAAGAAAGCTAACTCCCTAACATTACTAATAACTCCCGAGTCTTCCCTATTAGCTTCTAATGTTTCTATTCAAATGGCTTTTGAAGTATGTAAATGTCTACAGTCACCCTGATAGACATTGCTACTGGGTAATATTATTTGTTGAATTATAACAAAATCAAGCCCCCCCCCCCCACAAAACCGCCACCAAAATGTAAAATCGAAGGCTCCTTAAATACTATAAATACCATTTAATACACAGCACCATCAAATACAATTTTCTTATTTTATAAATGAAATAAACCTGGGCTAAAAACTCGAATCCTGACAATTGACTAAGAATTTTTAATTACTGACTATAAAACAACCTTGCTTCTATTAAAAAGTTAAACTTTAAAGCAAATATCACATACACAAGAGATGACCACTGTGATCTTTTATGGCTTTATTATTTTGTTTCTAATTTAGGGTCTCGTGTATCCCAGACTGGCTGTGAACTTGCTATGTAGCTATGGCCGTGAACTTCTGAGCCCTCTGCCTCTACCTCCTGTGCTGGATTACAGGTGTGTGCCATACCCAGTCTAAGTGTGTAACTGTTCACATAACTTACTCTGTAGGAGAGCCACGAATCCTAGGCTACAACCTGTTGCACAACGTACAATTATTTAAGGCATTTCCTTACAGTCTCTAAGTGTCCTGAATTGGACAAAAAATTCTATGGTATCATTTTTAAAAGCTGAATTAATCTTTGTACAAATATAGTCACAATCAAAACATAGATATCAACTACAGTAATAATTGAGAAGGAACAGATAAAAACAACAACCTTAAGGATCTACATAATTCTAAATTCCAAGAAGCTGATCTAATGAATGTGTATCTGGAAACCTTTTCCAGAGTTTAATAGCTGCTGCGTAAGACTACAAAAGTATCTTTCCCCATCTCAAGTGAGTAGTGATGCCAAATCAGTGATACCCTCAATGACCTAGAAACATTTATGGATGATCTTTCAATCTTCCTCTCACTAGAAATGTCTCCTGCAATGTAAACATTTTTGTTGTTATTTTAATGTAAAGCAATAGTAATATTTGAGATAGAGAAAACAAAGGTATTCAGGATAAAAAAGGTAATTTAAGAATCACCTGAAAACCAACCATAATATACATGTCTGATGTAAATTTGCACACATTGTAATTTGTAGTAAATACAAGTGACCTTAGATTCTACTTTATAGGGCTGGAGAGATGGCTCAGAGGTTAAGTACATTGGCTGCTCTTCCAGAAGTTCAGAGTTCAATTCCCAGCACTTGCATGATGGTTCACAATCATCTATAATGCGACCTGATGCCCTGTTCTGGTATGCAGGTGTACATGTAAATAGAGCACTAATAAACATAAAATGCATAAATAAATCTTTTTTTTTTTTTTTTTTTGGTTTTTCAAGACAGGGTTTCTCTGTGTAGCCCTGGCTGTCCTGGAACTCACTCTGTAGACCAGGCTGGCCTCGAACTCAGAAATCCGCCTGCCTCTGCCTCCCAAGTGCTGGGATTAAAGGCATGCGCCACCATGCCTGGCAAATAAATCTTTTTAAAGAAGGTTCTATTTTATATTTTATCAATTACTTTTTTAAAGCAGTCAACACATCTTTGCTTTGTACACTAATGCTTATTCTGATTATAAATAGTACACTGTGAATATTACTGATGCCTGATTACCTCAAGCATTTACTCCTAAAGCCAGAGACAGAGAGAGGAAAAGTAAAGCATTTTTACCTAGACAAGTCCCACTGCTCAGCCAGAAGGGCACTCGCAGCTCCTTCAGCGTCTTGGCTGCTAGTTGCAGTAACTCCTTTGCCCTCTTTCGAAAGACCATAGCATCCACAGTATTATCATCAATGTACTGCTGCAGGTTTAACAAACAGTTATCTATTATAACAATCCCTAAACTTCTAGAAACACTAATACGATATTTGAATCAAATTGAGAAATTAACAGTGCATCATTTTTCCATTGTAAAATAATCCAAATTTAGGGGGGCTGGCTCAGTGGGTAATGTGTTGCCATGGGAGCATGAGGACCTGAAACCTGGATTTCAAACACCCAGATAGAAGCTGAGAGTATGTGCCTGCAACACCTATGCTGTGGGGGTAGGGACAGATAGACAGATCCCTGGAGCTCACTGGCCAACCAGTCTCCAGCAGCTCCAAGTTTAGTGAGAGACCTATCTAAAACCTAAGGTGAAGGAGTGTGACTGCTGCTAACTTGTGCAAGCTCTGGTGGATGGCCCACGTCCAAGTGCACGTCCAAGTACTAAGTGGATTCTGTGGATTATAAACATGAAAGAGATGAAGGCCGAGGGCGTGCATTGGGCAGGAGTGCAGAGACCTGGGAGTGGACAGAAACAAGATGTAGTAGAGGAAGACACCAAGTGTTAGCCTCTGGCCTCATAGATACAAGTGCACAACTGTGTGCCCATACATTTATATACATTGGCACATACTCATACAAAAACCCAGAAATCAGAGTTTCTTAGTCGCACATTAAAATAATTAGGATAGATTCTAGAAGAACCAGTTTAGAAGGAAAGAATTTAAGTAACTAGGATTCCCCAATGATGAGACTTCAACTGTTATCACTTTTCTCTGCACATCAGAATTTAGCAGGCTGAGCAGCTGGGGGAAAAGGAGAGCTAATTGTATAGCTAGAAGCATTAAACAAAATAGATTACATGATGTTTCCAATGTCCAGTCATTTACTTGTCTTTAGACTCTGGGTGGTCTGTGTCTGGCTCTAGGTCTATCTCCGTTTACAAGAGTGTAAGCTCGATGAAGAAAAGACATCAAATGCCTGTGTCCACACCAGTATCTCCACGTCTGATGAATGGACAAGAGAACAGAAGAGGCAAATTTCACTGTCACTACTGTCTTCATTTATTTATAACTTAAAGGCAGTAACTATGCTTTGCAGAACCACTCTACAGATCTGAACGAAATCCTTCTGTAAAATACACAGATTTGTACTAATATCATCTTTTACTTAGTCATCTTGCTTGTTTGGATTTACTGCATTTTATTCTGTAACTGAAGAAAACAGGATGAATTCTTCAGTGATATTTCACTATGGAACAAAATGTAAGCTATTGGGCCTAGCAGAGTAAGGACGCAGGTCCCCGACTTCTGCTCTGCCTTCATCACTAGCCTCTTTACATGTCCTGTTATATCAATAAAATGCAACTTCTCAGCGTGGCAGTGGTGGCTCGTGCTTTTAATCCCAGCTCTTTGAAGGAGGATCTGAGTTTGAGGCCAACCTGGTCTACAGAGCAAGTTGAGGTCCAGAACAGCCAGGGCTACACAAATAAACCCTATCTCAAAAAAAAACAAAAACAAAAACAAAAAAAAAACCACAAAATCAAGTAACCACCCAGACAAAAGCAATATGGCACAGCCTTTCTAGCCTATGTGACCTTATATGCTGTTTTCTTTTTTAGTGTGCCTCTGACTCTGAATACAATGAAAATCATGTTTTCTCTCCAGTCTCTGAGAAATAACCCAGTTTTCCTAAAAGACAGGTACGTTTATTTTTCCAGTGTTTCTATTGACCGTGTACTAATACACAAAGCCAAGTAAATCAGTCAGCTCCTCCATTAACTTACAACAATCACCACTCACACATACTTTTAAATTCTTTAAAACATTAATATTTTTGATGTCTGTGCACTATGTACATGCCTGGTAGCCGAGGAGATAGAAGAGAACATGAAATCTCTTGAGGTTATAGATGGTGGTGAACCGCCACGTGGGTGCTAGGTATCAGACTCCAGTCCTCTGAAGGAGAACCAGTGCTTTAACCACTGAGCTATCTCTCTAGACCCACATGCTCATTCTTACTTTAGTTGTAACTGTTGGTTTTGTCTCAGTCTCCTCAGTGAGGCTGTAAACACGAGAGCAGGCACTGCATTTCTCCCGATGGAATCTATAACGCTGGAATGTCGTGTGGTCCAGAGGAGGTGAGCAACAAATACTGTAGGGAGGTTAAATGAGGAAGTAACTAATTCTAACAATGTCCTAAAGTAACTTGTGTTCCTTTACAAGAATGCAGGAGAGATACAGTTTACAGAGATGTCACTGGGATAATAAGGAATGGAACCACTAAATGGCTCTCTTCAGGAACAAAGTGTCTTATGAAGGAGCGCTCCCTGCAGGTAAATTGTTCTTATGGATTAAGCAAACTATAAAGAATCTCCTGAAATAAAATGTCCCTTTCCTGAGCCACTGCTTCTTTTAGAGCACACGACTGGATTGGGAGGTACATGCTCCTATGCTTGTTATAAGGAATGCCTAGAGCTAAAGTTTACAGACCCAGCTGCCATGTAGACTACATGCTAATCCAATATGACAGTGTTAAGTGATATCTTGAAGCTACAATTTTCCTCTCTGTTAAAAAATTCTTGCCTTATGAGAAACCTTTCTTCAAACTGTTGATCAGAGGAGTCCAAGAAACTCCCAAAAGATATAAGCCATTGTCCTTGGTTGTCTTTCAGAACATGAAGGGAAGACACCATTGCTGAAGACACTACACACTTTATACACACGGGACTCAGAGGAATCTAGCTAGAAAGGACCTGAAACCTCTCATAGTATCTGAAGGTGCTCATGCAAACTGTGAAGGAGAAAAGCAGTAACAGTCTTACTCAACTATAAACCCTACACACCACATCAATGAGCAGCATGGCAAGATGCCACCAGGGATTCAACAGTGGCACTTGCATCTTGGGAGTAACCAACAGCCACCTAATTGGACTTAAGGCTTGCTCAGTAGGAAGGATCTCATGCCTGGTTTTGTAAACCCGGCCAGTGGAGGAAAGAGGTCATGAAACCTAGAGAAGGACCTACTACTACTCCTTTCCTAAACCAGTATAATTCTACTGAATTCTGAATACTAGTATTTTCCCTTGTAGCCACAGTAAGCATAGCTCTCACCCCTTATCAATGAAGCTTCTTTCTACGTCAGATGGAGAACACCATAGAGACACAGTTGGCCACAAAGCAGAGAACTGAACGTGGGGTGCCTATCTCAGCCAATACATGTACAACCCAATCCCTGTTCTATGGAAGAGGGGGAGGACTCAGTAAAAAGATCACACTGTGAGACAGCATTCTCTATAGAGAACACGACATGAACCCCTAAACTTTAACAATATGGTCACCTCAACAGGACTACAGGTACAATGACAGTACCAGCTGACATTACAGTGTGGATGGGAGAAATCTCATAAGGCCCTAATCCCTAGATAACGAGCTATAGGCAGTGAATGGCTGCTAACAGATGAACAGTTTTCTCCAGTCCCCTGATAGGTTATCCAATGTTGTTTAGCTAGCTCTTATAACTTAATCAGGCTGAAGATAATGATTTGAATTTACAGATTTCATCAAATAGATACAGAAATAAATATATACAGACATATGCATAATGTTTCTATTAAGTGAGACAGCTGTGTATAGCAAAACCCAAAGAGCAATGGGCATACTACCTACTCCCCAGATGTCGTGGGCATACTACCTACTCCCCAGATGTCGTGGGCATACTACCTACACCCCAGATGTTGTGGGCATACTACCTACTCCCCAGATGTCAGTTTCTACAAGGACTCATGAGAAATGACTGACCCCAGAACTGGGATAGGAAAATCACAGGATGAGCCTAGAATATCTGTATTTTACTAAAATGGAAGAAAGATGGAGATAAGCCAGAAGATATAAAAGCTATTGGGAAGAGTTTTTAACTGGCCAAATATGGACCAATCTGAAGATTAAAGTAACTCATTAAACAGAAAACCATGAGTCTCTTATCTCAACAATAAATTTGATAAGAAATGTAATATTTTAATGGTTACAAAGTAGCTTGCAAACAAATACTTCTGATTACAAAGGGAAAAATGCAATATCACAAAAGTGAAGGCAGCAGGTAAGAGGCAGGATGCAACCCCAGCAGTGTTCTGTGGCCTTCCTCTGAACATTACCGCCAGAGAGAGAAGGGAGGCCACAGGACTCGGGAAGTCCAAGCTGGACTTGGGCGGAATCGGTTTTCAGTCTGCTGTTAGTGTCCTATCTAGGGTGAACACTATTTGTTCATGCTTCCTCAGGAAAAGCCAGGCGAGAAGCAGTAACAGGGAATGAGGTCGCACCTTCTGGGACATAATGAGAGGAGGAAGCATAGCAGCATTGCCTGCTGTTTATCTATGAGAAAAACCAGAGGGACAGTTGACAAATATCTAATGTAATCTCCAAAATTATCAAAGCCATGAAAGTAGTTACCCAAACTGGTAGAGAACCCAGCACAGACTACAAGAAATTAAAGAAACAGGAAATCAGTAAATGTGAATGTAGACTTTTGTTGTTGTCTTTAAATTGGTCTTGCCATATGCCTTGGCTAGCCTGGAACTTTTGGCAATCCTCCTGCCCTGTCTGAACATGAAGATTACAGGCATGTGCCATCATACACAGTTTAGATTGAGATTAAAAGCAATTTATGTTAATTCTTGATTTTTCATGTTCAGATATAGGAAATAATCTAGTTTTGTTTTGTTGTGTTTTTAGGAAAAAACTAAGTTATGTGAGGCTTTGGGATACTAGTTTATAGTTTACTCTCAAATGTGCCAGAAAAAAAAGAGGTGTTATTTCTATTGTACTGGCAACTGTTATATAAGTCAGACACTGCTTTTAAAATATCATTAAAATAAACGAGGGGGCTACTCTACTAGGTTTATTGGATTAGTTCATCTCAACAACCATTTAAGACTGTTTGGCGCCATCAAGTGTTCAAATGGGTGTACACTAACTCTAATTTGAAAGTGTACACTCCTGGTATCTTACTCAGGTAAGTAAGACCATGACCAAGGCCTCATCACAAGGCAGCAGTGGAAACAAGTCAGGCATCACTAATAACATGGCTGCAATGACTGCCGTGAATAAACTAAGACACCTGCTACCAGGAAGCTCCCAAAATTAGGAGGATGCAAGACACTCACAATTCACCATGGCAACTGCTAGGGCAGAGGTGGGCAATGCCCATAGGGCAGGAAGAAGCACTGAATCCATCCTTCCCTCTTATCACTGTGTGGTGGAGGCAGAACTTGCTTGCACAACAGGCCTAACACCTATGCTGCTCTCTAGCTTCTACCACGAAGCTCAGTAAATTTGACAGCCCTACGATAATAAATTCAAAAGAACAGGAAGAGCTAGAAGAACCTCTTGGGCTGTTCTGGGTATCAGCATGCGGTACGTGCGAAGCCTTGTGTTTGAGTTTTGGACCCTGGGCAGCAATAA
This sequence comes from Mus minutoides, assembly GCA_902729485.2. NCBI lineage: Eukaryota > Metazoa > Chordata > Mammalia > Rodentia > Muridae > Mus > Mus minutoides. The sequence goes on along the minus strand of LR749678.1, from coordinate 443,822 downwards.
GAGTCGGCACTTAGTATCTCCTGTGTGCTCTAGCTTGCTCTCCAGGACTGTGATAAACACTACGATCAAAGGGCAACTTGGGGGAGAAAAGGGTGTAGCTCACCAGTCACAGCTCATGCCTGAGGGAAATCAGGGCCAGCACTCAAGGGAAGAACAGGGCCAGCACTCAAGGGAAGAACTGGAGAGCTGGGCATGGTGGCACAGAGACAGGCAGATCGCTGTGAGGGAGAGGCAGAGAACCCCAGAAAGTGAAGGGCAAATAGAAGAACTAGGGTACCAAATCCCTACAGTCCAACTGCCTGTTTTCTTTTTCTTTTTCGTTTTTTTTTTTTTTTTCTTTCTGGTTTCCTATGACTTGTTACAGTTGAACTTTTATGCCCATCAAAATCATTTTTATATCACTACAGTCAGAAGCCTACAAAGTTAGAACAGCAGAGAAAACTCAGCTGGTCTTGTATAGCACTTTGCCAAACACACACTCACACACACACACATACACATTCATACTCAGTGCCAAACTTAGACAAACAAAAACAAAAACAAAAACAAACCCTTTCTAAATCCACATGACCCCTCTTCAGTGGCTATATTCTAAGCCAACTTGGACTTCTTTTTAAAAAAAAGTACCTTTAAAATAGTTAATGAGCTATCATAACTGTGGAATAAGCCAGTGTTCACCCTATCAGGATCTAATGAAATAAAACAATAAGACAATAAGTAAATGGTCATTCTCCATTCAGAGAAGAAGAAAGTTTGCCTGCCTGTGTGTGTGTGTGTGTGTGTGTGTGTGTGTGTGTGTGTAAGTGAAGCCCAGGGCTGCTTTTGACTTGAGATCTCTGGCTGAGTGCTGGCTGCAGTTACAAGCCTGCCATACTAGCCAGCAGAATTCAAGTTTTCTTTTGAGATAGGGTCTGTTAGTCAGGGTTGCCTCTGAACTCACCACATAGTTGAACGTCACCTACAACTCTCTGCCACTATCTTCCGAGTGCTGGGTTCATGTGGTGATGGAGAGCAAACTCAAGCCCTGTGCATGCTAGACAAGTACTCAACCAACTAGACTACATCCCAGCACACGGGGAAAAAGAGTTTAGTGTTTAACTTTAAATTAAAAGAAAATCAGTGGTGTGAAAACTGATCGACTTAATAAGCCATCTTAACCTATTCTGCAGAAGCCTCTCCATCTTCTCTTAAAAACTAAAATAAGCATAATCCTCTCCTTAAGTTTTAGTTTAGAAATACAGGTTTTGGTTGTTTCTAACCTGAAGGAACGCCCGAGCTTCTTTATACCTGCACTCGATAAATCTGGAGTGAGGTACTTCTTCTAGAAAGCGCCCTGGGTCTTTTGGAATAAGCATATTTAGTCCATCAACAGTAACTTGCTGTAACTCTGGCCTGAAAAACAAAAGTTAAAAAGAAAATTTACTATCAAGATTTAATCCAGAACACTGCCAGCCTTTTAAGACAGTAAACACTAGCAAGGGAGCTAAACATCAAGTGAATTTTCTTCAAATCCTTGGGCATCAACCAGCAGCCGTACTAGGATCTCTAAAATAAGACGGCAAGTAGCAACACAGGATTTTAGTTTTAAGTATTTTCACTTAAGTAGCTAAATTTGAGGGGAAGGAGAATGGATTTCCCTCTAGGGATTGAACCCAGGGCCTTGCACATGCCACCACTGAGCTACACCCTATCCCTCTTTCAATTTAAATTAATTTTTTTTCTTTTTGGGGGGGGACAAGGTCTCCTTAAATTGCTGGAGCTGGCTCTGACCCTGCCATCCTCCTGTTCCAGCCTCCCATGGAACTGGATTACAGGCCTCTGCATCTAAAATAGTTTTTCCAGGTACTTTGGCATTTTAAGCAGAAATGAAAGTTGAATGACATAATTTTCACTTACTTAGTTTTAAAGAAGTAAACAGTGTTTACAGTTAAAAACTCCAAGTGAATTCCTGTAACGCAGAGGTCTCGCTGACCAGGGAGACACCTGCAACCCACCTGCGAGAATATTGCTTGGGAACTTTCTACTCCTCTATGTGAAACTATAAAGCACACAGACTGCTTTATCTACAGGCCTGGCACATGATATACTCACAAGTTATTTTTTGGTCAGTGATTTTGAACTTAACTAAATTATTAACTAAACTTTGAAGTAAACTTTTACTAGTTGAAGAACTTAAAAAACCTGTTTGAAACACAAAATAAGAAAAAAATGCATACATATGAATAGTCAAAGATGTCAACGAACAGTTTCCGATAATTCGGAATTGTTTCAGCCAATGATATTTCTGACTTCTCCAGTTTTGACACCTTTTCAGCTCTTTCTCACATGGGTGGTTTTAAACACTAAGATGAAGACTTATAGTTCTATGGCATAACAGTGAGCAGTGTTTCTCTGAAAGTGCCCCAAAAGGACTTTGTTATGAAAATTCTTATAAATGATGAAGTTGAAAGCAAAAGACATCAAGTTCTAGTATATCAGACATATTATAATATCATTACTAATGACTTCCAAAGAGAAAGAAAAGTACTACTGTGGGTTATAAAGTTGACATTTATGGTCTAATTTTACATGAGTCTCTTCAGGTACCCACTTCTTGTCAGCAGTATTTTTATCATTGTGACAGTTAAGGGTAATTATACACAGTATTGTTTTTATCATTGTGGTAGTTAAGGGTATACTATTATACACAGTATTATTTTTATTCCTATAATTTCATAGTTTTCTGAGGCAATGTCTTGTGATTCCATCTAGGCTGGCCTGGCAAATCCCCTGCTTCACCTTGAGTGCTAGGATTTACAGGTGTGAGCCACCACCTCAGGCCATGTTGGAAATAAAGTAATAATCACACATACATGCATACTCAGGTGCATGTGTAAGACATAAGACCATGAGTTACAATACTTGTGATCTCACCTTCATCACAGACACTGAGATTTGCCAGCTCCACTGGAGATCCCTGTGTACCTCACTCAGTAGCTCCCCCTCTACCTCCCTATTCAGGAATACACTCTATCTTGCTTTGGAGTAACTTTTCCTTACTATTCTCAGAACCATTATTCTATTTTAAATATATCCACAAACACAGTATACCTCTATCCTGTTAGTCTTTTTTGCCTTGGGACACTCAGCACTGTGGGACCCATCCACACTACTGCAGAATCACAGTGGATTTTCCTGAGGTATAATACTTCAATGTGTGTGTATATACATACATGTATATATAAATATAAATATGTCATATTATTGACTTATTACCGTTTATTGTTATAGATTTACCTGTCAAAGGCTCCAGGATAACGACCAAACTGTAACTTTCGAAAAGGAACAAATTTTCTGTCCATGTGTCCTTTGAGTCGCAGGTGACCATGCCAGAGGTAGTTACCACTCCTCTCATGAAAGACTACCAAGTGGATGGCATGAGTGGCTAGCTTACAGACATAGTGCAGAGGGATTTCAGTCCCAGAGAGTGAGTCTATTCCATCTAGCCGAGGATCTTTGCTTTCAGTCTTTAGGCATTGAAACCCCATATTCTCAGCTATCTGAAACCAGCCATCCTAGCATAAAACAAAGATCAAGCAAGATTATTTAAAACCAAATATTAGTAGCAAAACAAAAACAACTGTTACACCATTAATTAGGCCATGTTTTTATCTTTGTCTTTTTGCTAGAACATTTTTAATGAGAGTAGTGAACAGAAGGTAGTGCTGAAAGACTCAAGTAGCAAAAGAAAGCTGTGGAGAATGGAGACTATCCCTAAGGACTCTGAAAATTAATGCAAATTTCTCCCCATGGGATGGAAATGCTCATTTAGTGTTCCCTCACTGATTTCCATGAAGTGGATGTTAGGAGCAGGAACAGAAAAGCAAACTTGCAATTGTTATCTCCAACGACTTTAAAAATGCTGTAACAGAACTCACAACACAAGCAAACATCAGGAAACCAATCCTAACATACTGTAAGACAATGAATGCTTTTCAAAACCATTAAGATTTAAATCTTATTTATTAAGATTATCCTGCACGTAGATTTAGTAGATGACTAAATATTACTAAGAGTATCTGCTGATCCTGTGGCTATATCTCCATCACAACTCAAACATCTATGGCTCAGGGAACATCGCAGGGCGGGGTCTGAAAAGCTGTGAAAGCCAGAATACCAGGAAACCCAATGGGAAACAGTCCTTCTAGAAATGGCCGATATAATTCTGTTACAATTAAACACCCCTACACACCCACCACATGAGTATCTGCTAAGTATGGTGCCCTGTGAACTGTAATCCTTACAGAAAGATTATAAATTTGAAACCAAAAAACAATCTTTTTTTTTTTTTTTTTTGGTTTTTTGAGACAGGGTTTCTCTGTATAGCCTTGGCTGTCCTGGAACTCACTTGGTAGACCAGGCTGGCCTCGAACTCAGAAATCCGCCTGCCTCTGCCTCCCGAGTGCTGGGATTAAAGGCGTGCGCCACCACGCCCGGCAAAAACAATCTTTTATTTCACTAGAAATTTAAAATCTCCAAAGAACTTTTACTTATATTCTTACATTTGCATTTGGATATGATATCTACTCTATATAAGAAGCAGCATGAGTATTTTAAAGTCAACTTTCAAAACGGCTAATAATACAGAGGCACTTAAACTGTACAAGGTACACGCACACTGACTGTCTCCTTTGATACCCACAGAAACTTTGTGAGGTCAGCCAGGAAGGTATTATTTATGTCTAATCTACAGTCATGGATCATAAAGATTTAGGACATTGAGGATCAAGGCCAGCAAGCTCACCTGACAGGCCGTCTCATCAGTCTCTAACTGATCTTTGCTTCTTCCATGGACTCTGTTGTATTAGTCTTGACAACTATAGAGCATATTTCTTTCTTTTAAAGTAGCAGTGTACCACACTCAAGGGACACTTTGGAAATGTGGAGGAATATTTCCTATATCAATAAACTGGCATTTAGAGGCTGAGGTCAGAACACTGGTGTTGTGAGTGACCAAGTGACCATCCTGTTTATGTCCTTATCATTTATGTCCTGCAGCCCCTCCCACTCCCCAGAGCTTTACTTGGTGTCATTAAGGCAGTGTTGCATACAGCAGGTGTTAGGTAGCTGTTGAGACCCTGTCTATCCCTCCACAAGGGCATAAACAGTCAAGGCCAGCTGGAATGATCTGTTTGCAAGAGAGCACAGCTGAACTCCCCAAGATGGTAACTGCTTGGCTCAGACCAATCTAAAAACCACGGAGAATCCTATGAGCAGAGTAAGCTAGTTAGTGAGTATTTACTCATGATAAGGTGGACTGACTATCATGTAACTATAAAATGAGTGATGATAGGAGGTATGTGTATGCACATGAGAATTCTCCTAATTCCTTATCTAAGTGAGATGTTAGGTAACACACAAACATTTTTGAATGAGAAACTAAACAAGACAAAAGGCACTGGGTCCAAGGCTCACAGTATGCAGGAAAAGGAAAGGCAGACAGCGCCTTGGCTTACTGAGGTCTGTGTTATTATCTGACCTTCTGAACTCAATACCAGTATTATTTTTGCTTAAAAATAAAAATGAAGTTTAAAATATCACATTCTCACTTTTCCACAGGTTGAGACATCTTTAAAATATAAAATGAGAAAAAAAAGCAAGCCAACAAAGACCATATCCTTATATACACAAAACCTTATATACAACAAAGACCATATCCTTATATACACACTTCACCTGTTTCTCACCTGCTTCACTGCCTAGGCAGAACCATGGGACAAGATCTCTGACAGTGAGTTTGAGGCAACCGAGGATCCTGCAGCATATACTGCTGTCCCAGAGTACAGTACCACTCCAGGAGTCCAACCTGCCAGAGTCAACATGACTTAGCAGACCTGCTATAGAACGTCTGCATTTCGCACGAAGGCTGACTACTAATGCTCATATTTCTGATTCAAGCTTCTTAATCTCTTTCCCACCAGACTCTACCACTTAAACGGTCTATATCCCTACCTCTGCTCTGGGGACCAAGTTTACAACACACAGACCTTGGGGAAACACATCTACACTGGATGAAAACGATGACAGATACCTGAAATGAAGAAGCACCTCTCCTCCTTATTCCTGTCTGCCTTTCATCTTGAAACTACAAAGGAGGATAGAAATGTAAGATCAACTTTTGGAAACATCTAAAAACTACTCCATGAGTATCAAACTACTACCTCGTACATACAAAATGGAGGAAAGGTATAGTAGACAAAATCACACACTTTGTTGCCGAAGGTACATCTCAGTTAGAATCAAGAACGGAATGTTAGAATGTGCTACTCCCTATAACATAGTAAATAAAGGCTGCATAGTAAGGAATACAATGAGCTTTCACAATTACACTAAAGGGAGAAACAGGCTTGGGAAAGATTTGTGTTCAAGGAAAAACATTCATTCTAAGTCAGATCTGAGGCTGAAGCCACAGGTGTGCACCATAATAAGGTGAGACCATGTGAAACTGTTGCTTTGAACTTATAATGAACTTACAGAATGAAGCACTGCTTTGAACTTACTATCAACATCCATCTGTGACACTCTTCCCAATATGACTGCAGATGTTTTACACTTTCAACTCACCTCATCCTTCCACAGGTGATACTGCAGTGCAAACGTAGTGAAGTCTCTCGGAACACAGAAACATCTGCATTCTGAGGCCAGGCCTTGAGAAGTATTTTTCACTTGTTCCAAGTTTTTATTAATAGATTCCAGAATCCACGGGTCAATAAGGAACACTGGCACATTTTGGCTGGATGTCAGCATAATAAATTTCTTAACTGCACGCTGTTTCAGAGGAAAATAATCTCTATGAAACCATTAAGTCAATAGAATTTTTTTTCCAGTGCTGGGAACTGAACCCTGGACCTCACACTTACTAGGTAAGTGCTCTGTCACTACAGAAGCCAAGTATGGTGATGACTGCCTGTAACCTCAACATTCCAGAGGTAGAAACAGGAGACTATCACAAAGTTTGAGAGGCAAGCCTGGTCTACACAGAAAGTTCCATGCCAACCAAGGCTACAGTTGTCTCAAAATAACAGACATAAATAAGACAAAACAAAGAAGCAATAAACAAAGAAATTTTTTAAAATCAAAGGCTGTTTGGTCTTTGTTGTTGTTACTAAACCAGCATTATTTTTCAGTTTTAAGAACTGTTGTTGACACAGGATCTCATGCAGGCCAGGCTGGCCTGCACAGTGTCTGTCTGTAGCTGAGGGTGATCTTGAGCTCCTGGCCCCCCTGCTATCATGTCTGGTTTACACAGAGCTTGAGATTGAACCCAGGGCCTCCTGCATGCTAGGCAAATGCTCTGCCAACTGAGCTACAGTTTAACTCTGCCCTCTCAGCATTGTTTTGCATTTTTAATTGGGTAGAAAAAAGTAAAAAAAAAATTATTTGTAAAATACGGAGGTTTTGAAATTTTGTAAAACAAAAAATGTAGTGTATATATTTCATTATCTGTTCCTTTCCTCTTCCAAAGAAAGCACTGAGATTTTTATTCCTGGTTATTAATTCCCCTTTATGTTTGTAGGTCAATTCTGATTCATATGTTCATTTATTTGGGGAAGCAATATAGCTTAGTGAACAAGAATTTTAGAGATGGAAAGTTTCCATCTGGATTCAGATACTTACTAGCCAACTGACCTTACTCTCTCTAGCTAAACTGAGAACAGCAATAGATACTGATTTTATAAGTATGGACACATGGACAAAATGAGATATTGCATATAAAGCTCTTGGTAGAAGGTCTACCCTCATAACAATAACCAAGGTAGTTATTGTACTTGCCATCCTTCAACACATATTTGAGGAGGAGAGCAATGAATGACCTACAGACAACATTGTAACTGAGACTTCTTGTCTGGTGTACATACCCACTGTGTGCTATCAAATCCAACTCGATTTCCTTTGGATTTTGATGAACCCGGTCCATTCTAACAGAGGGGAAAAAGGGTATTTTAGTAAATTAATAGCCCAGCAGGCAATATCCACATGCTTATTTTCATACTCAGAAGCAAACAGTAATATAATTTTATACTACAATCAACCCAAGATGTAAAACATTGAAAGAGTATCACAAGTTATTGAAAAATTCAGGTGACAACAGATGCTGGCGTGGATGTGGAGAAAGGGGAACACTCCTCCATTGTTGGTGGGAATGCAAGCTGGTTCAACCACTCTGGAAATCAGTCTGGCGGTTCCTCAGAAAATTGGACATAGTACTACCGGAAGATCCTGCAATACCCCTACTGGGCATATATCCAGAAGATATTCCATCTGGTAATA
>LR749678.1:334791-426978 GCA_902729485.2 Mus minutoides | reverse complement strand
TGTAGTGATGTACTCACGAAATTGAGGTGACTACTTGACATCCAGGTCTAGAAGATGCGAGCTTCTGGTTTGGGGCTTGAAAGAAATACGCACTTCTGGGACTGGCACCTGGCATCTTTGCTTTTAGCAGTGTAATTTAAAGAGTTATTGGCAAGGAGCAGATGTGGATTTTGATAGGAATTTTTGAAAATTAAAAAGCACTAAAGAAATTACTGTAATTTTAAGTTCTTTTTACAAAAGTTACTAACGGCGTATAGAAAAAAATGAAATAATTTACCTATGCACCCCGTTCTATATAATTTAACTCAGATTGGCCTTAAACTACTCAGCCAGTATGGCCTTCAACTGATCCTACACATCTTCCACATCTCAAGTGCCGAGATAACAGTGTGCATCGCCATGCTTGCCTTAAAACAGAATTTTTCTAAAAATTGTGATGGAATGTGGCTGTATCAAAAATTTCTCTTGTCTGACATGCCTATGATTCAAGCATTTGGGGAGACGAGGCAAGAGGATCTAGAGTGAGGCCTTGTCTTTAAACACACACACACACATGCACGCACGCATGCACGTGTGCACACACACAATATAATTGATGCCTACTGGAGTACTAAGAGGTGATATTTAAAAAGAAATGAGGAATGCTTATTATGCTCAACAATGTCTGGAAATTATAAGGAGGAAAAAAAAAAACTTCCCGGGTTTTAGAAGTGAATAGATTTCAAGTGCATAGTAAATCTCATCTTGTATAAACCTTGAAGGAGGCAGAGGACTAGCCACTTTTCTGATTTGAGCTAAGTTTAAGTATAGATAGAGCTCATTGGTTTTCCTATATAAGCACAGTCATAATGTGCCATCTACATTATCAAGTTTCTGTTACTGTAAAGTGGATTGGGATTTAGAGGAGAGAATTTAGAACCCTTCAAAGAAAATCGACAATCCTTTTGGTAATCCTAGACATAACTTGTCAGCAACTTTTATTATTATTATTATTATTATTATTATTATTATTATTATTATTATTTGGCAATTTATCTCTAAATTTAACTCTACTTGCAAGTAACTTTATTCTTTTTAATATAAGCTTACAAAGTAAGAGCCCTGCCTACCACTGGAAGTTGGACAATAACCAGGTAAGCACGCTGATGACGATGGTCCTTGTTGATGGGTTGAATGTGAAATGCTCCCCAGACGCTTCTGTAGGAATCCCTTGTCTCCAGGCAGTTTTAGAACCTTGGAGGGGTAGGATTCCTAAACGCTGGAGGAAGTAGGCCATTAGAGAGATCAGACATTAAAGATTACAGCCCAGCTCCCCCTTTAGCCTGCTCTGTGCTTCTTGGTCCAGTCCATCCAGATGTGAGTAGACTTAGTCACCTGCCCCTGCTGCCATATACTCTGCCCTGTCCTCCTTCCCACGATAGGCTTTAACCTCCCCAACTATGAGCCAAGGGGATGTTTACTCCCTTACCTTACTGCCATCAGACCCCGTCCTGTAACTAGAAAGCAGTACTTCTCAGGCAGGTTCAGAGAGACAATTTGGGAGACTCACTCACCATAAAAAGTCTTTTAATCTAGTGAAGCAAATTTAAAGCTAAGGAGGAATACAAATAGCTTCCACCAGAAGGAAATATTCACCTTCCAAGAATCATCCAGGTGTATGTACCTACACATTCTGGCCTGGTAACAGTTGTGGTATCCTATGGCAAAAGTAGAAAATACCAGCATTAACAAATTTTAGCAACCAAGAGCTTAACCATCAAAATGTCATATTCATGGACCAGAGAAATGGCTCATCAGTGAAGAACACTCCATATTCTCCCAAAGGACCCAAGCTCTATTCTGTAACTCCAGTTCCATGGTTTCTAATGTCTTCTTCTGGCCTTTGAGGTACCCACACTTGTGTGACATACAAATATACCTAAATAAAATTAATACAGACGTTTCTTTAATATCCAGCCTTGGTAGTTTGTTTGTTTGTTTGTTTGTTTTTCAGAAGGAACATAAATCCGGATTCAAATAGGGGAGCGATGGTATAAGTACTGCATGACCAGGAATACATGCATGTAGACTCCCGTTGGCATATCCAAGCTGTAAGTGTTGCAGCTCTTAAGGGAATGGCTTCCCCTACAGAAGTGTTCCAGCTCTACTGGGGCTGCAGGAAAAGGTTTCCCCAAGGCAAGTCTAATGGTTCTGCTTTAGCAGGGGAAATTTCCCCAGCAAAAGTGTTAAATAGCTCTACTCCATCCAGAGCCAAGGAATAACACAAAGTCACACTGCTCAACAAACCTCACACAAGAGATTTATTGGGAGGGGAAACCCAGTAGGGTTTCCCCTTGAGAGAAGCAGGCAGGGTTTATAAGGGGTTTCTTGTGGGGCAGGGCAGAGCTTTCCAGGGTAGAGATTTCCAGAGTGAGGATTAATAAGATTTCAAATCCTGAGCTTGGGGAAGCTCAGGAATTGGTGGGACTCTGTTTCTTGGCCCTTGTCTAGGTCTTGGGGTCAAGTCAGGGTCAGGGTGGTTTTTCCTTTTGTCCTTTTTTTACACTATGTAAGCACCATCCAGTCTCCACATATTGCCATCCATGGTGTGTGTGTGTGTGTGTGTGTGTGTGTGTGTGTGTGTGTGTCTGTGAGTGCGCGCACACATGTACATGTATGTCTATCTTTTTTTTCTGGATAGATCTTGGGAACATGCCTACACAGGTCCTCAAGGAAAACTTACAGATGACCAGGAAAGAAGGTCTGGGATACTGGCCTGAGGAACCCATCCTCTAGTTTCATTTCCTGTTGTTGTGATAAAATACCCTCACAGGGCAATGGAAGGCAAGGCTTATTTCTGTCTCACAGTCTTGGATTACAGCATATCATATTAGGAAGTCAAAGTAGTGAAAGCTTAAGGGAGCTGGTTGCATCTCATCCCAAAGCAGAAAGGAGAATAAGAACAAAGAATGCATGCTGGTGTTCAGTTAGCTCTCTCCTCTTCAGTCCAGGGCCCAGCTGGTGAAATGGGGTTGTCCACACTCAGGATAGTCTCTCTACCCCACCCATTTACACACCCACAGAGACAATCCCTCATGGAGACTCCTGTTTCATGGGATTTTACATTGGGCCAAGTAGACAATTAGAACCAGCCATCAGACACCCTTAGGGAATTGTACTAGGTGAAGCTGGGAGCTTGATTTCCATCATGGAGTTTCAGGATGAGTCAATATGAAGAAGATCCGGGTTAACCAAGCACTGCACCAATAGCTATATAAAAACAAGATCCCTACCCTTAAGTTTCCATTCTTATCCCGACTCAGGTCAAGAAATATGGAAGACATGATCCTTGGCTTCCTTCCAATTGTGATTTTATGAAGAGCAGTGCAGTGGAGACAAGGTCAGGATCTGTAACCCAAGAATCTGGTGCATGTACAATCTTGTATCATATTGTTTATACTACTGGATGGCTCTGTTTAGAATACAAATAACCTTCCCTTAACATATATTTTATCACTGGATTTGTCAATCCCTCTGGTGCTGACCTTGAGTGAAGTGGGGATAAGCAGCTAGTACCATGTGATGGAAGTAGCTGGGAGGGTGAGGGCTGCTGCATAGCTGAGCTTACCAGCCATGCAACAGAATGGAGTCCCACGCACCTGAAGAGGATGTGGTGGCATCTTTTGCTGATGTTGGATGGGTAGCCACCGAAGAAGAAGAGTACTCAACCAGACTCAGGGCAGAGGTCAGGTCCAAGCCTCCTCATAAGGATGACCCTCCTTGCTTTGAGAAGTGCCGCCACCTGCCCCCCAAGTGGGCACAGTTCCTCACCAAACTTGTCTCAAGACAAACCTTCTCCAGAGATGACCCTAACCAGTGAGGCAGTCTTACAAATGATCTCTACACTTGAGAAAGCTTGCTGCCCTTAAAGCTCAGATGGCCGAGATTGTGACCCTGCAGGAGCAACAGAATCCAAGTGCAGGTTGCTTAGATTCTTCCACATGTTATTGTAATTATCTGTATTGAATGCCCCATCCTCCCCCTACACACCCCCCTCCATTGGTGCTCCACCAAAGTACATCTGCTTTTTATCTGATTGAAGAACGAAGATAGCAAACACTCAGTGCTGGAAAGACTTTGGCTAAGGGCCTCCCAAAGAAGCCTGCCGTGACAAATATGCCAGATATCTGTAAAGACATGAACGGTGTGAAGCTATGGTCAGTCGAGAGGTCAGAGAAAGATGTAAACCTAGGCCAGTGGATACAACTGACCCTGCTGCGCTCATAGCAGAGGCTCCGAGAAAGAAGTTTTCGTATCAGCATCGACACAATAGCCAAGGAGAAGCTGAAAGAGGAATTCCAAAGCCAGAGTCAGAGGCCACCTCAGAGCCCACATATATTGAAGTCTACAGGCAAAAATGAAGGCTTTAATTGAAAATGGTCCCCAGACTCCTAATGGACAATGAATTAAAAAAGACTCCTGGTTCACCTGCTGGCTTGCAGAGCTGAGTTTGGCTAGTAGAAATCACCAGTATTTATACATTCCTGACTGTAGTGTTCATTGGTCTCCTTCTTAGCCAAATTAGAGGAGTAGGAAGTGAAAGCACCAGGTGGTTTGACTCCTATGAGATGGACAGGTTTGAAGCTCTCCTTAACACACATGGATTATGTGCATTTTCAGTTCTTAACACTAAAATCTGTGCAAAAGTTTTATATGCACACCTTCGGATATGAAAAGGTGTAAAATCTCACCATGAATGGCATCACTGTAATCTTCCTCTTCACTGGGAGTTTACTAGTCAGCGATGGATGGGCTGGTACACTAGCACACTATTGGAGCTGGGAATGCCTTGGACAGGACTGAGTAGATTCTCACTTTCTGTTTTCTCTGTTTGCTGAGTTTACATAAACAGCAGAAGATGTTTACTGCTGAGTCTCTGTGTTGCTTTCTGTTAGAGGGAAGTGAGGACCAGGAAGACCGTTTACACCTCATTACCACTCAATACTGGGAAGCAAATGAACTTCTCAAGTAGTAACAAATCAAATTATTGAATTAAATCATTTCTTAAATAAAAGCCAGAATGTATCATCTTTCTTATCAGTTTAATAAGTGGCCTTATGAAGATGATTTATTGCTAAGTTAACAATTGTCTTAGTTAAGGTTACTATGACTGTGATGAAACACCATGGCCAAAAGTAACTTGGGGGGAGGAAATGGTTTATTTCACTCACAGTACCATATAGCAGCAGGTCATCATCACAAGCAGTGAGGGCAGGGACTAAGCAGGGCAGGATCCTGGAGCCAGGGGCTGGCTTGCTCCCCATGGCTTTGCTCAGCCTGCTTTCTTATAGGACCCAGGAACACCAGCCCAGGGGTGGCACCACCCACAATGGGCTGGGTCCTCTCCCATCAATCACTAATTAAGAGAATGCCTTACAGCCAGATCTTATGGAGACATTTTCTCAATTGAGGTTCACTTCCTTTTAGATGACTCTGTGTCAAGCTGACAAACTAGCCAGCACAATACTTCTAGAAATGTCAGCATAATTGAATTTAGAATTTTGAAATATTGGTCAAAATACCCTTTATAATGAAACATTACTGAATAGGTGAATAATTTCTGTTTAAGTTATTTATTGTTGGTCAGCCAATAAATTACATTATGCAGATAAACCTTAGGTGTTATTAGAAAGAAGAAAACTGCCTTTATTATCTAGGGCTTGGAAGGACTTGTTATAATCTAATGTACTTAATGTAGTTTTCATGATTTTTGTGTTTCTGATAGACTCCTTAATGTCAGAATCTCTTAGCATGAGTAAATATTTGGATTATTTAAATCTAGACTAGTGGTTCTTAACAGGAAAATTTAGAGATGGGAAGTATAGATAATATTTTAAGTTATTGAAAATAGATGTTCTAAATCATAAAAAAGATTGGGATATTTTCAAAGCTTTTATTTAGTTTAAATTGTGGTATGTTTTTGCTGTATATTGTTTCTAAATATTTTATATGGTTTGAAAACTGTCTTTTATGAGATTCAGAAAATTTGCTTGACCACATATTTTGACCTAAGAAGTTTATATTTATATCAGTACTGAACTTGGCTAGCATTCTACTATATGAAAGTTACTATTTTAAAATAAAGCAAGCTGTTGAATTTTCAAAAAAAAGAGAGAGGGGACATAATTTAATTAGGAAAAGACCAAATTTGGAGAAGCCAGCTGCCACATGATTTATGTTATGGAGGGAATGTGAAGTGTCCCTCCGGCTCTTACAATTCATAATGGTGCTGTTTTGGAGTTTATGGAACCTACAGTTGCTGGGAGCAGGCTGTTTGTGGGCAGGTCTTAAAGGTTACGAGTTTACTACTGGATCCATCTCTTGCTTGTTCACCCACTATGCCTTCTCACAGAGGATTTCCATCTCCTGAAAACACATCTTTCTTCCCTGAAGGCAGTTACTTGTCAGATATTTGATCTTAATGACAAGCGAACAGTCTACGTATTTATAATGTTAACTGCAGAAAGAGATACAAAGAACATATACAAGGTATCATACAAAAATAGTTGCAGGTACAAGTCAGAAAGGGGAACCTTCAAAATTTTGCTAATCTATTATTTAAGTCTATTATTATTCAAGTAACTGAGCTGTGGAGGCCAGCTCTTTGCTTAGCAACCACAAAAGGATGAATGATCCATGCTTGCCTTTTTAAATTAACAATCTGTTTGCTTCTATTTTAATTCAGAATACTATAATGTATTGTCTTATCCGTGCATTTATATGCAAGAGAAATCATTGAATAACTTAACCTTCTGAGGGTAAGTGCACTTAAAATCTTGACCTCACTAAACTGTTAAGTTGCAGCTATCTATAGGCCTTCAAACAGAAGGACTGCCCCTCAAAACCTGTCACATGTTTCTCATAATGCAAGACTGTTTTCCCTTTATCTTTCTCTTGCTGACAAAGACCTTAAACACAGGAACTACAACCTAAATAGAGTCAATCATTCACTTTCTGTCAGGTTAGAATACATGCTGTAAGCAGGACTGGGTTCTGGATCTGACTCTCTTAGTGACCCCTCTACAGAAATGTTACCTAGGATGCATTTATTTTAAATTAATATGAATTTAGCTATTCAATTGACTGGTACATTACCCACAGTAGCTGCCTGCGGCTACTGGCTACGGAGTACAGCAGTTCCCATCATTACATAAAACGCTATTAAATGGCGTTGTCTAACATATTTTGAGGAAATGAAACAATGACTTTTTAAACATTCTCTTTATCAATAAACAACTATAAGTATTTAAATAAAAGTTGATAACAAATAAAAAATTGACACAAAAGAAAGCAAAAAAAAAAGGTTTAATTTTTAGAAGAGATAATACAGATGCTTTTGTAAAAACCTCAAGTGGAACATTTCATACAGAACATACAATCATTTCAACATACAAGTTGCTACACTTTAAATAACCACTTTGAAAGTTTAAAAAAAATCATTGAAAGGCTTTGTCTTGTTGGTAAGGAAAATGAGGCAGTGTGCTCATTTCAAACACTCTTGCAGCACTGAATACATCATGTGTATTTTAAATAGTCTTCATCCACAACTTAGAGGTTAAACCTGAGGAGCTGTAATTTTTATTATCACGACTGCATAGCAAAATCATGTCCAGATAACAAACATACCAAAATCTGTGGAGTAGGATAACTTGTAAACCATTTAATACATCCAATTTAGAGCAACACAACTATGTCCAGACATAATAACTGACAGGTAATGAACAAGGTTTTGAAGTATTTCTTTTTAAATAAAAGGTACAATTCAATAAAGTTGATGAATATTTGTCAAATGCAACAAATTGTTGAACCACTTGGTTGTTGGAAAAGTTATTTCAGCCAAATTCACTCTGCATGGGGCAAGTGCAAACTCCTGGTGGGGAAGGGGCTGAAGCCATTTGCTTAAGTAGGCTTCCCCTCTACACATGAATGCTGCAGTAGACTTATAACCTGGAAAAGTTGTGTAGTTGATGAGAAATATAAAAACAATCATGCACAAAGTAAATTGATACTAAAGGACATTTTGAAGGATGTCTTATTTTAAAAAATCATTTAAAATCACTGCTTATACCAACTTAACATGCTTTTTCTAACTAAACAGCATTTACAAGTATCCAGACACAGCCATTCTGAGTGGAAAGCACCCAGTTCACCTCAGAGTCGACTTCACTACACCCCTCACAACAGCCCTGTGAGGTAGGCTAAACAAGGTACAACGTTGGAAGTAAGGCAATAGAGGCCCGAGAGTGAAGAGCGACTCAGAGATCACACATTACTGTAGGGGGCAGCTATGAAGAGGAAGTTTAAATACTTAAAAGAATGCCAAAAATCTTTAAGACTTGCAGTTTTTGCCTGAAGTTATTCCCCAACTTTAGCTACTGTATCTTAATAGAATCAGTTATGGATTTGATTTCAAAGAATTTCCATTAAAAGATCAGTTACTCTCAGTCCTTTGGTATCTTACAGATATTGGAAATGTTAGTATGAAATTCTCCTCATAGTCCTGCACCCTCCAAAAAGTTCCAATATTACTAAAATGCCTTTTACCATTTTCTTCTAACTTGATTTATTGTAAAATTGATTCAATCTTAAATTCCAAGCCAAGCAAATACATTCACTGACCTCTGCCCTACATACTGCATAAACTTCTACATGTTTATTCCTAAGCACCAACTTAAGTTGACTGTTACTAAGAAAATATATAGTTTTAAACAAATATAACTTAAATGATTATGTATCAAAGCTAATATTATTAACCCAGAAAAAAGTATTCTTTTGATATGGTTGGGTAGTCAGATAAAAGTTCTATAGTAATTACTGGTATTGATCACTAAGCCAGTATTATATGGCATGTCCAAAGTTCCAATGCGAACAAAAGCAGCAAACAATCCACTTAAATTCCAACTGGTGCAAATTTCCTATGGTATTCAGATAATCATACCACGCAGGTAACACAATACTGACATCAGAATCACAAATGTGAACACTGTTACGAGACACATAAAACTAAAAATACCAAACATGAGGTAATGTCACTGTGATGATTTACTGTAAGAAAAGCTTCATTACTCTAGGTCTGAGCGCTGGAGTTAGGAAAAGGTATACTTGCTTGAAAAGAACAACTTGATGGTGACGTGGATACTGAGTCAATTCATGCTCACCTCTGACAGGATGAATATGATGTAAAAATAAAACAAGGAAAGTAACCTTTCCAAGCTTTTTATTATAATATAAAAGTGAAATATTACTATGTGTAGTTAATTTACAAGCAACAAGTGTACTTAAAAATTTTTTAAGTTCTGTGTGTGTGTGTGTGTGTGTGTGTGTGTGTGTGTGTGTGTGTGAGAGAGAGAGAGAGAGAGAGAGAGAGAGAGAGAGAGAGAGAGAGAGAGAGAGAGCGTGAGCGCAAGCATGTGCACACACGTGTGTGGGTCCAAAGGCAACCTGCAGGAGGTAAGTCTCCCCTTCCATTTGGGTCCCAGGGAACAAACTCAAGCCATCCGGTTGTAGCAAGTACTTTCTCGTGAGCCACCTCACCAGCCCATGAACACAGTTTTTAGGAATTTACTGACATACTAACAAAACATTATTTTTAGATCTAGACTATCAAATCAAAAATGGCAGAATGAGGTTCATACGGTGAATTAAACTCTACGGCTTTTGGAAACCTAGACAGAAAGTAAGAAAATTGGTGCTACATCATAAAAACTAAGTACTGTTGTATGAATTATATGCTGATCTAACAAAGACGCTAAAAATCTATGACTAAAACAGTTGAAATTTTAGCCTAACAGTTGTATTTCATGGTAAGACATCTATACTGTCTTTTAAGATTAATATTCTTTGGAGTAATCACTTCCCATATATATCCCTTTCCAATTTTTAAAAATTGTTTTTGAAAGAAATAACTGCAAATACATAAATAGCTATAATTTCATGGAAAAGATATATAGACAAAACTAGGTAATTCTAGATAATTGACCTAATTAAAATATTTCATCATAAATATTTTCTTTTATTATTATATCAAGGATCAATCATGGAAGTTCAAATTATACATAGTATTGTTGATGGTTTTAATTTTTTTAGAATCTTCAGAACAGAACATAACATCTTCAGAATAGAACGAGAAGGCCTAGCCTGGCTGTCCAGTAGTTTACTGACACATGGTAGAGGTGCTATCAATTAAACGCACAGACAGACACTCTTAACACTTTTAAAAAAGCCTATACCTGGAACATTCAAAAGATCACTGTATATTAAATTTCTATGTGCATTAGTCATTAAATACTTGGTATATCCATATTTACCAGTATTTAAAAGATGTGACACAATCAGCTGAGTCAAATGAATTGTAGCAAATTCTTTTTCTAAAGTGCTTAAGGCAGCTCCTTCCTGTCTACTTCTAGCTAAATGAAACTGGTTTGGAATTCAACTGCTAAGAGGGAAATACAATACTTAATACATATTTTATGAAGCAGTTCTTTACACTGGCGATATATCCCTTACAGTCCACCTCCCCTATATTTCCTTCATGGAAAGCAGCCATGTTTGAGCTGTGCAAGCAGACATAGAGCAGTGAAGAACGCTGGAGAGGGCTTGCCAGCATTCCTCAGCAGACTGAGCTGAGCAGAGAAGCTCAGCCATTCCAACCTAATGCTAAGAGAATTTTACATGTTATGATCAGGTTAATAGTTACCTTGCTTTGAGAAGATTTAACTACGTACTCTATTCAATTATTTTAATTTAAAAAGAAGGATTGACAAAATTCAATTTAACATAATAAACTTAAGATTTTTAAACTAAAATACTACAGATTTGTTCTATTTTTAAAAGAGACCCTGATGTTTATTTTAAAGCAATGAGGGTATAATTAGTTCCCAATATCACATCATAAGAACTTGGACTCTTATTTGCTGACATTATACTTTGTTCTACAAATCTGCTGAGAAATAAAACCTTCCCAGTAACAGTCGTGCATTTTCTAATGACTGTTTGGAAACTGTAGATGAAGGTCTCAGTGAGGGGACGAGGGACAAGGAAGAAGTACACTTGCTCTTCTGGCATCAACACAAGGCCTGCACCACTATGGTCCGGTGTTTCCTGCCTTAAAGTCAGTAGACAAAGAGCATGAGAAAAAGGCACTGTATAAATGAGAAGATTCAACTATGCAAGATACAATATCATAATGAAAAGTTCTAGACAAGAACAGCTGGCTTTTTCCATGTCATTTTTGACAAAATAAACTTAGTAGCCACACAAAGCAATTCTAGTAAATCACTGCTTTCAGCTATGAGTCTACAAAAAGGAGTGATTCCTTTTTCCCTAGGTCATGAAATACCATTTCTATAGGTAATGGAACAATGAAAAATGTCTTTCAAACTATAATAAATGAAAAGTAAATTTTGCTTTGGGGAACCAAAAGTATATTGATATATTTTATTCTATAAACTGCTTTAGTCTTAAAAACTACCAGTGTGTTATCAGACAATAGTATAGATATGTGTGATATGGAAAAATAATATTCTATGTCAAATTTGTTTCAACAACAGAACAAAAACAATCATGCTAGTAAGTAGTACATTTTAAGGGAAAATACTATGATCTACAAGCTACAGAAAGAAAACAGAAGTGAGCACTTCTCCGTTGGTCAGAAGCTTCTCCATTTGTCAGAAGCCAAGAAACTTAAACAAGAAGAGATTTACAAGTTTCAAAAATTAATCAAAAGTCAAATATTTACTTCTTTAAAGTTCTTAAAGCAGTTTTACAATCTCAACTTCTAATTTGGCTCAAAAACCTTGAGTAGAAAGTTTTAATGGACTTTGTAATAAAAGCTTGTCTGTTAATAACCACATGTTTCACTCACTGCTTCCCACATGCCTTCAGATTTGGGAAAAATAAAACTATGTTCATTTTTTTGGAAGAATCATAAATGTTTAAACAGTGAATGAATGGATCAAAAAGATAGAAACAAAAACCAAATCAAAACAAAAAATTCCATATACCAATTGAAAAACACATACACCAATTAATTAGAACACATGTTTTTTAAACAGCTGGTTAAACCAATTCATATCTTTAACATACAAATTATTCCAGAAAAAAATACTTTAGGCACATTTCTTTATAATCTTTCACAGACAAAAAAAAAACCCCAGCAATATACAGCTTTTTACCCTTTATAAAGAACTTAATTCACAAACTTTCATAAGCAATAATTATCAGTGCCAAATTCAAGTGGAAGTTTTATCAAAGATGCAAAGACAGCTATAAAAGTGGGTCAAAGGGGAGAACAAACTCAGAGAGCACGCACGGCCTCTCAGGTGGTGCCCAGGAGCTGGTGGAGGAGTGGACAAAGGACTCAGTATAAACACACAAGAACACTCCCTGGCACTGCCTAAACTCTCTGTCTGCTCCATATTTTTGAGTTATAACTATAAGAAAATACCACAATATTTTAGAGGAGAAAGTGATATGAATCTAGTCAATGCATAAGTTACGCTATCAAAAACCCAGTTTATTTATAAAAGAAGGAAATAAGCCACCATAGGTCAATTTCTTTGCCATCCCTAGGCAAAGATTTCAATTTTTAGGAAGCCTTGGGGGACCTCGTGTTTTTTAAAGCCTTAGCATAGGATGTAATGACAGCCGGTGAGGAGCAGAAACAGAACGAGGGCAGGGGAAAGGCAAGCTTTGAATGCTTAGCAATCCGGGCCCAGGACTCACCAGACATAATTACACCTACCAGGCAAGCCAGAGAAGCTTAAGAGACAGAAAGATGGCTTTCTACACAAACAGTTCAACACTGCCCCTTTCCTAGTCACTACTCAATATCACTATGTCAGCCTCCTGCACCCCAACTGCTTGATTCTGGAATGCAGCAATAACCGCCATGGCTGCTTCCTATTTGGTAGTTAATCTAACAGATTCCAGGCTTTAAAGCAGAGCATAGAAAACCTGATTTCAACCACTCAGACATATCTGTTAGTAACTGTATGGGAAAGGCCACACAGTCGAAGGGGAAGGGAAGACAGTCTGAGTTGCCATTACTGAGGGACATTGTTCAGGCTGCTTGCTGAACCAGTCATTCCGTTTTCACTTTTCTGAAGTGTTCTCACAGCACTTGGAACCTGCATTCCAGTACTCAAAGAAAGTCCACCACACCACACCTAAGAAAAGACAAAAACAAAGCCTGTTAACCTCAAATCAAATTATAACTCTAGTAATCTTTAACTTTCCATTTGAAAGGCAAAATGTCACAAATATGAACATCAACAAATCCCAAACTGATAAGCTTCATGCTTGAGCTGAGGAGCGATGAAAAGGTTCACAGTGGCCAAAGAAAGTCTGTGTAGTAGCAGAAGCCACTGAATCTGTACCCAGGAAAGGGAACACAGGGCAGCAGAAACTCAAGAGAACAAGCTGGATTTATCTCAGCAAGCAATATGGACTGTTGGTAATTCCCTAATGTTTATAACCAGGGGACTGTACCCCAAAGAAGCTTACCTCACATTTGTTTAAATATTAAGACATGGCTTTAGACAGGACATATGATCCCTTGAGACACTTATCCTGAATAAAACACCAATCACTCATGTTCTAAGATATCAATTAATAAATAGGACCCCATGAAATTGAAAAGCTTTGTAAAGCAAAGGGTACCATCATTAGAACAAAATGGCAGCCTACAGAATGGAAAAAGATTTTGAACAATTCCACATCTGATAGCGGGCTAATTTCCAAAGTATATAAAGAACTTAAGAAATTAGATATCAACAAACCAAATAATCCTATTAAAAATGGGGTACAGATTTAAACAGAATTCTCAGTAGAGGGCTCTCAAATGGACAAGAAACACTTAAGTGTTCAACATCCATAGCGATCAGGGAGATGCAAATTAAAACTACTCTGTGATTCCACCTTACACCTGTTAGAAGGCTAAGATCAAAAATACAAGTGACAGCACATGCTGGTCAGGATGTGGAGCAAGGGTAATACTCCTCCACTGTTGTTGGGAGCTTAAACTTACACAGCCACTTTGGAAATCAATATGGTAGTCTCAGAAAATTTGGAATCAATCTACCTCAAGACTCAGCTATACCACTTCTGGGCATATACCCAAAAGGTACTCCACCATCCCACAAAGACACTTGTTCCACTATGTTCATAGCACCTTTATTTATAATAGGCAGAAGATGGAAACAAACTAGATGTCCCTCAACTTAAGAACGGATAAAGAAAATGTGGTTCACTTATATAATGGAGTATTTATGACTCAGTTGTTAAAAAAATGACATCATGCCGGGCAGTGGTGGCACAGGCCGGGCAGGTGGATTTCTGAGTTTGAGGCCAGCCTGGTCTACAGAGTGAGCTCCAGGACAGCCTGGGCTACAGAGAAACCCTGCCTCGAAAAACCAAAAACACCAAAAAATGACATCATGAAATTTTGCAGGCAAATGGATGTAACTAGAAGAAAACCATCCTGAGTGAGGTAAGCCAGACCCAGAAAGACAAACATGGTATGTACTCACTTTTGAGTGGATATTAGCTGTAAAGGATAACCATATATAAACCACAAACCCAGAGAGGCTAAGTAACAAGGGGGACTCAAGAGAGAAATGCATAAATCTACCTGGAAAGGGAAATAGAATATCTCAGGTAAACTTAGGCAAGTGTGGACAGGAACAAGAGGAATCAGGTTGGGGGAAGATGGAGGTAGAGAGTACTGAGAGACAACTGGAATCGTGGGACACTTTGGGGTCGAGGCAGAATTAGGGTAGTAGAAACCGCCAGGAATCTATGAGGATGACCCTAGCTAAGACTCCTAGGAAGGGGGATATGGAACCTGAACCAGACATCTCCTGCAACCAGACAAAGAAACCTTGTCTCAAAATAATGTGGGGTAGAAAATAAGCTTGGGTTGGAGTGCTCACTCAGCACATGCAGGCCCTAGCTACAATCCACAGCACACACAAACATGACAGACTACTCAGCGGGCAAGAAGAAGCCTGACTGGCACACAGGGCAGGGAGGCTAACACTCACATGTGCTCTGCTGCGGCATCAAAGGCTGTATGCCATGCACCTCAGTTGCAGGGAAATAGTAAAAAAAAAGACACCAAGTTCCTGCGCTTCACCTCACCACCTATTGGCTAGCGCCAGTTGGCAATCTTCCCTTCTCTGGTTGGCCTGCCTCAAAGCTGCCCATACCTTCTCAGCCATCCACCCCCTGTGGTCGGTGGTCACAATTCCCCTTAACCCAGTAAATCAAAACCCTAGAAGCTTAAAAAATAATCAGTCAGATTTATATATCAATAAATTCTCAATTCTCAAGATGCCCAAACAATAATTTCAGAGCCAATTGATAATGCTATAAATTGCCCACCTAGGTTAGACAAATTGTCCTGTAATTATCCATCCCTTATAAGATAATCCTAACTACCTGTGGCTATTTAAAGACACATGGAATCTGGATCCATTTTCCTTCCTTCTCCCCTGTCCCCATCTCAGAAACTCTTAGCTCGGCCTCCCTTTTCCCCGTCTAAGCACAGGCTTCTTGCTGTATCAATATTTAAAGTGATTGACCAGGGAAGCTTCTGCTACATACCTCCACCTACAGGACAGCCTCAACAGGCCAAACTACAGGAAGGGAACATGTTTTACTTATTGTTTGGGTGGTTGTGATGGGGCAGGCCTTCTACATGGGAGCATGCCAGAATTCCCTACAGTGCTAACTGTTCCAAATCATGATTTATGGTAGTAGTTATATGTCTGCATGCATCAAGCAAAACTCATACATATATAGTAGTATATGTAAATTATAACTTAATAAATCTAACTTTAAAAATTAACATCATGTATAAACAACATCCATCACCAAGTTAATAAAACAAGACTCCCAAAGAAGGGAAGAAAACAGGTTTAATAAGTTTAAAACAGTTTCCTCAAATTATCTATATTATTGCATAATTATAATTATTTGAAATGAAAAATGGAAAACTCAATAAATATCCATGTAAGATACAGCCAAATTAAAAATGAAATATTTTGTAAAAGTATATGTACTGGCTAGGTTTGTGTCAACTTGACACAGCTGGAGTTATCACAGAGAAAGGAGCTTCAGTTGGGGAAATGCCTCCATGAGATCTAGCTGTAAGGCATTTTCTCAATTAGTGATCAAGGGCCCCTTGTGGGTGGGACCATCTCTGGGCTGGTAGTCTTGGGTTCTATAAGAGAGCAGGCTGAGCAAGCCAGGGGAAGCAAGCCAGAAAAGATCATCCCTCCATGGCCTCTGCATCAGCTCCTGCTTCCTGACCTGCTTGAGTTCCAGTCCTGACTTCCTTTGGTGATGAACAGCTGTATGGAAGTGTAAGCCAAATAAACCCTTTCCTCTCCAACTTGCTGCTTGGTCATGATGTTTGTGCAGGAATAGAAACCCTGACTAAGACACTATAGCTCTGAGTTATATATAACTGAGTAAACAATTTGTCTTCAACGGATTTATTGGGAATCAGCCCAAAATACGTATTAAAGTAGAGGTTTGTGGCAAAGTTCAGAAAGTGAAAAAGAAACAACTATCTCTAAGAATTTTCTATGAGCATCGATTTTGCTCATTAACCGCCTTATGTTTTAATGAAATATGGAAAGCACTGGCTAGGAGGATTACTTTAAGCCTAAGACTTTAAGGTGTCAGGAATAAAATTCTGATTGTGAGTTTTAAAAGTAAATATACATTCTAAACCACACACACCCTGAACACTTTCTTCTCAGATGGAGGGCTACACTTGCAGTAAAGATGGAAGAGAACGCATGTGGAAGACCCCACGAAATGTACCATCCAGACTAGAGAGGTAGCCCCCCCACACTTAGAAAAGTTTTATTCAAACCAAGGAAGCCATTAATGGATCTCAGAACTCCCTACATCAACTTAATTTTAACCAGGAAAAGCAGATAGGCATGGTGTTAGAAGCAACAATAACATTTTATTACAAAGTTAAAGACATGTTTCATTTCATGTGAAGAAATAATAATAATAATAATGATAAATCAGCATGCAACTGAGCAGTCCTGAAGTCATGCATATGTGTCATACCCTCAAATGGAAGACACCACATAGAATACTCAACCTAACTGGCACTCAATAGACTGATGCATCATAGCCTGGAAAACGATGTCAGTCTAAAAAAACTAAAACTACGCAGACCATGGAAAAACCTTACACACGTATGGCTGAGCCAAAAAAGATATTGTACAACTCCCTGAAGCAGAACAGGAGGCTAAATGAATTGGCAGCATTAAAGTCCAAGACAAGGGCTAACGCTTCCAGAAGAGCCGCTTGGGAATGGACATGGGTATAGAGCACGATAAGGCTGCACTCCTTGCTTGGGTAATAGTTACAATAATGAGTAAATGTAAATATCCATTGTGATTTATGTCCCTTTCTAATGTTAGTAGTGACTTTAAAGCATACTGAAAACATACAGAAAAAAATCACATCTGGAAAGGGCAGGTTGGGAAAAAGAGATGTGTACAAAGGGAGTACGTACTCAGCTTCATCAAAAAGTATAGCACAGGTTATCCTCAAAATTGCTGAGCCATAAAACATAAATAAGATACTAACCATGAAGCCAGGTACTACTGGCTGCGTAAACTTTGTCTTGAAGGAGTACAGCAACTGCTTTGAGTGTGCATCATAAAAGGAAAGCTGACCTAAAAGGATAAAACGTCTAGGTTAAACAGATGAGCATGCCAAAAGACATATTTTAACATTAATTTTTGTTACAAACTATATGAACCATACTTAATAGTTCTTATAAAAATATCAAAACATGTTAAGAATAAAATTTTTGTTTGTTTGTTTGTTTGTTTTTCAAGACAGGGTTTCTCTGTGTAGCCCTGGCTGTCCTGGAATTCACTCTGTAGACCAGGCTGGCCTCAAACTCAGAAATCCACCTGCCTCTAATTCCCAACTGCTGGGATTAAAGGTGTGTGCCTCTGCGCCCGGCAAGGATAAAATCTTAAATTTGTTTTCTCCTGGTCATCAAGACCTTACTAATATCTCCATAATCTATTAAGTTGGTGCAGAAGTAATTGTGGTTTGTACACTGTTGAAATTTGTCATTATTAGAATAGTATATTCTTAAAAATAATTATGATTATGTTATATAGCACTTTAATGCACATTTCTTCTGTATATTTTTTGCTACTGACAATATTTGCTATTTGTTTAATATTTATCTTATACTAATGTTAACGTTAGACAAAAAGTGAACTAGGTTCTCATGCAAGTTCAAACTGGTTGTAAGCAGCAGCTACAGCCCTCATCAGTAATGCATCTGGTCTGGGAACTGCCAGTGGACTTGCAGACAGTGGTTGGGTAAGAAATTTTGCAGAAGAAAGGGCCTTGGAGATGAGCAAGGCTGCTAAGATGCAGAACACCTCAGCATAGGCCATTTGATGGTGGTGCATTTGAAGCAAGTGGAAAGACTTGATAAGTGGGTGCCACTTAAGCTGACCTAAAATAGAAACAAAGTCATTTTAAACTGCTGTCTTCTCTTATTCTGTGTAAACAACCATTTCTCATTCTGATTGTGAAGGCTAAGGAAAACTGGAGTGCACATGGCAATTGATGATGATTTGCTCAGTGGTCAAACCAAAGATGCTCCTAAGAGCTAAAGCATGTGTATGCATGTGTGCTTTTCCCTCTCATGGTTACTGCTTGGCACTCTGCTGCAGGTCTGATGAGTCCAACAAAACCTCTACACCTGAGAATCATGCTTAGCAAACCCATGAGATGCATCAAAAACTACAGTGCCTGGCACTGATTAAGGGAAAGGAATTCTCCGAAACATTGCCTGATCTTACATCAAACAACGAATGCTTCAACATCTCACTAGTACTTGTTCAAGAACCTAGAGAACTTTTTGCAATAGAAGCAATTCTTCAATTGGCAGGATGAAGATTACTCAAATCCCTGAAGTGCAGATTTTTATACTACATGAATAAACAAACACTTCTTATTGGCAAAAGTTATTGATTTTAATGGTTCCTATTTAGATTAGCAAAGATGAATTCCCATTGCACCCACCCAGTAATACTTTTCTTCTTACTCTTCACAGTCAACGTCAAACAAAAGGCTTCATTAGCTCACTAGATGCCAAGTGTTCTTCCTTTTTATAACTGTGCCAAATTCTATCAGCTTTTAAGCTTTACTCCATCTGTCCTCTCCCTGCTTAAGCCCACATCCCCTCCACTAAGCTTCCAGTGCAGTGTCCACTGCTTCATCCCCTCCACTGAGCTCCCTGTGCAGTGTCCACTGCTTCACCCCCTCCACTGAGCCCCCAGTGCAGTGTCCACTGCTTCATCCCCTCCACTGAGCTCCAGTGCAGTGTCCACTGCTTCATCCCCTCCACTGAGCTCCAGTGCAGTGTCCACTGCTTCATCCCCTCCACTGAGCTCCAGTGCAGTGTCCACTGCTTCATCCCCTCCACTGAGCTCCCAGTGCAGTGTCCACTGCTTCATCCCCTCCACTGAGCTCCAGTGCAGTGTCCACTGCTTCATCCCCTCCACTGAGCTCCAGTGCAGTGTCCACTGCTTCATCCCCTCCACTGAGCTCCCAGTGCAGTGTCCACTGCCTCATCTCTGCCAGCTTTCAAGTCCGCCTGCTTCACCGTCTCTCTCAGAAGCGTCTTGTCCTTACAACTCACTTGCTAACTGTTCAGTCTAAGGCCTGCTGTCCTTCTGCAGGCCCTCGATGGCTCTCTTCTCCATCTGTATCCTATCTGTGTTGATATCATTTGTCTGTTTTTCAACTATTATAAATGTAGCTGCTTTGTCCAGTTTCTCATTTTCTTTGTAAGCTGTTCCTAAAAAATCAACTACCATCAAATAGGAAGAGAAAAAGGCAATATTCCCATATATTTTCACAGAAGTAAAAATATTATTTTGTATACATAAAATATATTTAAATACAAGCAAGAATAGAGAAATTTTTTTTTTAGAAAAATAAGTACACTTACCCCCATCAAAGTCACAAAACACACCTATTTTCTCAGGAACAGGAACATCCAAAGCTTTCACCTTATTATTGTGCTTGGCTGCAAATGTGTTCTGTAACCAGCTGTTGACGTGAACGCACCAACTACTATTTGTCTTTCCTAACTGATCAAACTTTCCTAACGTTTTATATGCTACCCCCACACTATAGGATTTACAGTCCTTCTGGGCCTTTACTTCCCAATAATGTTGTCCATTTTCAATAGCAGTGTCTCCTATAAAAGAAAAGAAAGAAGTTTTGACACTTTGTCATACTTAGAGTCACAGATTTTTACTTATCATATGATCTCCAACAACAACAACCAACCTACGTATCTCAGACTAGCCACAGGCTCATGATCCTTTCACCTCAGCCTCCACGTACTGGGCCTACAGGCTTATCTCACCATACCCACTAAATTCAACTACTCTTTCTGTGAAAATAACCACATCATCAACAGATGCTGAGTGCAGAGTACATACTCTATAAATTTACACGTATTGCTTATGCTTCCATGAATATAAAATACTTCAAAGCCTTTCTTTGTTAGAATGCCCTCAAGGGTTATATTCATGAGGCATACTACATGAGCTGATGCAGAGATTTCAAGTATCAGTAGTCAGTCTGAAAAACTCAGTCTCAGTATACAGAAACTTCTATAGAGACTCATTCGCTCTAAAGGCAGCCCTTGCAGATGTGAGTAGGAAGCCCGCCAGTGTGCTCTGTGGCCTTTAATCTGAGAACTATTATGCTTTATCCTACCTAGCACTGTGTATGACTCCCCAGTAAAGCGGTCTCTGCCGCCTCTTACTGCTGGTGGCCTGGAGCCTACAGACGTCCGTTTTGGGGATGGGGTGCCACTTCTAAAAAAAAAAAAAATCAGAAACAAAAAAATTATGTTGAAAATGGTTCATAAATTAGAATTATAAATCATAGCAGAAATCTTTGAAAATACTTCTCATTATGTTGCAACATTTCATTTGATCTGAATTATCAATTATTAGCACTTATATGTAAGAAGCCATCCACGCAAAGCAGGCTGAAAACACTAATGTCATGCAGACTGAGCAAGGCTTATACAAAGAGCATACAGCTGAAATAAGATACAACGTCAAAATAAGACAAAACTTGCTGATGGGAAAAATTAAGAAAGATCTTGAACTATTGTTTGTAAGTATTTTACAACTGAATTTAAATAAAAGCAATGGCAAAACTAGGTTCCTTATATAACTACAACTAAGGAGCCATCTTATTAGCTCTGATCGTTCCTTCTTAAGAAGAGAAAGTTACCTGAATTTATGCATTGGAAATATCAAACCTCAAAGAATGCCCACTATTACAATGAACAAGATCCCTTCATATCAAATAATAACAAGCAAAACAGACACGCTAGACTCGTCACTAACTCTCAAAAACCTCAAAAAGATGAAATCTCCAAGATGTGTCCACTGGACCTATCACGACAGTGCTCAAGTTCCATGGTGTGCTCTTTGTAGTCTCCGCTCCTTTTATATTGTCCCCAAGATGTTTTTGAAAGTGTGCTTTGATTATACTGAATTTGCACTTGAAAAGCATTTGCTTTTTTGGTTAAGATCCTCCTGAAGTTGGGGTGTAGATATAGCTCAAGGGTAAAATACTTAGTGTGCAAGCATAAGGATTGAAGTTCAATCCCTAGAATGCACATAAAAAAGCCATGACTGGTGATGTGCACTTGTTACCCCAGCCCTGGGCAAGTGGACACAAGATCCAGTCTCAAAATACAAAATGGATGATGTGTGAAGAATACTGCCTGCCTGCCTACCTACACGTGTGTGTGTGTGTGTGTGTGTGTGTGTGTGTGTGTGTGTGTGCGCGCGCGCGCATGCGCATGTGCACACACCCACATGCAAAGTAGTAATATATTAAGAGATTCTACAAGTTATTTAGAAAAAATAGAAATACTTTATTATCACCATAATAAGTATTTAGAAATTTTCCAATACAGCTGTACTAGAATTTTTCTTCCCAAAGAAAAAATATAGTAGAAAATAAATTAACAAATAAAATTAATATACAAATCCTTTATAAACAGAAAAAAAGCATAAAGATAGTCATTTTATGTGATCCAATGACTTCATTTTGTATTATTTCAATATTATCTTGTTGTTAAGAACAGATGGTTTCAAATAATTAAACTGGACTGCTTCAAGTATCTACATCTTAGTGAATGCTATTAAGTAGCATGATTACATAGAACACGAAATCTGCATGGTTTAGTTTAATCCTTCCTAAAGGAAATCAAATGTCCTTTATATGGAATACTATTAACAGTGATCAGGGCTGGTGAGATGGCTCAGTGGGTAAGAGCACCCGACTGCTCTTCCAAAGGTGATAAGTTCAAATCCCAGCATCCACATGGTGGCTCACAACCATCCGTAACGAGATCTGACCCCCTCTTCTGGAGTGTCTGAAGACAGCTACAGTGTACTTACATATAATAAATAAAATAAATCTTTAAAAAAAAAAACAGTGATCACTTGACATGTTAGAATAATAAAGAATATTCTTTTCTTTAAAAAGTCTCCTTTTTCATAGGCCAGCCTGGTCTGGTCTACAAAGTGAGTTCCAGGGCAGCAAGGGCTATACTGAGAAACCATGTCTTAGGAAAAAAATACCCAAAATATCATTTTTTAAAAAATTATGCATTATGTGTATTCCAAGAGTATGAACTGACATCACTGAGGACTGGCAACTGAAATTTTCTGTGAAAATCAGAGGCACAAGTTGGGTCTGAAAGAGCAAAAAAGAACTGAGTGGGAGAAAAAATACCTACAAGTGCTTCTGAGAAGCTGCCCAGAACAGAAGACATAAGGCGATACATCCCTGAGTATGGTGCATGTCAGTAGCTCCAGCACTCAAGGGTGTGAGGAGGACTACACAATTGAGGACAGGCTAGGAGCAGGTTAAAGCTAGAATGAGCTGCAGACAGAGTTTCTGC
Organism: Mus minutoides; assembly: GCA_902729485.2. Classification (NCBI taxonomy): domain Eukaryota; kingdom Metazoa; phylum Chordata; class Mammalia; order Rodentia; family Muridae; genus Mus; species Mus minutoides. The sequence continues at coordinate 403,931 of LR749678.1, read as the reverse complement.
TTCAAAATGCTGGGGGGAAAAGTGAAACTGAAAAAACAAATTTTGAAGAAATGTGTTTTTAAGTTCTTTAAGAAGCTTTAAAACTGTATTAGATAATAAATTACCAAACAAAATTAGAATACAAATTAGTATATAAAAAATTTCAGCTTGACCAAATTTTCTAAGCTGGTACTTATCATGCAACACAAGAATCATTAAGTAGTAAGAGCTTAAATTGTATAAAGTCTGTCAAATATGACAGCTCAAAAAGAAAAACCTACATCACTATTTTCTTTTTGATTCTTTTTATATAAACAGCCTGATTACAAATACTCTGTGTTTTCTAAACTAAAAGGGAAAGACAACACTGTATTTTTCTAAAAATAGAAAAAGCAGACAGATAGATGGATGGATGGAAGGGAGGGAGAGAAGGGGCGAAGGAGGAAGGGAGGGAGGGAGGACAGACAGAAGAAAGACCCCCATCCCCCAATCCCTACTGCTCTGTGGTGGGAAGGACAAAGCAGCTTGGGGTGGCAGTTTTCAAGACATGCCCTGAACTCCAGGCTACCCACAATGCCACAGACTGCTGTGGAACTCTGGGATGAGGCCAGCTCCAGGGCTCCTTATTTCAGCCACTGTCTTTTTTCTCTTTTTAGATTAGCCTTCTGGGTATATTTCATTTGAGGAAGCCATTCTGTTACTTGAGAAGTGTGGAAAGCCCTGTTTTAGGTGCAACATCAGGGAAGCCTGAAAAGGAACAGGATTAAAAATAAAAATAAGACTGTCCTAACATGGCTTATAAATTTTAACAAAAAAGTTTTAAATCTCTGAAACATCTATACAATATAAGACTTCTGTGTGATTGGTGAGTATTCCCTGGACACTCACTCATTTGAAGCTCATATCTGAAATGTGCCTCTCCACCAGAAAAACTGACTGCACTCAGGAGAGCTCACCAGAGTACCTAACTCAGTCACCAAATGTTGCTGCACATTAGCCTTCCTCTTTGCAAGTTAATTTAGTTTTATATATTTCTATTTACATATAATAAACATAGTTTTAACTAATCTTAAGTGTGTTTGTAGAAAATACATTTTGGAACTAGAGACGGCTTAGACTGTGTACTTTAGGACGGCAGCCCTTCACTACACAGAGCTGGACTCTGAGGATCCCCAGTGCTCTGGGGAAGACTGGCATGCTTACCAGTCATGGCTGGGATTGCTTCTTAGCAAGAGATGGACCAAAGAATGTAAAAAAGACCTTGTGAGTAACAGATCAATGAAAGGAGATGAGAAAGAGGTTACAGTAAATGTGTAACCAAGTGTGAGCAAGAGTGAAGACCACTAAGCCAGGACAGCATGAGGGAGGCAGCATTACAAGGGCAGCATGAGGGAGGCAGCATTACAAGGGCTGGGCAGTGCTTGGTTTCCTGCTCTTCTGGGGCTGGTGGAGGGATCAGAGATGTGGACACATTACGGAAGCACTGCCACTAAGCTTTATACCCCTGGCCCATTTGAATAACTCCTAAAACATATTATCATAGTGGCACAGAAGGGCAAAACAAGAAGCCACCAATGAAGGAGCTAGAGAAAGTACCCAAGGAGCTGAGGGGTTGGCAGCTCATAGGAGGAACATCAAAATGAACTAACCAGTACCCCCAGAGCTCCTTGGAACTATACCACCAATCAAAGAAAACACATGATGGGACTCATGGCTCTAGCTGTATATGTAGCAGAGGATGGCCTAGTCAGTCATCAATGGGAGGAGAGGCCCTTGGTCCTGTGAAGGGTCTATGTCCCAGTACAGGGGAATGCCAGGGTCAGGAAGAGGGAGTGGGTGGGTTGGGGAGCAGGAGGAGGGGAGAGAATATAGGGGATTTTCAGAGAGGAAACTAGAAAAGGGGATAACATTTGAAATGCAAATAAAGAAAATATCTAATAAAAAAGAAAGCCAAGACTATTCTATTGAATACATAGATGCTTTTCAACTTAAAAAAGGGATTACAACTCAACACAATAAACACCACTAAGTTGAAAAAAAAAAAACAAGAAGCCACTGAAGAAGTTAAGTAAATGATTCCCTTACCACAGATGATAATAAAAAGATGATAATAAAAGATGATAATAAAAAGATAACTCATATATAGCCTAATATGTGGTGCCTCCAATACATGGTTAATGTGGTAGGTGGGGAGCCTCTCTATGAAGTATCTTAGGGGAAGAAAGTTACTGTGAACAGGAACCACATCTCATGCCTGTGTCCTCAGCACACAAGAGATATACAGTATCTTCACTAAAATGTGGTATTATTGGTGAAGAACTAGCTATACTCTTAGAGTCTTAAAACTGCAAAAAAAAATACAGGTCTTTAAGATTTTTGTAACAAAGTATTGATATCAACAAAGAAGACACAATAGACTCAGAACCAACCAGGACATCTTCCTAAAATACCCACAGTCCATTCACTCCTCCACTGGTAGGTCCAACAGTCCACTGGGAAGAAACTCATTCTGAAAACTATACATTAGGTTCTTAGGAAGAATAAACAGCTAGAGAGTAATAATACATAGAAATAAGCAGAAATGATTCACTGAGCCTTGCTTCAAAAATATATGAAGGGCTCATCTAAAAACTCAAAGAAACAAAATTAAAATTAAACTTTGACTTACCAGAAGTAAAGAAATACAAGGAAGCATGAAAAACAGAAAAGAGATAACTGCTGAGGTTGACAGTTTAGCTGCAGAATTAGGTTAAATAAGAGAAAGCCTTCTCCTTAGTGTCCCAGCCTTCCACCTCTGCAGTCCACTCTTTGTAAGGACAGCAGACATCATCTCATGTACAGAATGGGCACCTCTAACCATTTTAAATATTTGTGTAGCCCATAGAGCAAATTGTTTTACCCACTTTTCAAATGTTCACTATTGTAAGATAAAATAATCATTTTTCTTATTGCTACGAGCAATTTAGTTTCATAGGCTTATTTATGCTTTAGTTCAATCTGCATTTTAGCCATTTGGTGATAAGGCTACTTAGACATATATATGCTATCCCGACTTTACCAGGCAGGCCTTCAGGAGGCGTGAGTGGGGAGCCTTGGTGTCAGGCAGCACTGTGGGTACCCTGCCCATACCACATGTGATAGCAAGTGGCTCAGCACTTTCTAGAGGGATTATCTAACTAGACTCAGTACCAATCAATATGCTTGGACTACTCAGCTTTATTTACTGTACACTTAGATGTCAACCTGTGGGTTGAGACCTCTTTGGGGGTCAAATGACCTTTCTACAGGGGTCACCTAAGACCACTGGAAAACACAGATATTTACATTATGATTCATAACAGTAGCAACATTACAGTTATGAAGTAGTGATAAAAATAATTTTATGGTTGGGGTCAGCACAAAATGAGGAACTGTATTAAAGGTCACCGCATTAGGAAGGCTGGAAACCATTGATTTAGAGACCTGTTCTTATGGAAGAGAAGCATCTTGCAGAGAGTTTTTTAAAAGGTGTGTGTACAAAGGAGCCAGTTTTTGTCACTTATCTTGGTGCTCTTTCCTCTTTTGATCTTTTCTTATTCCTTACACCTTTAGCACTCTACTCCAAAAGCCAACACAAACCACCTGTTTGGGGCTTTCTGCCAATGAGCTCCTCTGCCTATGATCTGTCTTAATTCACCTGACTTTCACCTGGTGCCTTTCAACTGGGGAAAATGAAACACACTGTGTGACCTTTTCCTTACACTATCACAGTAAGTCAGTAAAGACTTGTCTGTTACAGTAATTTGGCACATGGTTCTAACTGACCATCTCAACATCTGGCAGCTCTGAACATCTTTCTTCTAGTTCATCACTATACATAATCGCCATCTGGTATCATTGTCTCATGTGTACATAGCTCATCTATATGACTTAGGCCAAGATTATTGAAAGCAAGGGCAGTGTTTATTCCTATAAGCCCCATAATATCTATCATATGTTCTACACCAAATACTTATGAAAAAGTTAAAGTCCTACTCAAAAATCTGAAATATTTTAATATTGAAAACTCTGATCACTGTTAAATGTTATGAATAGAAAATTCTATACCTGACCTGTAGCAAGTCACAGTCAAAACACTGGTATACTAAAAAATTTACAAAATTACTTTCAGGCTATTAATATAAGGTACACATGAAACAAATAATTTTGAGTTTAGAGTTGAGTCTCAACTTTATATATGTACAATATATATGTGAAAGTATTTAAAAATCAAAATAATTTTGAGTCTTGAATGTTTCAGATAAGGGATACTCATTCCATAAACAGCCAACATATGCAATAATCTTAAAAGGAAAGAAAGGAGAAAGACATAATACAGTCTGAATGCTAAATTCCGCTTACAACTTTTCTAGCTGCCAAATAAAACATTATGCAGTCTATCAAGTTCAATAGCATCTTATAACATAAATGTAGTCACTTTCACCAATACCAAGTAAATATGCCAAAAAGAAAAGATAACTCTGAAAAGAGAGCACAGGCTGGTACCTGGTAAAGATATATGATTATCTTCACATAAGTATCATCTTACTTGAACAACCTGGAATGATCCCTATGTTTGGCACTGTTTAAATCATTTTATCAATGATATTCATTATTTTTGACACTTTTGAAATTACATAACTATTAAACAACAATCCATGTCTACCTCCTATCAAATGCATATAAAAGCAATCAATAACATTACTGAATAAAGAGAAACAAGATGCCAAGTATATGTAAAAGCAGGATAAAAACAGATGAGAAACAGTCTTTTTAAAGCAGAACACATGTTGTTATCATATATAACTCAAAAGAATGCAGTACACTACAATGCTGTAAATTCAAAACACAAGCTACACAAAGGAGCATTTTAACTTATAAGGGCTGCTGCAATGGCACCTGCTTATTGGTTAAAGAATTATTCAGCCAAGCTAGCTACTAAGTCCTAGAACTAGACAGACACAGATCGTCACCTTGTGTGTTTCTTCAATGAAGTAACATGGACACTGTCAGATAAAAACAGGCAACTGTTAAGACACTCCTTTATAGCTTATATGTAACATCTTACAACAGAACTAGCCTGCATGCTTCCTGAGGGGTTCTGATTCACTGTCATAATGCACAGACATTTGCCATCAGTCTGAGCAAAACTTTACCATTAAAACTTATGGCTGCCATATCTGAATCATCTAGGAAAGGTATGACAAAAACAAGAGGTTCTCAGGATTGAGTTCACTGGCTTGCTCTCAGCAGATGGCTTGGGTAGAAACGCTCAAAGCTGTCATTTAGTGAAGCCATCTTTCAGGTAAGACGGATGACCTATAAGCCTAGACAAATGTCAAGAAACTTTTCTTTAACTAGTTCAGATTGGTATATCTATAACATTAAAAATCAGAATGCTTAAATAAAATGTATGAAACAATTATGAAAGAAATAAAGGAAAATATAAAAAATGCTAAACACAAATTCAAGTATTGACAGATGATACTATATTCTTCACCTCTGAGTTACTAACATATCAGAAATTATATTACTGTGCAGAATAAATATTAAAAATTTTAAATTACTGTCAAATAAGAATTAACATACAAACACCTGTCTATAAAATAAGAAAGAATGTCAGTATCAGTTATGGTCAGAGACAATCAATGTGCGAGCGCTTAGTCACAACAGGGATTTATTGAGCTGACTTACCTGCCCTTATTCTCTTTCCCTTTAATTTTACTTTCTTGGCCTTTTCCTCCAGTGGGATCCCATTCTACACAGGAATCTTCAACTTTCAAATTCAAATGGGATGATGAGTTATCTAGACTGAAGTTAAGTGCTGCCCAAGACAATAGGTAACAAATGTAAGACATCTCCACTGTCTGAAACACACCTATCATGTTATTTCTTACTCAAGTGAGTCAACTCTGTGTGGAGAGAGAAAAGTTCCAATCCCTAGCCCTTGCACAAAAATCTCTCAATCTTTGGTTGTAGTTTATAAATCCCACCTATCCAATTATTTTTTCTCTGCACATACTATACACTAACCAAGTACAGTGAACTTCAAGTGCCAGTAGTGTCTCTACTGCTACTGAACGTTCCACTAGCACACAATAATCAGAATTTCATGGTATTAGAATTATCTGTTTGGTTCTTGGTTGATTGTTTTGACCAAATGGAAAGAACTAGTAGAATTATGGAGGAAGAAAAAGCAATATAGTATAAAAGATGATAACGTAAAAACAGCATAAGTATTCTCTCTGAAGCTTTACTATTAGCAAATTCACACAAACTCTCATTAGTTCCAGTGATATACTGAATACCAGGCCATCACTGGATGTGTGGACATATTGGAGCCCTGGTAACATAAGCAAAGGAACTGAGCCAGATGACAGATAACTTGTTTGACAGCACACAGTAGAAGATAAAAGCATCTACTTAATGAAAATAAGGCAAGCAAAAAAAAAAAAATATGAAACAACCTATACTTTTCAGATTATTTGATGCTTTAGGGAATTATATTGTAGTGGTTTGAATATGCTTGGCCCATGAGAAGTGACTCTATTAGTAGGTGTAGCCTTATTGGAGGAAGTGTGGCCTTGTTAGAGAAAGTATGTCACCGTGGAGACAAGGCTCTGAGGTAATATATATGCTTAAGCTCTGCCCAGTGTGAGACAGACAGTCTTCTTCTGCCTGCCTTTGGATCAAGATGTAGAACTCTCAGTTCCTTCTCCCACACCATGCCTGCCTGGGTACTGCCCTGCTTCCCACCATGATGATAATGGACTGAACTCTGAAGCTGTAAGCAGCCCTGATTCCATGTTGTTCTTTGTAAAAGTCATCTTGCTTGTGTGTCTCTTCACAGCAATGAAACTCTAAGTACTGTTCAAAATCCTTACAAGTGATAAATGAGGAAATTAGTGAAATATGGTATTAGCTTCCCTTTCTAGAAAGTGAGAAAATAAATCATTAAAACAGTGACTCAACAGCTGTACAATGCTGTATCTTCTATTTTGTAATGCAATTCCCCCAAATTTACAAGGTATCACATACTTAGTTACAAGTTAATTTGTTCCTGCATCTCTTGCTAAAAGTTCAAATTTTTGGTAATTGTAGATTACAAAAAATACTCCTTTACAGTACACTACTTTGCTTAAGGATATTATTTAAAATTAGCTAAGACATTTGTAAGCCTGTGAACGATTCTCATCAAACAAGATAAGCACATAGGGCGCAGTGGATGGAGCATCTTCTCACCCTTGATTCCGGAAAGAATACTTCAGTTCCAACATGCATCACAGCCATTGTCCATTGTCTTACTTATACAACATCTGAATAAAAATCTACTGACTGCACAGCTCTGCTAAATGTCACACTACACAAGGAAGTCAATCACTTTCAAAAGCTGCATCTAAGCAGAAGTAAACAGAGGAAGAATGCAGCTTTTCAGCAAAATGAAGACAGAATTCTTTAATAGGGAGATGCACTTAGACCTCTCCACAATCAACTGTGTTACAGAAACACAGGTATCCCCTAGGTGCCAGCCATTAGACTATACAGATAAAGCAGTTACACTTTTGAAATAAAGGAAACTCAGCTTTAACATGGAAGTGCCACCATTTGCCCATAGCTTATTAAAACCCTAAGGCCCAAAGAAAGACGAATCCTAGGCTAATATTTTTTAGGATGGAGTTAAGAGCCACTAGCCACCTTCGTGGCAGGAAAGTTGTGAGCCAACCTACAAAATACCAAAACATCAAATCAAAAGGGCACAGGTTTCTAAAAGTGTGCCATGTTTAGTCTCTTTCTTTTAACAGACACAATCCCTTTATTAGGCTTCTGTCAAGTCACACATTTTCTTTAAGATGACAGAGATAACACTAGAAGCAAAAAGACTAGAGAGCAGGGGCTGATAAATGACTCACTTCCTTGAAAGTAAGCCTTGTCCCTTATAAAGCTGAATTCTAGGCACTATGATTTGAGGTTGGAATAATAAGTTGTTATTTAGTAAAATCATTTATCTTACCAGAAAGGGAGGGAAAATATACTTGAAACTTATCCTACTCATCACTTTTACAATTTTTATACCAGAAGAAACAATGCTACATAGATTAAAAGGACAGAAGTAAACAATGTTCACTGTATTATATTGTTATGAATCTGAACTATTGAATTTTTACTTCCTCTTCCCTCTGCTCTCTGTGGGTTTACTCTTTGGTACTGGGTGGTCAAAAATAGCAGGAACTAGCCAAATAATTTAGTAAACAATTGTACAATGGTCACTTTTTAAAAATCTGGATCTTTTCTACAGTGCTTATGTCTTCATTAATAGTCATGTCAATGCTACAAAATAATCCCAGAAATTTTACGATCCATAGTCACATGAGAAATAATTTTATTTCAAACTCTCTGATGATCAGAATCACTGTTACTGGGTTATATTTTACTCTAGGCTAACCTCGGGGGGTGGGGGGAGGTTACTTCCATGAAATCCTAGAGACCAGAATCAGCTTATTCTCTCTGTCTCTGAAGCCCAGGGCCAATCAAGAGTCTGCTTAATAACATTCAGACACGCTAAAGGAACAGCTGTGCTGGGAAACAATAGCCAACTATTTATTTTCTAACTTAAGGTTCATAAAACCTACAGCGCAGCCCAGGCTCATTCACTGAAGAGACAACAAAAAGGGACAGCAACAAGGCAAAGACCCGATGCTCCTTAGGGGGAACAATGACAGCAATGCAGTCTTTTCTGACAAGGTCCAAAAGGGGCTCTAGCCACATAGAAAAGATGACCTGCCGGAAATCTGACAAGGCTTTGAAAATAGAAACTTTTTTTTTTTTTTTAAAAACTAATATCTCAGTTTGATAACAGATAGTTCAAAGTAATTACATTTCTTCACTAAGCTACGTATAATTCTCAAGTAAAATTATTTACTAATTCGGATTCCTTCAAATGAGAATTTTTCTAGGCCTTTCTGCCCCAGCATCACTCTGAGCTCATCAGTAACTCACAGGCCTCAGATGCTCAAGCACTTGCCTACTATGCACAGGGCCTGGGTCGAGTTTCAGTGCTTGCTCAATCTTATTCTGATATATGTTTAAGTTATCATCTGGATCATATCAAACTCTAGAATTTGTATCTACTTAAATGCATGAGAAATAAATTAGAAGTCAGTGGAGTGCTTGCAAGCCTCAAGTACTGACTACAATGTACATCTAATTCAGGAAGTAAAGACAGACCATTACCAACTTGTAAGTGGGAGGACATCTAGCAGAATGGCTTTCAAATTGGTAAATACCTAAAAATGCTTCTGTGTTACAAGAGGTGACAGTTATAAATCTGAATTCTCAGAGAACAGAACTTGGGTTGGAAGCCTACAATAAAGGCTGGCCTAGAACCTGGGACTAGATTCTGATACCCATCTAGAACAGATGCAGGTCTGTTGTAAATATAATTACTTCAACTTTCCTGTCTTCATTCGAATTACAGATATTAATGGTATCTAGAACTGGCCTCTCAAGGTGATCTCAATGACCAAAAAACTGTGAGTGCTATGTAATTATTAATGAACTATAGAGACAATAATAACTGGGAGAACATTTGGGTTTGGAAATGGAGGAAACTTCTTTGTTGCTGATTCTTAATTCTCTGACAAACTACGGCAGTGCTTATGTATTTACTAACCTAAAATGTGAACTAAACATCCAGAGCAAACATGACTGCATCATTTCAGAACAGTGAGATGGTTTAGCAGGAAAGGCACCTGCTACCAGTCCCACTGACCTGAATTCCATCTCTGGGATCCACAAATGGAGAGAAGGACTCCTACATGCTGTCCTTTCACCTCTGTAAGAGAAGAACCTAAGGAGAATCCTCACTTCCATAGTCCTGCTTCCCCTGCCTCACAGTTTTTTTTTTTTTTTCATTTTTTATTAGATATTTTCTTTATTTACATTTCAAATGCTATCCCAAAAGTACCCTATACTCTCCCCCTGCCCTGCTCCCCTACCCACCCACTCCCATATCTTGGTCCTGGCGTTCCCCTGTACTGGGGTATATAAAGATTGCTAGACCAAGGGGCCTCTCTTCCCAATGATGGCTAACTAGGCCATAAACTGCAAAGGCCAGAGGTAGGAGGTGGGAAGGAGTCCAACTACACAGGAAATGACTCTGACTAAGTCTTGAATGATTTCTGAAGGGAAGTTTTGTCTGCTGAAGTCCTAACAGCTGCCGGCCTTACCTCTGGTCTCTAGGGTCACTGGGTCAGAGTATTCGCCCGCCACAGCTTTGTTGCATGCTCTCACTCGGAAATTCATATACTTTGAATCAAATTTTAAGCCTGAAATAAAATGAAAGTTTTTCATCATAAAAAGGATTACTTCCGGGCTGGTGAGATGGCTCAGTGGGTAAGAGCACCCGACTGCTCTTCCAAAGGTGATAAGTTCAAATCCCAGCATCCACATGGTGGCTCACAACCATCCGTAACGAGATCTGGCGCCCTCTTCTGGAGTATCTGAAGACAGCTACAGTGTACTTACATATAATAAATAAAAAAATAAATTTAAAAAAAAGGATTACTTCCCAAAAGTTTGAGTGTACATCAAACAGGTATTTTTTTCCTTCTTAGAAATCCCTTTACTTGAGAAGAACACAGATTTATGTTAAATGAATGGTAATGCCTGAAAATAAGAATAATGACTTATCTAATATTTTCTTGAAAATACATAATTTACACAATTACCAACATTCAACCTGGTGACTAATAAAGCAGCACCCTTCAGGCTTCACTAGAGGTGGCGTCACTCTAGGTGTGGTGCACACACCTGTAATGCCAGCCCTTGGAAAGCCAACACAGGAATATCACCCCGTCCATTTAACCCGGGCTACAAAGCAAGAGTCTCTCACCAAAAGACAAAATAGATAGATAGATAGATAGATAGATAGATAGATAGATAGATAGATAGATAGAATCACAACAAACCAATAACAAAGACAGCAATTGCAGCAACAACAACCAAAACTTGTAGCATTTCATTCAAGAAAGAGATGTCAGAATTTACAATAGCATGTTCATCAATATTTTTGAAAAATAAATACCCCTAAGGAATTTTTATATGTATATGAAATGTATGTTTGTCTTAGACAGGGTTTTTTATTGCCGTGACAAAACTCCATGCCCAAACAGCACATTGGGGAGGGCAGGGTTTATTCAACTTACACTTCCACATTGCTGTTCATCACTGAAGGAAGTCAGGACAGGAACTCAAATGGGGCAGGAACCTGGAGGCAGGAACTGATGCAGATGCCATGGAGGGGTGCTGCTTACTGGCTTGCTCCCCATGGCTTGCTCAGCCTGCCTTGACAGAATCCAGGACCATCAGCCCAGAGCTGCCACCACCCATAGTGGGCTGGGCCCTCCCCCACTTATCACTGAGAAATGAGCTCATGGAGGCATGCCCTGAACTGACGCTCCTTCTTCTCTAGCTTATGTCACACTGACACCCAGAATCAGCCAGTGCAATGTTTATAGGAAATATCACTTTACATGAAAGCTGAAAGGAGATAGAGCACAGAGACCTACATAACTTGTGCAGTTACACCTATAGTAAAATCTTAGTTGAAACATCACTAGATATAAACCTTTAAAACTTGACGGACCTATTTTCTATCTGTAAGGTAACAATTACAAACCATTTCCAACCATTCAGGATTAAGTGGTATGTGGTGTGCTGACTAACTGTAGTGTGCTGCATGCACTTCATGTCTACTACACAGAATGCCTGCTCCAGGAAAGGAACTAGTGCTCAACAAGACGGGACAGCTCGCAATGTATCCCACTCTGCACAGGACATACTGAAAAGCTCTGCTAATATTTTGTGGTTTAAAGCATCAAAACACCTCAATATACTAAGATACCTTCTAAAAAGCATTCAATAGGCTGACACAAAAAAGTCTTAGCAAAGTCCCAATTATGGGCTAATGTGGGGCTAAGCAATTAACACAGAGAAAACAATGGTGGTTATAGTACCCCTGAAATGTGGAGGTCTGAATAGATCTAAAAGATAAATAGTTCTTTATTTTGTCAAAAAATTAAGATGAAAGGTTAGCTGGGCATGGTGGCACATGCCCTAATTCCAGCACTCTGGAGGCAGAGTTCAAGATTGGAGTGATACTTAGTGACCTCCAGGCCAGCCAGGGGCTACATGGAAGAGTCCACCCAAACAAACAAACAAACAAACAAACAAACAAACAACAAAAAAGAAAAGCAGGGAAAAAAAGAAAGCTCTGAAATATTGCTTGCGCAACATCCTTTTATACATTACATATACTTATATACACTATTGCCTTACATACACTATTTTAGTAGGTTGTAAATATTAAGTAATTTAAAGTTTTACTGATATTTTAATAGAAACTCATTCACATAACAAATATCTAAAATAGCAGTTTTGTTGATAAAACTTAATTTTATCATTTAAAATAACAAACTGTTTTCTTATTTCAATTTATTTTCTAAGGATTAGATTCGTGAAATGCTGTCGTGTTACCTGATAATGTATATTCAGTGCCCTTGATATTATCAATCACATCCCAACATCGCTCATCCTTAACACGTGGGAGTCCATCAAAGTTCGTTTTCCTGTATTCCATTATGAAATGGTCGATTTTATTATCTTCTTCAGGCATTCTCCAAGCTACAGTTACAGAGTTGTCAGCTACCAAACATTCTACTGGGTCAATCTCTGGAGCTTTTGGGACTGCAAAGAAGGAAAAAAAAAAGGGGGGGGGTCTATCAATTCTCACATATTATAAAACTAAGCAAACATTTATTATACTTGGCACTCAACCTCTGCTATTTATTTTTAAATATTCAAAAGGGAATCAGGTTATAAGAAAGGATAACCTAGAAATTCAAAATAATTATTTTCAAAGCCTCATATTGCCAGATTATAAATGTTTACACTCTAAAGCTTTCTCATAGACTCTGGGTTTATTAACATCTTAGATGGCAACAGGTAAATTCCAAATATCTATCATGCTAAAGATAATTGAAAATGGCTTGTTACTTGTAAATATATTTTAAATGTTGTTACAAATTAAATAGATATTGACAAGATTTGAATGTAATAATTAAATTAAGTAAAAATTGTTTTCAGTGTATTTTTAAGATCTGGTTTTAGCCAGGCAGTGGTGGCACACACCTTTAATCCCAGTACTTGGGAGGCAGAGGCAGGTGGATTTCTGAGTTTGAGGCCAGCTTGGTCCACAGAGTGAGTTCCAGAACAGCCAGGGCTATACAGAGAAACCCTGTTTCAACCCCCCCCCCCCAAAAATGATCTGGTTTATAGGGAGTGGGAAGATAAGAGAACAATTGGTTACCAAGTACAAACAAATATATCAAATTAAATCTGATATTCCAAAGCAGAAGAAAATGATTATAGTTGGCAATAATTTATTATATACTTTAAAATAGTTATATTTTTAATGCTCCCAACACAAATAGTAAATGTTTTGGGTGATGATGTGATCATGAATAATTTGATCATGACTTTATGATTTGACTATATATAAAAATATCACACTATACCCCATAAATATATAAAACATATTTATCAAATTTCAAAAACCTTAAAAACAATTTTGACACACTAAACATAACTGATTTCCTTGTTTCCCAAAAATACTTATGAATTTTTAAGTGTTTCTAGAGTTCTATGATACATTAAAATGAATGGATTCAATAAGCTACAATTAACATGAATGAGTATAAATCAATTTATTTTCCATAAAAGAGATTTCACAGCTTTGTAATACTGGATAAGTGACTCAGATGAATCTTACTGTATGAGTCTCTGCATATGCTATGTAGATACATCTATAAAATATGTAAAGTTTAAGCGGGAATGTAAAAATATGTACTCCTCCTATGGCCGTGCATACTTCAGTCCTAGCACTTAGGAAGCAGAAGCTGCCAGATCTTTAGGAGACCAAGGCGAGCCAGCTCTACAGTGAGTTTAACAGGCAGAGGAGGCTACATGATGAGTCCTTATTTAAAAAAAAGAAAAGAAACAATTCTGGTGTGTAAAGCTAGATCAACATTTGAAATTGATGAATATATTCAATAATATTAATAAAGATGCAATCATAACAATAAATGAAAAATATATTACAATAATCATGACAAGAACTTTTAGCAAAGCAGAAACAGTAAGAAAGTTTACTTAATCTAAGCTCCCTCCCTTAGAGTCCTGAGAGTCTCTCACCTCCCAGGTCTCTCCTGCATTCTGGAAGGTCCCCCCAAACTGCTATTTCCCTGAGGCTGCTTGTTTCCATTCATTCTGCTGGCCCTCAGGGCTTCAGTCCCTTTCCCTCTCCCAATACCAGATCAGGTCCTCTTTTCCCTTTACTTCCCTCTTCGCATCCACTTTCCCTCCCAGGTCCCTCCCAGGTCCCTCCCTCCCTCCCAACTTGTGATTGCTTTCTTCTCTCTCCCAACTGGGACTGAGGCATCCTCACTTGGGCACTTCAGCTTGTTGACCTTTTTGAGTTCTGTGGACTGTATCTTGGGTGTTCTGTACGTTTTCTTTTTTTCTTTTCTTTTTTTGTTTTGCTAATATCCACCTATTAGTGAGTGGAAATGGAGAGGAGCCTGAGGAAAAAAAGGTCCAGGGACAGGCTCAAAGTGGGATCTAGCTCAAGGGGAGGTCCCAAGGCCTGACACCATTATTGAGGCTATGGAGTGCTCACAAAAAGGGACCTATTATGACTGCCCTTCGAAAGACCCAACAATTACCTGAAAGAGTCAGATGCAGATATTTGTACCCAACCAGTGGTCAGAAGCAGCTGACCCCTGTGGCTGAATTAGGGAAATGCTAGAAGAAGCTAAGGAGGAGGGCAACACTGAAGTAGGACCAGCAGTCTCAATTAATCTGGACCCCCGAGATCTCTCAAACACTGGACCACCAAACAGCACACACCAGCTGATATGAGGCCCCCAACACACATACAGTAGAGAACTTCCGGGTCTGTTCATTCAGAGATGATGCACCTAACCCTCAAGAGACTGGAGGCCCCAGGAGTTTAGAGGTCAGGTGGGGTGGGGGTGGGGACATCCACGTGGAGACAGGGGAGCTGGGGAGAAGGTGTGGGATGTAGAGCAGTCAAAGGGTGGATGGGGGGGGAATGGAATATACAGTTTAAAAGATTAATTAATTTCTTAGAAAAAGAAAGTTTACTTAATATTTTCCATGGGCTGAAAAGATGGCTCAGTGGTTAAGAGCAGCTACTGCTCTTGCAGAGGTCCTAGTTCTATTCCCAGGCTTCACATGGAAGCTTACAGTTGTCTGTTACTCCAGTCCCAGGCATCTGACACCCTCTCCTTTGGCCTCTGTAGGCACTAGGCACATAGATGGTGTACATATACACATGCAGGAAAAACGCTCACACACATATAATAAATAAATAAAAGAAATATTTTCCAAGCTGGCCATTACCTATATGCACCGAATGGTGCACACCTTGAACCCCAGCTCTTGGGAGGCTGAGGCTAGAGGCTCCTCAAAAGCAAACAATCAATCAACACAAAACCAAGTAAAAGGAAAAAAATCTTCAAACAGCCTGGAGCTAACATCACACGTAATGGTGAGAAACAAACTACCTAACCCCAAGACTGCAGAGCCAGGGTGAAGACATTTCCTTATCATCATCCCAAGTCAGCATTTTACTAGAAGTCTTATCCAAATACAGCAAGACAAGAAAATAAAAAATGAAACATAGCCTAAGGAAACAAAATTTTCTTTGCAGATAAATAACCAATGGGAAAAACAGTGAACAAAACAAATATTGGAAATCTCAGGTGGCTGTAGAACCACGTGGGATGCGAGTCGTGGAGCGGGAGGGGCTTAGCAACAGTGAACCGAGTCTTCCTGCAAATTCTATATGGCGCTGTAACAACAAACAGCTGTCAAAGCCCGCAGACTGGGCAGTACTGGCTGAGAACCCCAATACCTATCTACAGAGGTCAATGAAGGGCATAGATTCCCTAGACAGGAAAAGGGTGTGGTGGGATATTACACGGATGCATGAAATCAAACCCAGTTCTTTGAGAAATGAAGACTGCTGGGTCATTCCTCTAGTCCCTACATTTAATTATTTATTAGGAAGGATTTACTATTGCCACTTACTTATCTGTTTTCTACTTATCCTATAGCTCTTGTGTTTCTTCTACTTGTCTTCACTCTTCCATTTAAAAAAAATGTTTTGAACAGGTTTCATTTCCTCCTTCTTTAGTTCTAACATCTCTAGGCTGTGGGGTTTTGTGATTACCATGTCATTTACATAAAGTACTATGTGACGTTATTATACATATACACTGGTTTTTAGTCATCATTACTGATTAATAACCACTTTATCAAAGCAGGGTAGAGAAACTCAGAGAAAAAGCTATAATTCCTTTCTAGTACAGAAAGATCCCAAAGGAAGGTGTGCTCTGGTAAATTTTCCTCACCAATCCCACTGGCAACCCAACCTATGCAATGAAGTCTCCATTAAGTCCAAAATGACTGGCCTGGGAACTTCTGGGAAGCCAAATATAGTGAACTAAGCAAAGCGATGGTAAGAACTCATGCCAGGAGTGTGGCACACCAAAACCCCGCAAGGAAGGAACCTCCCGTACCCAGGCTCCTTCCAGACTTCATTCCGATGCCTATTCTTTGAGCTACTTACTTATACCTTTTGAAGTAGCCTTTGTAAGAAATTAGTAAATGTAAGTACAGTGTTTTTCTGAGTTTTGTGAACCAGTACAGCAAGTCATAAAACCCTAAGGAGAGGGTTGTGGAAATCTCAGTTTAATTTCATTTTATTAACTTTTTTAATGTTTTAAGTTAAAATAAAATCATGTCATTTCCTTCTTCTCCTTCCCCCCTCTAATCCTTCCCATGTATATCACCCTACCTTGCTTGCTCTCAAAATCATGGTTTCTTTATTAATATACTTATATTACACACGCACGCACGCGCACACACACACACACACACACACACACACACACCCCTAAATATACAAATACAATGTGCTACGTCCATTCAATGCTACATGCATGTGCTCACCCTCAGGGAAGACTGACAGCTAACAGGTTCTAGAGGCCTCATATTTGCAAGTGGGCCTAAAGCAGAAATTTTAAGAACTCAATGTACAACCTGGGTATCTAGTGCTCCCTTTACACAGTGTCAGAAGTAAACTCAGAGAAAACTCAATGTGTATCTGTTACAGGAGTGGCTGCTTGACAGCAGAGAGAAGTCCACAGACCTACATGCACCAGTTAAAAGACACAGATTCTGAATCTGAATCATAAGCCATTGATATGTTGTACATAGAAAACCCACCTTAAATACAACAGCACTCTGATTAGGAAAAGAGATACACTGTTAACATGAATGAAAGGAATAGGAGTCTCGCTACATTAATTTTGGACACCCCAAAGACAGAAGACACAAACTATTAATATTTGAAATGAAAGAGGAGGTATTACTACAGACTTCATGTATGTAAAAACCAATAACCAAGCCAGGTACACACAGCATTTGGAGACAAAGAGAAACGCTACATATAGGTTTGAGGTCAGCCTAGTCTACATTGTGAATTTCAGATCAGCAACCTAGAGATTATCTCCAAGGGGAGAGAACATGGATGTAAAGAGGAAGGAAGGAAGGGGGTGAACACACAAACACACACACACACACACACACACACACAGCACTGGAAGAATGGGGAGGTGGAAAGAGGGAGGTGAGGAGAGAAAGAACATCTATCAAAAAATACTATGGCTAAGCAGTGATGGCACATGCCTTTAATGCTATCACTCAGGAGGTAGAAGAAGAAAATGTCTGAGTTCAGGGCCAGCCTGGTCTCCAGAACAAGTTCCAGGATGGCCAGGGCTACACAGAGATACTCTTGTTTCAAAAACCAAACCAAAAAAATCCTCAAAAACAAATAAATACTATAAACAAACTCCAGATCTACAATTGTGATGATATAAGTGAACAGATAAACTATGATTCTATGACAAACACTATATGCAAAAAAAATCGCATAGGAAAATTAATCTGATTAGGCCTAAAGTTATTAAAGAAATTCAACCAATAGTTAATATCCTTCCAAAATAAGTAGCATGCCTGGATGGATTCTCTGGTGAATTTCACCTAACACAAAGAATAAATTCTATACAATCTTTTTGAGAAGAGAAAAGCAAATGAAATATTTTCTCTTTGTGAGGGCAATAACCTAACCTCAATAACCTAACCTAGGCAAAAGTATTATGGGAAAACTATAGATTACTATATTTGTTAATGAACAGATATTAAAAAAAAGTTCAACAAAATATTTACAGAACAAATGTAACAATGTACAGTAAGAATATGTGTTGACCGAATGAAACTCATTCCATATGCAACACTCAATTATCAACCTGTGAAAATCAACAAATACAGCCCACCTTTATCAATGGGCTAAAAAAGGCCACATGAAATCAATATATCCATTCTTTTTTGGAGGAGGGGTTCGAGACAGGGTTTCTCTCTATAGCCCTGGCTGTCCTGGATCTCACTCTGTTGACCAGGCTGGCCTCGAACTCAGAAATCTGCCTGCCTCTGCCTCCCAAGTGCTGGGATTAAAGGTGTGTGCCACCACTGCCCAGAAATGTATCAATTCTTAATTTTAAAAAAAGTTCATTTCTTCAACTCTAGATGATAAGGAAGATCTGTAGAAATAGCTACATTATACTTGGTTGTGAAACTGGAGCTTTTCTTACTGAAATCAGAAACAGAGCTTCTTCACAACTGTGATGACGCACTAAAGCCTAAGCCGATGAGCTAAGATACTAAAAACAAAAGAAAGGTTTCAGTTGAGAAGGAAGAACTGTTTTTATTCACAAATGCTCAGTTATGTAGGAAGTATGAAGGAATTAACAATAAAATCAGTCTAGAGCTGATAAGTGAGCATAGTAAGGCTGTGGACACAGGTTAACACACACAAGGCAGCTGCTTCTCTGTTTCATCAATAAAAAATAAAATTTCAAATTAAAACACAGCACTTAGATCAGCGTCACCAATGTGAAACATTTAGGAACAAAGTATGCTCAAGATCTGTATGAAGTAAACTGCAGAACCCCAATGAATGAACTTACTGGCATACTTTACTAGAGATGCCCCAGGTCTGTGAACAGGAAGGCACCACAGTCTTCAGCCGTCGGCTCTTCGCACTAGGTCTAAGCACTCAATTCGACCCAATGGAAACCCCACCAAGTCCTTCTGCTAGGTTTAGCAGACTCTGTATATATGGAGAAGGAAATGATGTAGAGGAGCCAGCACAGCACTGAAGGACAAAGCTGGAAAACCAAGTCGCTTGACTTAAAACACTACAGAACTCAAGATGTAATGTTGATCAAAGAAAAAGCAAACAGACTTACAGAACAGACCCAGAAAAATATAAGACTGATCTTTCATAATGGTGATAATAAATAATATTTAATAAATATAATAATAATAATATTGACAAACAAAAATATTTCAAACAAACATTACAGTAATTGGATATTCACATGAAAGGAGGAGGAGGAAGAGGAACATTAAGACACAGACTTTACATTCTTTCACAAAAATGAGCTCAGAATGGATTACAGACCTAAAATGAAAATAATGAAAGTATAAACCTCCCAGAAGATATCACAGAACAGCTAAATGACTTTGGGTTTGGTGATAGCTTTTAGATACAACACCAAAGTCATGATCATTAAAGATATGTGTTAAGCTGGATTACTAAATTAAATATTACTAAATTTTAGATACAACACCAAAGTCATGATCATTAAAGATATGTGTTAAGCTGGATTACTAAATTAAATATTACTAAATTAAATATTAGAGAGCCTAGCATGTAGTTCATCTTATAATCCCAGTACTTGAAGGCCAAGGCAGGAGATTCCTCAGTTTATGGCATGAACAACATAGTGAATGAGACCTATACTGAAAACAAAACAATAAATACTCATGTTTTTTGATTTTTTTTTCAAATAAGCAATTTTATTCCTATCCATGATTGCAGACATTTACAAAACCATAACATCTGAGTTCACCTTAAAAAAATAACTTATATAAAGCAGTGATGTACACAGAACAAAATAGTTGGGGAAGGCCAGGAGCAACCTTTAATAATTAAAATGTAAACATGAAAAAGAGGATGGAATAAAAGTCCCTAATTCTACTTAAGATGTCATGTGATATCTTACAATGTCCTGTGGGTCAACGCACGTATACGTATATGTGAATACAGATCTGCATATATGATGCATTCTCTTCCCCACACATACAGATAATCATCACAGTTCAGTTGGGGGTAATGCTAATGTGCCGCTCTATACTGTTGTTTGAATCACATTTGGACCCACTTTCTTCTCAAAATAGGGGAGAGAGCAGAAACTAAAAGGTGGTCTGGTTGTCTGAGATTCCTTTGTAACACAACAAGTAGTTTTCTTCTGTAGTAGTTCTGTGATGGGCTGACTTTCATGAGCGATGTGGCAATCCAGACCACACACTAATGGTCATGCTGGGGGAGTAACTCTCACTCTGAAAATGATTTAAGACACTTCCTCCCATTTCATCCTCATCCCTTGGAGTGCCCGGCTGGTTACTCAGGCTCATATTATTGGGAGAATTCTTGGAAATACTGTCCATATCTCCTGAGTCTAAAGAGCCATTCATGTGATGGGACTCTATTCCTCCTAATCCACCATCTGATCCAGGGCCCATTGGAAAATTAGGTCTGTTAGGCCCAGGAAGTACTGCATTCATACATGTTGTCTCTAGAATTAGTTGAATCTGTTAGACTAGGCACGATGGGTGTTCTTGGTGCTCCTCCACCTCCTGGAGGACCTACATAATTCCCAGGAGACACTGAGGAGTAGGGTATTTAATTGGCATTTGTTGGGTTTGGCCAAGGTCTACCACCACTTGGACCCATGTTCATTCCAGGCATTCCAGAGCCACCTAAAGCATTCAGTTGGGGGGGGGTCTCATTGCACCTCCATAGTTCTGTGGTCCTAAGGGCACCGTTCCTCTTGGGGGAGTCATTCTCTGCATTGGTCCACCCATATTTGGACGTCCTTGTTGTCATGTTGGATCCATTCCACTGGGGAGTAATGGGTGACTTCCTGGGACACCTCCAAGTGCCTGATTAGGTATCCTCAATGTGGGCCTTCGGCCTCCAAGGTACTGAGGTGACATAAAAGGCTGAAAGAACCCTGGTGGCATGGGACCTACTGGCATGCCATCTCCTGGGGGCATGCTTCCCAGCTTGGGGCTGGGAGCTGCTGCAGCACTATAGTCATGGAAGGCTTTTGCTTTGTTTGGGTGTTCACAGGTTTCCTATCTCTCTGGAGATGCACAGTAGAGATCCTAAAACACACACCACCAAGAATGTAAGAATCCTGGTGGCTCCCCCAATATGATGGTTTTTTTCCCCATTTTATCTCTGATAAAAATGTCTGAGCCGATTTCTGAGCTACTACATGGAGCAGATATTCATACATGTAGTGCTAGCTTCTCCTGGGCCTGGCTGTTGGACGGGATGGCGCTGCTGTTACTCTTGCCTTTGCTGTATCTGCTTGTGCTGAGAGCAGCTCCCACTCAATACTCAAGTTTAAAAAAAAAAAAGCCAAAGGCTTTAACAGATAACACAACACAGAAAGAGCAGACATTGAGTATGTGAACAGGTGATGTGACACAAATTACAACAGCCATGAAATGACACCACAGTATCACTGGTGACAAAATGTGTAGCAAGACAAACCTATTCATTGCTGGTGGGAATGCAAAATCATAGACTCAGCCGGGAGTGGTGGCGCACGCCTTTAATCCCAGCACTCGGGAGGCAGAGGCAGGCGAATTTCTGAGTTCAAGGCCAACCTGATCTAGAGTGAGTTCCAGGACAGCCAGGGCTATACCGAGTAACCCTGTCTCAAAAAACAAAAACAAACAAACAAAACAAAAACCCAAATCATAGACTCTTTGGAAGACCCTTGGGATGTTTTCTACAAAACTAAGTCCCATCTCATCACACTGCCCGGACTACCCAAAGAGGCTGGAATCTCACAGCTACACAAAGATGTATGCTCAAAACTACAGTCAGAATGGCCAAAACTAAGAGGCAATTCAATTGTCCTTTAGTAGGCAACTATTTAAGTAAACTACATATGGACCATCAGGACTGGGTTTTTATTCAATGCTTTAAAAGCTAGCAAGCCATGAGAAGAAATGAAGACAATTAAAATTCTTTACTAGGTGAAAGAATGGAATCTGTAAAGGCTACCAGTGAAAAGATTCCACTTCAGTGACTTTCCAGAAAAGGCCTGCTATGCAAAGTAAGGCAGGATCACACCACGAGAGAATCTCAATGTAAACTATGGACTATAGGTGATGATGATTTATCACTGGAGATTATATCACTTATAATCACTTATATCAAATGTGCCACTCTGCAGTGGGATGTTGATAATGGGGAAGGACTTTGGGTCTTGTCTATTTTTGATAATGTTCCACAATTCCTACTTGCTAGGAACCTAAAACTGGTCTACAAAATAACATCTCTATACAAAATATTACAATAAACACACTGTAAGTTGGGCATGATAGCTCATGACTTTAACCCTAGCACTCGAGATACAAAGGCAGTCAAATATCTATGAGGTGAAGGCCAGATTGATCTACATGCAAGCGCTAAGGCAGCCAAGGCCTCACAATAAGATCCTATTTCAAAAACTCACTAATTACCTAAATAATCAACTATAAGAAAGTATGTGTAGTTATATAATCATGCAATGGTGAGTCTAAGTAAAAACTATCTATTAAAATATAACAGACACTGATAAAAACGGCATGGTACTGGTACAGTGACAGACATGTAGATCAATGGAATTGAATTGAAGACCCAGAAATGAATCCACACACCTATGGTCACTTGATCTTTGACAAGGGAGCTAAAACCATCCAGTGGAAAAAAGACAGCATTTCAACAAATGGTGCTGGCAAAACTGGCGGTTATCATGTAGAAGAATGCAAATTGATCCATTCTTATCTCTTTGTACAAAGCTCAAGTCTAAGTGGATCAAAGACTTCCACATAAAACCAGAGACACTGAAATTTATAGAGGAGAAAATGGGGAAAAGCTTCAAAGATACGGGGACAGGGGAATAATTCCTAAACAGAACAACAATGGCTTGTGCTGTAAGATCAAGAATTGACAAATGGGACCTTATAAAATTGCAAAGCTTCTGTAAGGCAAAAGACACGGTCAAGAAGACAAAAAGGCCACCAACAGATTGGGAAAGGATTTTTACCAATCCTAAATCTGATAGGGGATTAATATTCAATATATACAAAGAGCTCAAGAAGCTGGACTCCAGAAAAATCAAATAACTCCATTACAAATGGCGTACAGAGCTAAACAAAGAATTCTCAACTGAGGAATACTGAATGGCTGAGAAGCACCTGAAAAAATGTTCAACATCCTTAATCATCAGGGAAATGCAAATCAAAACAACCCTGAGATTCCACCTCACACCAGTCAGAATGGCTAAGATCAAAAATTCAGGTGACAGCAGATGCTGGTGAGGATGTGGAGAAAGAAGAACACTCCTCCATTGCTGGTGGGATTACAAGCTTGTACAACCACTCTGGAAATCAGTCTGGCAGTTCCTCAAAAAATTGGACATAGTACTACCGAAAGATCCTGCAATACCTCTCCTGGGCATATACCCAGAAGATGTTCCAACTGGTAAAAAGTACACATGTTCCACTATGTTCATAGCAGCCTTATTTATAATAGCCAGAAGCTGGAAAGAACCCAGATGTCCCTCAACAGAGGAATGGATACAGAAAATGTGGTACATTTACACAATGGAGTACTATGCTGCTATTAAAAATAATGAAGTTGTGAAATTCTTGGACAAATGGATGTATCTGGAGGATATCATCTTTAGTGAGGTAACCCAATCACAAAAGAAGTCACTAGATATGCATTCACTGATAAGAGGCTACCCCACCAGGGGATCCATACCATAATCAGTCACCAAACCCAGACACTATTGCATATGCCAGCAAGAGTTTGCTGAAGGGACCCTGATATAACTGTCTTGTATGAAGCTATGCCAGTGCCTGGCAAATACAGAAGTGGATGCTCACAGTCATCTATATGATGGAACATAGGGTTCCCATTGGAGAAGCTAGAGAAAGTACCCCAGGAGCTGAAGGGGTCTGCAACCCTGTAAGAGGAACAACAATATGAACTAACCAGAACCCCCAGAATTCGTGTCTCTAGCTGCATATGTAGCAGAAGATGTCCTAGCCGTCCATCATTAGGAAGAGAGGCCCCTTGGTCTAGCAAACTTTATATGACCCAGTACAGGGGAATGCCAGGGCCAAGAAGTGGGAGTGGGTGGGTGGGGGAGAAGGGCGGGGGAGTGTATTGCGAACTTTCGGGATAGCATTTGAAATGTAAAATAAGAAAATATCTAATAAAAAATAGTCAAAAAATATAACAGACACAAAGGAAATGATCTATATCTATATAAATATATATAAGAAAAATCATATATACACACACACATATATGTATGATTACATAAAAAATATTTTCTTTGCTTGGCAAAAAAAAAAAAAGACCATAAACTGATCTGATAGAAAAACTAAGGTGTCAAGGGTATATACCACATATGAGGCAAAGGCCTACTCCTGCAAGCTGTCCTCTGCAAGCTACTTATAATACCCTATTGTAAATAAAAATAAAAAATTCAGACTATCCAGCTATTAGTGAAACTGAAGTGATCAACAAGAACCTCTCACATACTGTTAAATGCCAAAGCAAAAGTATTTAGCAGTATAGTATATATGTATGCCTCCATATTTGTACAGGTAGTAGAATAATATCAGGTTTAATTAAAGGAATGGCCAATTTAGGGAATCAAAATTTCCAAATACTGTCAGTTACATGATTGTGTTTATGATACTTGTCTGGCCATTTCCCATTTGTGATGCAGAAAGCAATAGCTATGTTGGTCTTGCAAAGAAAGCTGCTGTGCAAAGAGAAAGAGTAACTGGTGTGTTTGCTCAGCGCTGCCCTGCCTGCCTTTCCTAGGCCTGCATTCCCTCTCCAGCACAGGGCTTTAGGAAGCTCTAACTGCTAAGTGAAGGGACTTCGTGGGACAGGTCTTCTCATTAGCTTGCTACCATTTCTTATTTCTTTCCCTGGAGTGGAAATTGTCAATACTTTAATGAAAAGGGTAAAATTCTAGAGTCATACTGATAGTAAATAGTACACAGTCAATGAGACCCAAGATATTTTTTTAATTCTTTTCCAAATGTACTTTAGAAAATACCATTCTTAAAAAATTGAGATCTATTGCCAGCCTAAACTTAAGTCCCTACTCTAGGTCCTACAAGTGGACCCTCACACTCCCTCTTTCTGGGCAGTGCTGACTTGTGCACATGAGGCTGTATTCTGCTGCTACGTAGCGTCTGAAGCTCACAAGTGAACATGTGGGCACAAAGAGTAAGATCTCGTTAACAAATAATCAGCAGAACTCTGATCTAAAACCTCAAGCTCTCAAAACTAAAATAAGATCCAGTCTCTTCCCAAGGAAATTCTAAGTGTTAGACTGAAGTCACCAAAGCATTTAAAGTATCTGGTATATAGAAACTCTAAAAAATGTTTCCTTGCCTTTTAATATCAGTTGCACACCAACTGTGAGCCCTTTGAACTGAATGATAGCACAGATGTTCTTCAATTTGCAACAGGTTTGCAGTACATTAAGACAACCATAACTTGAAAGCATCTTACGTAAAAGTAATCCTAGTCTACGGTGCATTGCAGTTTTGCCCTCACAGTCTGCCCCACTGCATACCACTGACTCTTCACAAGGCTCACTGAAAACTGCGGCTTCCTGCTGCTGCCCTCTATCGCAAGAGCATATCCCACCCAACTGCATACTGCCAACCTAGTGAAGGACCCAGATTCCAAATATGATCTCTGCTGAACGTTTATCACTTTGCACCAGTTTAAGACAGAAAACTACAAGTCAGATCTGCATAGGTCAAGGGTTACCTGTAATCTATACCCCGGGGTACATAGACACCTTCCTCCTCTCGGATGCATTCCGTTCTTTCACCTTCCTTCTACATTCCTCCTCTACAGCTCATCATTTCTACCATACAAGTCAGTTTACCTACACAACCCTCACTGGAATATATATACACAGAATGTGTGTATATATATATATATATATATACTATTATAGCATATAATAGTATATAGTATATATACTATATAGTATATTATATGTAATATATACTATTATAGCATTATTATAATAATCTCTATGACTAGGTTTAAATTTAGAGAAGAAATGGTTTTCTGCAATTAGTATTTTCTATTAAAAAAAACAGCCAATCTCAAAAACAAGCAAGCAAACAAAAAGCACAGATAAACTAACCCCACAAAAACATGTAAATGAAATTTCACTTTCAAATGGATTCTTGATTCCCCAAATCACCACTGTTTAAACAATTTTACATATCAACTGACAGAATTATTTGGTAATAAAAATAGTACTCAGCTCTAAAAATACAAAGATAGAATTCAAAGAACACTAACAAAAACTACCAGCTGGCTGTTACACAGACAAGTGACAATTTGTGACAGTTTCACATAGTTAGACTAACTCTCTCATAAGACAATGTTACCAGACTATCATGGAGATAGTTCATGCTGAAAGCTGAACATAACAGCAACAAGTCGGGCAGTAAACATTCACTGCATCTGAAATGAGTCCAGCTGCTGTTATAGGTATATTAGGAGACTCTATCTATGCAGTACCTATGAAGCATCAAGAGCATCAGCATTGCATTTTAAAGATGAAGAAAAATGAGTCACGTTAGTTGATTTCTTGAGATCACACTGCAAAAAAAAAAAAAAAAACCCAGCAAAATTCAAATCTATAGTCTAGCCTTGAGACCAACCATTATTCTTTGCCAAAACAGCAACATGTTCTATGCCTTAATGTCATTAAGGTTGAATTTGTACTACAAAATAATTCTTTTCAATAAAAGCTACTTCTTGCTAAAGTAAAATATACTATATTTCTTTAATATTTACATAATGTTCAGTACAGAAGACTCTTGTAAGATTTGTTATTTGAGAGTCCCCATGTAAGAGTGCATTTACCTGGCAAAAACTTCAGAGTTTGCAGCATCTGTCTTTCCTGAGAGAAGTCCACCATTAAATGGGTCATGTTGTCACTGACTTTTGGTTTCAAAGAAAGTCGAAAGGCTGAAGCCATTGTGACTCTATGGTAAACACAGACATACTTTTTAAAATAAATGAATGCAAAGTAACAAATTTTATACAATTTATAAACTATTAAGATAAAAATTATTTCACTACGACTGTAGAAACTCTAATACAGGCAGTTAAACAAATTTGCTTTGTCTTTTGGAAACTGAATCAAATGCTGAAACTCCAGTCATTTTTCTAAAATTTCATAGCTATCACAATAACCAATACCTAATACAACTAATCTCTACAAGATCCCAATTCCTCCAAGGCTCTGTGTGCTCTCACTTTCCAGTACCCAGCCTTACTCATTTCCACCAAAGCCTGAGCCTGTTTTAAGCCTTCTCCCAGGTACTGGTACAGCATGTCCTCTCCACAAAGGCAGGCACCTGACATTAATACCGCAATCTGCTAAAGACCACGAACAACAAAGGAGAAAACTGAGAACCTGAACAGTGAGTGCCACACCACCACGATGCCACTCCCACCTATCAGCATCATCTGCATGGAAAGATGCTACGATGACAAACAGCCTAGTGGGCCTATGTGTCATAGAATAAGAAGTGTTCAATAAGCACTCAGATAAATGTGAAGTAAAATACAAAATAAAGATCTAACCAAATCAGATGTATGATTAAAAGTATGAGGGAAGTTCTTAGCAAAAACTGAAAATTAAAAGAAACTCATATGCTGATGTAAAAAGGAAATCCATTTAATCATGCCCTTGTTTGTAACTGCTTTCCCTCAGCTAACCAAGTGAATGGTTTTCTCACACACAAAAAGAAAATAAATGTATTTAAATAACTTGTTAATCATCAATTTCAATATTTTCATGTTACAGTAAATTTCTATAAATGTCACATTCAGTTTTGTAACATCCTTGGAGAAAGAAAGATACAGATGCCTATTCATCAGTGCTCTCCTCCTAGTACACAGTGTGAGAGGCAATATAAATAGAGCTACAGAAACAAAGGGAACACCAGGCCTAGGCAACTGGACCTGTTATCAAGAGGTCAACCAGAGGAAAGATGGCAAACTTGCCGATGTAAAACTGTTGCTATATTTAGTTATTTTACTTCATTAAAAAAAAAAGTAATATCATGAACAAGCAGAAATTACTTTAGCAAGAAGAAAGTGATACATTGTAAATCAGTTCTTGGGGAAAGCAGCTTACATGTCTGAATGCTTTAGAAACCAAATATGCACTGCATACTCTGTATATACAGCACAAGCTGTTGGTTTTCAAGAAATAAGAGCTTGATTGTACTGGTAAACAGTCAGGACGGAGGCTCAGCTGTACATGCACAGCCCTGAGTATTTTCTGATTTATGAGTTCCTAAAGCACTATACTGAGTTCCTAAAGCACTGTACACAGATGCTCAATAAATGGGTTCAGCCTCACTGGCTTCTTTAAACCTAATGAACTAATTGCTTAATGAGAAAAGCTAAGGATTTGGGGATTTTAAATCTGAAACCAGTAAATCTACAAAAACTTGACATAATCAAAAAGGACACAAAGAAAAGGAACACAAAGAAAAGAATGTCCTCCTCCTAATGCAGTAGAAATATCACTTACAATAGAAAAAAATAAGAACAATTTCTAGTCAAAGTAAAAACTTATATGAATCTGCCAGGCAGTGGTGGCACATACCTTTAATCTCAGCATTTAGGAGGTAGAGGCAGGCTGATGTCTGAGTTTGAGGACAGCCTGGTCTACAGATCTAGTACCAAAACAGCCAGGGCTACACAGAGAAACCCTGTCTCAGAAAAAAACAAGAGAACAATCAAGCAAACAAACAAACAAACAAAAAAGTACATGAATAAAATCAATTCATATGTAAAACAGTATTTTCAAAAAACTTAATTTTAAACTGATTATATTTAGACAAGTTAGCCTTAGAGCCCAAACTAAAAATCTAAAATTGATAAGATAGTCTCAAACCATGCTATTTATGTTTTTATTCATTTGATTTTCCTAGATTATCTCTTATATTAGCAGATGAATTAAAAGATCATTTCCTCCCAGTGTTATCATGGTCACCAGAAAATAATTACAAAACAGATGAGCACATTTAATCAAGTTAAAAAATAGGCTAAGACCTAGAAATACTCTTCAGACAAGAAACAAATGCTCTGGTAGTCAAATGAACAAAGACAACAGTGTAGGCTTCAAACAAAACAAAGAAGAAACAAGGACTCTGATTCCCATGATGCGGGGGCACTGATGGGATCACATGGAGAGGCTGACTGAGGAGGAGAGAAGCCAAAAAAGCTGGCATTAAGATTAAATCCTGATTAACAAACCCGAACAGAGAGCATCCGAAGTAAAGATGAGAGCCGGGAAAGCCCAGAAACAGAACCCTGAAATCAAGGAGAGATCTCTCTCAAGATTTTTTGGACAGCCTAAAACCTGGTTAGGATTTGATTTCTAGGCCAGAAAAATCAGAAAACACATCGGAGTGTAACAGAGGAGCTGTAAGGAGTAATGACCTAGCCTTGGTAAGAGAGTTGTTTCTGGCAAATCTCAGCAGACACATCTACCTTGTCAAAGATTTTCCTCTTACCCACTCCTCTCATCATACTCCATTCACTGAGGACAGCAGCGAGTATCTACAGATCTGGCTACTTGAGACCTGAGGCAGGAAAAACTCTGGGTTCAAGGCCAGCCTAGGAAACAGGGTGAGAATCATCTCTTAAAACATGGAAACTCTAATGAGCTTCCAATATCCAGCACTTACAAGAATGAACCACACCATTAATCATGTCGTAATATAAAATCTACAAACATGGACAATAGCTTTGCTTTGACTCTATGTAAATTTGCTCCATACCCTGCCCCAGACTCCCACCATCAATAACCACAAAGAAACACAGTAAAGAAATTCTCCAAATTAACAACAGACACTGGTTTTCACACAATCCATAATGAGTATTTCTGTGAATTTCCTGATAAAGAATAAAGTGATCTAGACTGGAAGAGACTCAAAAGTTGTGCCTGTCAGAGAATCTTACGATCCTGAGATTAAAAGTCTCAAGTTACAAACTACCGACAACGCTCAGTGAGTGTTCGGTAAGTCAGTGAACACAGTCCCAGTGTCACCTCAGCCTCTTTAACACACACATTTGTTCCAGCAAGTGCCAAATGCCCTGTTATGTACCTGACTCTGCCAAGGAGAAACACCTTTTAAGCCAAACTATGTAACAATTTCCTTAAGTGTTTTCCTCAGTATAAAAACAAGATCATGGAGGCAGGAGGAAAAGAAAGAGGTGGCACCAGAACAGCACAGGAGAACTCAAAGATGTTAACCAGGACAGCAGCGAAGAGCTTCAGCCACTGAAGACAAGGCAGCACTGGGCTTCTCTGACAACAAGATCCACTTAGATTTAAGAACAGCAGCACAAACTGCATCCCAGCAGGGTGCATTTTTAAGTCATTCAAAACAGATCAATATTCAATAATAAACTAATTAAAACTATTCTAAAAACTAAAGCTAACTATTATATTACACCAGAAATGAAATTCTCTTAGAAATATGTAATTTCCACAACTTAAAATGTGACCAGTTAAGTTTACCAGTTATTCTATGATATACAGTGCACATTTTCTTTATACATAATTATTATTATATATTGTTATGTTAATCAACAGAATTCTAAGAAAAATGGGTTCTGAATTTCATTTCTGACTTCAATATTGACACTTAAATAAAAAAAAAAAAAAAACGTAGGTTTTATACCATACCTATCCTTGATCTGTCTGGCAGCCTTGGAGCAAATCAGGGAGAAGAGAAAGAAGGTAGTTAGTGCTTTTCATGCAAGTTCAATGGCAGCGACATGCAAGAAAAGTTAGGATATAAACCCTGCAATAGATTAGTTCATATTCATCAAAAACATCAATTACAAGAAATCTATATAGTTTATGTAAGCTTGATAAAGTAATGTTAGAGCCACAGTAGAATCCAGATCCCCATATCAATCACTGCAAAAGTAGGAAAACTTAATGTTTCAACCAGTTTCATGGAACTATAACTGTGGTTTTTTAGCACAAGATTATCAAATATGCCTTCACTTTTATTCAGTCTGATATATTCTTCAACTAGATTTCCACACAACCCAATAGTTCTCATGCATATGAAAGTTTCCTTGCTAGCATACAAAACTAGACTGTAACTCTAGAAGCCTGTGCTCCCAAGAATAAGTTCTAACAGTAGAGATGCAGACAAGGATAGATGAGAGAAACATCTCTTAAAGGGAAGGTTCACAGAAGCTATAAGCTTACACATACTGTACATATCTTCTGTTTTTGTTTTTCTTTTTAGAAAATGAAAATACAAGTTTAGAAAAGGTTTAAGATCATTACCTGGTACTGTACAGTCATAGGACAACGAAAACACACAAAGCTGTTGCTTTATATATGAATTAAATATAATACATACAATGAAAGATTTTCTTCTATGCTAACAAGAATAGTTTGCAATTACAGCCCACAAAAATGGCGGTTTTGCTAGCATACATCCTGGTACATGGTTGAATATAAATTAAATGTATAAAACATTGCTTCTGTTTCTTCTTTCAATCCTAGCATTGACTCTACTTCCCAGTGGCCATTTTTATACCCAGCCTCAACTATTCAGGCCTGAGTATCATTCTAAATAAAAGAAAAGAACTGAGGTGTGAAATAGATTGCAACATGCTCCAGTTCCAGAATTACAAGGAATCAACGCTTTGACCTTCAATATTAATTATTTTACTTCTTGCCAGGCGTGGTGGCACATGCCTTAAATCCCAGCACTTGGGAGGCAGAGGCAGGCGGATTTCTGAGTTCGAGGCCAGCCTGGTCTACAAAGTGAGTTCCAGAACAGCCAGGGCTATACAGAGAAACCCTGTCTTGAAAAAAAATTATTTTACTTCTCTACTACGGGATTTGGGTTCTTAATGCTTTTAAGAAAAAGCCTCTTTCAAGCTCCTCATACTACATCCAACCCAATGTGGTGGCTTTCTGACCTCCTTAGGTCATGAACCAGTTGGCACAGTCCCTTTTATAAGGAATGTTACATTAGTCAACTATTACACTGGTTTTGAAAAATACTGCCATGGCAGCTGGAACTGAAATGATTTTCATATAGATATGAAATTTGGAAAGGAAGAAGACTTTCCTCTGTAGCCAACACTTCTTTACATACAGAGGAAGCTTCTGTCATTACCCCTCCACTTCTTTCTTCCTTTACTTAACGGAGCATGATACCAGATTATGAGTTTTAAAGGCATTAACTCAGTGCCTCTTACTTTTCTCAGAAGTTTGCTTGTCTACAGAGAATATATATTGTGTTCTTCTTCCTCTGTGCTGTTAAGTGTCACTGATCTGACAAGTGATCTGAAGCCTCTGCTGAGCAGACCTG
The DNA here is from genome assembly GCA_902729485.2 of Mus minutoides. Taxonomy (NCBI): domain Eukaryota; kingdom Metazoa; phylum Chordata; class Mammalia; order Rodentia; family Muridae; genus Mus; species Mus minutoides. The sequence continues at coordinate 371,171 of LR749678.1, read as the reverse complement.
GGAAGGTAAATTAATTCCAGGCTTAGTCCGCCTCCCGACAGAACCAAACTCTAGTACAGAGCAGGATTCGGGATCGTCTCGGCTTTCCTGCTTTATCTTATCTCCTGATGGCTCTGAATGCCCAGTCTCCTTCACATGACCTATCGATAGGAAGACCACTATTGACTCATTTTCTGTGCATCATGTCACATACCATACTGTGTGTGAAGACAACAAAAAAAGGAACAAATGAGAAAGCAGACAGCCTAGGAAAAACTGCTGTCCCATGTGTTCACTGACAGTACACATTGAACATTCTGTCCTCTGATTTAGATTCACACTTTATTTTACAGGCACCTGTAGATGTAGAAGATGAGAAATTATCCTCTACAAAGAATCTAGAATGGCCCGACTTTACAAAGTATCTTTAAATAGAGAATAAATTATATTTTTCTAGAAATTCTTCTCCCAAAGATAGCCATCTAAAAAGTATACTTTATCATATACTTTCATTCCTCTGCTTTAAGTTCAAAAGTGATCATTTTAAAAATTTGTATCTCTGAAATACTAAGCCTAGAATTTCCCAGAATTCTGCTCTATCATGTTTATCTGCATCTGTATGACAGAGGACACCAGGTGGGAGCTTGGCTTCCTCTGGGGCTATGGTGCAGTGTAGTACTGGGAAGCCTCCAGGAAGCATCGCTAGCTCTATTGACTAAATCCCACTTGCCAACATGGCACCTCTGTGTTTGGATTGAAGATGGCCTCTCCTTCCTCTAATGTGTCTCATTCTCTCTTCCCTTCACCAGTTAACTTTGTTTTGTTTTCTGATTTTTAAATTAATAATCACAATCCTTTATATATCAGATTTATGAACTTGTCACCCTAGGCCAAAATTACTTAAGTAGAACGGCAAGAGTAGAGGAGTGATTACAAATAATTATTCATAATTACCAACTAAGTATAAACAAAAACAAACTGGATCTTAGCCTAACCTCTTCTTAATCTGCAATGAGAAGATACAGAAACCATTGTAAATTTATCCAGCATTTTGACTACCTTATTGCTTCTATACTTTAAACACCTGGGGGCTGTGGGTGTTGCTCAGTTGGTAAAGTGCTTGCTAGCTTGCATACTGCCCTAAGTCTGAGCTCCAGCAGCTTAAACTGAGCATGATGGTGTGTGTCTGTAATCCCAGCCCTCAGGAAGTAGAGTCAGAAGGATTGGGAGGTCAAGGCCATCTTCAGCGAATATGGAGTAAATTAAAGGTACTTTGGGATACACATAAAACCCTGTTTCAAAATAGGCAAACATGAACAACAGTAAGGCTAGGCTGTCTTCCTAAGAGTTTACAGAACAGTTCTTTTGATGGCTGAGATAATGTTGGGCTGTTTGGCAGTATTCAGAAACATCACAGTAATGCTGGATTTCCTGACTGGGGTTGTCAATATGGAACCACTGTCAAACCAAGATTACATTTACACACACTTCATTTTCAGTATTGTAGGTAACCTGGAGTACATTTTCCCAAATAATTTTGCTTTCTGAGCCACGAGGCCCATGTCAAACCCACTTTCATGGCAGTGCCTTTGCTAACGACCCCAGAGTTGTCTGTGGTAGGAAGAACGGATGCTTTCTCCCAGTGAGCCTGGAAAGCAAAGGGTGGTTCTGAGCTCGGTACTGATGTGTGCGGATATGCCCTTTACATAGCCGGCCTCTCCCTTAAATGCTTTTCCTCATGCCAGTTCAAATAACTCTTAATCCTTCTGCTTCCCTCTGAGCACGGACTGTGGGCACACGGGCTTCCTTGTCTCAGAGGCGGGGCCGCTCCCTGCAAAGCCTTCTAGCCTTCCCTTTGCTACTCTGCTTTCCAAGTATCCCGGTAGTGGACTTCCTTTGTATTTTCCCGCCTGGCTGCTCAGGTCAGATCAATCTTTATTTTTTTCTTCTTTAAATGTTCACGAAACTAGGGTTTCTTTTTCTATGTAAATCTAAGAGATAACCCATACCTTTTATAGTGTAATTCAAAATATTCATTTTGTGGCATGTGGCATCATAGGTCACAAGATACAGACTCCAGGATATGAAGTCCCTAATGTTTGAATCTCTGGGACCTGATGAAGACATTTCTTCCTAATATCCCCTCCCCTTACAGGATGAAAAAAAAAATGAAAAACAAAACAAACAAACAAAAAAGTATCTCAAAATCTCTCAAAATGTTCTTTTTCCTTTAGTCAAAAATACTAACCTTGCCATATAAGGAAGCAGAGACAGGTGAATCTCTGTGATCCTAGACTAGGCCATCCTAGTCTACATAGCGAAGTCCTAGGCCTGTCTGAGCTACATAGGAAAATCTTGTCTTTTTTTAAAAGACATTTGGAAAAGAACTAGTTACATATTCTCTCTCTCTCTCTCATATATATATATATATATATGAGCATCTGAGGGTACAGGACACATACACATACATATATGCAGGCAAAACCTTCATACACTTAAAACAAATGCATGCTCACCTAACAGTAAATAGCCTGAAGCTAATGTAAGTACAGTACTCCTTACAGCTTCTTTACAGCCCAACACACCTGTGCAATAGGAGACTACATTTCTGTGAAACACCAACACTCACAGATAAAAGGTAAAGGTCTACTTTAAGGTTTGCTTAGTAAGTACCTCATCTATTTGTAGTTGTCAAAGGTAAAGTTTGCTTCTGTTAAAGTCCCTCTTCTCCCCGCATTCCTGACCAGCCTAAAGAAGGACTTTTTCCCAACCTCAGTCTGCAGGGTATTGACTGAGCTCCCTATCTCATTTGCTCTTCTCAATGCTCAAGAGACTGTCACAACCTGAGCAGTATTCCAGGGGCAAGCTATTGTGAGTGAGAAAAAGGAAATAAGCCCCATTTTCTCTTTTCATCTGTGATCAAATGCAGAAGACATTGTTCCCCTTTCACAGTATCCTGGGGCTATTATTCCATTGCGGGTACTCATGGGTAGGAACTCACTCTTTCCCTTTTAATCTCACAACTGATTGAAGGAGCTGGATAATTATATACTGACTTGGAATTGTTCTGGTCAGTTCTTTTCATTGGAAGAGTTCAAGGTTTGAATTCAGAGTAAGAAGAGGAATGTTAATTTTGACAGAGGACACAGCACTGTTCCGCAGGCCAAGTACTAGTGATGGAGTAACCGGAGTTGGTGGGATCCTGGCTATTTACCTCATGATTTCACACACCTGATATTTACCTGGCTAATTTTCCTTTATCTCACCTGAACTTTTACATATATTTACTATCAACCAAACTTCTAATATTCAAAAAATAAGGAGAAGTATATTCTAGAATTCTATCACATTTGTTCTGTTTTTACTGTTCACTTTCAGATCATATAATCTGATAAATGGAGGCTCTTCAAATCCAGATCTCATGCTAGGAACAGGAACATGACAATTTATACAGTAGAATTTGAAGATAAAGAAGTATGAAAAGAATCACTGTATGGTTTTACCAAAGGCTAGTTTTTGTTGTTATTTCCAATTATATTAGCCCAACTTAAGGACTTTAATATGGTATGTTTAAAAATAGTGTGACTAAAAGAATTGTTTTCCCCAGATTTATAAAAATTCACCACTACCTACTAATTGTACTTCAAAGTTATCCACACTATTTTGTCAGTAAGCAAGCATTTGAAGTAGGCCTACAGAAACTTATGACCTGGCTCAGATATTGAAGAGCAGCTAAAACAAACTGCCCATAAGTGTATGAAAATGTGGCTTATTTAAACTGAACATTAAAGTAATTACTTTCTGATTCCAACCACAAGTAGATGCTTTGAAATAAGTGAACATCTTGTATTTTATTTAGCAAACACCCCAAGCTCTTTACAGCATCAGAAATGACAAAATACTTTTTAAAATACTCCTTCAGTATACTAGGATAGGGTCTTCTATTTGTTCATTTACTTTTTGTTTTGTTTACCTTTGAAAATTCTTCAGGTTCTTTAATATCTAATGACCTTGTTGCAAATTCTAGTAGTTCTTCAGAGTTCTCCAGGGCATTGTTACATTGACTAAGCTGACTCTAGGAGAAGCACAAGACCCAGGTTATCAAAATGCACTTTCCTAAAGCCAATCTTAAATATATGCTATAATAAATTTAAATAATTGGATGAATATGCAAGCCATAGAGCTACTGAAGAAAGATAATTACCATTAGTTATATATATGAAAAAACTGCCTCTTTTCCTATAATTTATCATAAACAGCTTAACCAGAACTAGCAGGATGGCTAAGTGGATGAAAGCATTTGTGGTCCAAATCTCATGTTGTGAGTGTGTCCCACAGTGGAAGGAAAGAAGTGACTTGAAAAAGTTGCCATCTGATCTGCATGCATGCACGCACGCACACACACACACACACCCACCCCTGCACCCATCTCACTCTCACATGTAAATATTTTTAAAAATTACATGAAATAAAAATATGAGTACAAAAGGAAAAATAAAGCAATTATAAGTGAGATGAAATTAACTTAAAGGTTCTTAGAGTAGTCAGAAAACTATAATATGTACTAAAATATCTACTTGCAGACAGCAACTTTCTGTAATAAAGACTGAAATTCTTGATGTTTATTTAACTTAAGCTTGTGAATCAAGTTAGCACAGTCAGAATCCACTTACACATGACTCGAGTATTAAAATTATTTGAAATCATAATTTATAGTTAGAGAACAATGAAAACAACTAAGAGTGAAAAGGCAAAATACAGAATAGGAGAAAATATTGCGAAGTCATATCTGTCAAAGGTTACTAGCCAGAGCTCAGGATTAGGTGTGAAGCTAAGCAGAGCATGTGCTTAACATATACACGACACGACCCTGGCTGGATTCAAAATCCTGGTACAGCCATGCTGAAAACAAAAATAAAAATACAGCTAGAATGCATAAAGAAAGCCTGTAACTTTAAAACAATAAATAAGTTATTATCAGAGAGGATCTCCATCTCTCTCTGGTCACTAGAGATATGGAAATCAAAACCATATCAAAAATATAGATTTATATCTAAGCACAGTTGTACATGCCTTTAATACCAGTACTCAGGAGGCAGAGGCAAATGGATCTCTATTAGTTCAAGGCCAGCCTGGTCTACAGTGAAATCCGGTATAGCTAGATCTACATAGCAAGACCCTGTCTCAAAAAGAAAAAAAACAACAACCAAATAAACAACAACAATAAAAAATGATTCATAGCCTTTACAATGTCTGCCACCAAAACAAAACAGCAGGAGGCAAATGCGGAGAAGGTCTGGAATCATTATGCACAGCTGGCGGGATATCAAATAGTGCGGGCAGTGAGGAACAGAGGGTGTGGCACCTCAGAAAACTAAAGTATGGCTGCCACGTGGTCAGCACACTGCCAGCTGAAAGAATGGAAAGGAGTGTGTCTTCAGGTGTATCTGCTTGTCCACACTCAGTGTGGTACTGCTCACAATGCAGATGGAGAATGGGCAGTGGTGGCGTGGCTCAGAGGCCACACAGAGAACAGACAGCGATGGTGTGGTGTATAAAAATGTTACTCAGCCATAAGGAAGCCCTGGCTTGTGCTAGAACAAGGACAGACCTTGGGAACATTATGCTACAGTTGCAATGGCGGCTAAGGACAAAGCTGTACAATTCCACTTGCATGAGACATCTATGTAATCAAAATAATGGAGCAAATGGCACAGCTGCCAGGAGCTGAGAGGGGAAGTGAGGACGGTTATCTTAGAGATGAGGAGTGTCAGCTTTGCCATATGACAAAAAAGATCTGGAGATCTGCTAAACAACAGTATGGATCAACAAGCTATATCTGACAAGGGCAAACAGTAAATTTCTGTTATTTTTAACCATAACCTTAAAAAATATTAAAAGATATTTGTGACCCAAGCCAAGGTAAAAACCACCCTGACAAGACTTATCTCTGCCTTAAAACCTCAAGCCTGAAGCCCATGTTCACACAGCTGCATGCCCTCACCTGTAACTCCTGGGACTTCCGTACTTGCTCCTGCTTGATGGTGCTAATCATGCTTTCTTTTACATCATCCAATATAGAGTATAAACTATCAAATTCTTCATCTAATTCTGAAAGTATGTTAGAAGAATTTTCCTGTTTTTAAAAACAAAATGAAGATTTTATTGCAGTCATACAGCATATAAAAACTAAATACGTAAGCAAATGAAAGAATGGATTCATATCATAAACTACGTTACCCTAACAGAGTGGTTCTCAACCTTCCTAATGCTGTGACCCTTTAATACAGTGTCTCATGGTGATCTGGAATCATAAATTATTTTGTTGCTACTCCATCACTGTAACTTTGTTACTGATATTAATAGTAATATAAATATCTGATATTCATCTATTTCTTTAAGCAAGCCCTATCATTGGCATCTGCCTCACTATGTACAGTAAAAGAAATAGTTTGTTCTCCACGACTTTGCTTTTAATTGGCATTGGTAAACAGAAATGAGCAAGGCTTTACTGCTTGCTTATAAACACGATGTCAGATGTCCTGGCCCTGGCACTTGCTTTCCTTGTGTAGAATGCAGGGATGACACGGGAAGCTAGTTTACTACTCTGTCCTTTGAAGACCCAGCTGCATTACATTATACTCTGAAGTTGACAGTGTTATTTATATAGATATTTCTTAGCAATTATTCGACTATACAATTTTTGATAAAAATATTCATACCTGAACTCCTTTCAGTGTGTGATTTAGTGTATCAATGAAGTTCTGAATCTCATCATTCTTATTTGCCAGAGTTGAAATGATTCTTTGTAGAGCTTCCTAGAATTTAAAACAAAGTATTATTTTCTCAGAAAAGAAAACTTTAAATCCACCCTCTAGAGAAACCTACAGACAAGCACATTGCATAAGATACAGGGGCAGTGTAAAGTTTCTCTTTGTCTTTTAAAAACCTGGTATTACACAGGTCGGGCTATGTACCAGTCCTCTTTTAAACTATGTAATCTCTTGTATACAACATCATCCCCTCAATACAGGTTACACTGAAAACAATCAATGTAACCCTGGCTGGCCTAGAACTCACTCTGTAGACCAGGCTGGCCTCCAGCTCAAAGAAATCTGCCTGCCTCTGCCTCCTAGCAGCTAGGGGTAAAGGCGTACACCACCAGGCATGGCTTTATTTCATATCAACAGTATTATTTTAAACCAAACACAGCCACGATGCTAAAGCAAATAGGAGCTTTTAATACAGTATCAGGGCACGAAGAATAAAGGTGAGAAGACATCGAAAGCCAATATATTTGTTTACAAAAAAATAAAAATAGAAATTTTAGAAATATGAAGGGCTAAGTTGCAAATTTGCCACTAGAGTGGTATTAATTACTTACCACATGAAGCTCTCCAGAATAGCCACTCACTGCCTAAACCTAATAATCACTGTCCAGAACTGTGGGACCACAGTGAGGAAATCAATGACTGCTCACGTCTCAAGTTTTTCTTATTGGAGTACATTAACTGTACAAAATAATGGGCTTCAGCATGTCATTTTCAGATATGTGTGTAATATAATTTGATGATATCTTCCCATTTAGTTAATTCTAACATATAGAGGTATGTGTGACCTGTATTGCCATAGTGGACAGTATAGCTCTAATTGCTTAATAACTTCACAAGTAATAATGAGGAAAAACTCAGTAAAAATTAAATGTAAATACTTTTCCTGTATAATATTTCTCAGAAGCAGCTACCGTTAAGCACCTTCAAGTTTAACTACTGGTAAAGCCTATAACACTTCACAGGACCAAGGTTCTTTTCAACATCTTGGACTTGGATAAAGAGGTTATATATAAAGTACTCAGGAAACGAAGAGGACAATTGATGCAACATTAATGCAAATTAAAAACAATCAGAACAAATATCATCTAATTCTCCCAATCCCTGGAGCTAAGGAAGCATAGTCATTCCTGAGCTCAAGCCAAGGGCTCTCTGCTTTCTTCATTCACCCACACCACAGCTTCCCACCTTCATCCTGTGCTATTTTAAAACAATACAATGAAGTTATGCTAGCAAAAGGACTACAGGCACCAAGAGCTGGCTTTGACCTGTCCGTGCTCTTCCCAGAAATAAGTATACAGATCAGAATGGCATCATGCAGTCAGGACTCTAAAGAGGGGCAGGCACAGTCAGAGGGCCCACAGTGCCTCTGAAGAGATGTAAAAAGGAGATCCTAGTCTTCCACGTACAAATCAAAGTCAGGCCCTCTAGGTATGTAAAGCAACACAGTCAGGAGCATGAACAGAACTACACCATCCTCTGGCTTTTACAGGAGGTGCTAAATCATATGATCTGGTTCATTCTGGTTAACAGACAGTTTCTGATCCTCATAAGGGCAAGTGCTTATTAGTCCTGCAATGTTCCTTAAAGACCTTAAAAGCTTAAAAATTGACTTAAAAGCTGCTCCCCAGAGTAGCATTACTGCAAGAGAGTGGAATCATTAAATGGAGGCTAGTAGATCATAGGGGTGTGCTCTTGAAGGGAGGACCCCAATCTCTTCCTCCCTCTCATCTCCTCAGCTATGGAGTGAGTTCTGCATCATCACATGATCCATGTCATGATGATTCTCCCCGCAGGACCTAAGGCAAAAGGGTCAAAGATGGCCAGGGACTAAACCCCATAAAACAATGATCTCAAATTAACCCTCCTCTTAGTTACTGCAGTAAGGAAAGCTGTATTCATCCATCCTACACAAGACAAGAAAGTGGACACTTAACTAGCTGCCCAAGTTATACTGTTAGAGAGAGATACAGATGGGTTTAGTCACAGTCCAAAGCCCATGTCCTCAACCACTTTGGAATACAGTCTCTAAATCCAATTAATTTGTGTCATCTAGTATAACCATATGATAAATTTAATATTCCTTAGTAGGGCTTGTTAAGTTTTTAATGGCGTAGAAAATTTCTAGAAATTCCACAGTAGAGACTCACAATTGAACTTAATCTCTGTTCACTGTCAAGTACATGGAGCAAACTCAAGGGTGATTTAAGGATACTGACACTGCACCAGAACAGAATCACAAGAATCTTCAAGATTTCTGAGTTCAAAGCCAGCCTGGTCTACAGAGTGAGTTCCAGGACAGGCAGGGCTACACAGAGAAACCCTGTCTCGAAAAACCAAAAGGAAAAAAAAAAAAAAAAGCCGTGTTAGAGCATAGAAAAGCAGCGCCAGGTCCCGAGGGATGCAGCCCAAGAGCAAAGTTTCAATCATCGTGATCTGCATGCTCAATACAAACTGAAGTACAGACGTAAAGCAATGTTCACAGAAGAGCAAATCTCTCTGAGCAAGAATGCTCCAACACCGTTAGGAGCAAACTGTAAGAACTTGGGGGACAACTGCATATCGCCTTGGCTATATAAAGCTATGAGCCACATAGACTTTTTCAATGAAAAGCTTGCTCGTTTTTTTAAAAGCCTATTATTCTTCTGTTATGCTTCTGCAGTCCAACATACCCAAATACTACAATTTTTATTATGTCTTCATAAAAACTCTTCTACATCATTATGAATAACCCACCTGTTGAAAATAGACTTTCATATAATAATGGTATCAGAGTGCAGTCTTTACCAGCTGCCAAGTTCTCATTCTTACGGTAGTGCTGGCCAACAGAAACAGTGTGAGCCAATCGCAGCCACATCACAAAAGCAAAAGAGAAACAGATGAACTCACCGTGGTACTTTACTTAATCTAGTATGTCTAAAATATCATTCTAACTTATAGTAAATAGTCAACCATTACATAACCTGGTATGGTAACAAAACATTTGTAGTCCCTGCTACATAGGAAGCAGAGGTAGGAGGATTGCTTGAGTCCAAGAGTTCAAGGCCAGCCTGCATAGAGCAACACAGTAGGATACCAATTTTAAAAACAAATTTAAAAAGGTTTACCAACTACGAATGCTCTTGTTTTAAGAGCACATTACTAGGGGCTGGAGAGTGGGTTAATTGACCTTGTTGCTCTCTCAGTGTTTTATTCAGAGCGCCACATGGTGGCTCATGAGCATCTCTAACTCCAGTGTGAAGGGAGATAGCGGATGCCATCTTCTGACCTCAGCAGGGGCTAAGCATGCAGGTACTACACAAAGTAGACTTTCCTTATGTGTTTATAGCATGCTGGATTCTTGAATTCTAAGTGCCGTATGTGGATAGAAGTGGAAATGGTCAAACTAGGTTTCTTTACCAGGGTTTCAGAGTTTTACTAATTTCTAAGTTTTTATTTGTGTAATTACTAGCACTAGAACATATACAATACTATAAAGTTATCAACTCTCAGAAAGAGAAAAATAAGAAATGGTGCAGAGATAGCACTACTCTCAGATCCTAAAGGCTCTCAGCAACCACAACAACCGGGGAAATAAATGTACTCTGTGAGGAAAACGTACACTGACCACCAATACTTCTCATTGGAGCAGAGTTTGGGGAGATCAGAGTAAAAATAGAAATTGACCAAATAAGACTGTACCCAGGGACAGCCTTCATGTGAGTTATCAAACTCAACGCCCCACCAGCATAGTGTCTATTTCGTATGGTACTGTTTAATAACTCCAAAATAGCCATCTTTAGATTACAATTAATCTTATTTTTACCATTTCCATTTACTTCATCTGAAATTCTTGCCATTATCAAGGCAAAAGTCAAGGAACCCTTTTCAAACTGTATTGGTCCAGGAGGTACTACAGCAGCTGTGCTGGAAAGAAGTTCACATCGATTTTCACAACTACTGTGACAATTTTTTAAAGATTTATTTATTTTTTATGAATCTGAAAGGTTTGCCTGACCACAGAGGCCACATGCCCATGGAGGGTAGAAGAGGTTGTTGGATTCCTTGGAACTAGAATTACAGGTAGCTGTAAGCTAGCATGCGGGTGCTAGAGACCAGCTACAGTCCTCTGCAAGAGTACTATGTGTTCTTAACCACTAACACACTTCTCCAGCTCTGTGATGATAAATTTTAACTGTCAATTCGACACAATCTAGAATCACCTGGAGAGGAATCTGAAGAAGGACTGTCTAGATTAACAGTCTAGAGTGTCTAGACTTGAGACACTCACGTGTCTTGGCCCATGAGAGTGTCTATGGAGGATGACTATATTAATTGACATTAATGAGACTTACCCACTGTGGGTGGCACAACTGCCTGGGCAGGGTTAGTAACAGAGAGAGCAAGCTGATCACTAGAATATATGATACATTAACTCACTGCTCTCTGTTCTTGACTATGGATGTCATGTGACAGCTGCTGCAAGCTCCTGCTACCTTGACTTCCCCATAATAAGGGACTGTAAGGGCTAGAGCTGTGGTTAAATAAACCCTGTCTTCAGATGCTTTTGTCAAGGAATTTTTATCACAGCAACAAGAAAGGAATCTAATACAGCTACTAAGTACATTATATGTCGCAGAAGCAGCAACTACTAGATCAATAACAGAAACCCAAAGAAACCAATGTGACACTGGCAGCTAATGCAGATACAATGCTTCTGTATTTAATAACCTCAAAGTCCCCCAAGGACAGACTGCTGAGAAAGGGCCCAGCATCTCTGAATCCACCTGACCTTTAATCTATGTTATGGAGAGGCCAAGTGACTGCAAAGGACTCTGGTCAATAGCTTATACTTAGTGTAATAAACAAGTCCAGGATCCATGGAAGTATTGAGAACTAAACATGAAGGGCACCAGTGGCTTCAACCATTCTGCTCTAAGGATGGGACTCCCTAACCCAGGCTGGGATGGCAGAACCTCAGAAGAGCCTGGAGCACAGCAGAACAGAAGACGAGTTACAAGTACAATATTTAAGATGAACTTTAAAAATGCCTAAAGGATAATAATGTGAGCTGCATTTGGAAACCTGACTTTAACACGTATATCAGACAAGAGTTCTCTCTAGGGTGGCAGGGCCCAGGGAAGAGGTGTATACAGAGATGGCATGTGACTACTCTGGGAATGTGCTGGGTGAGAACAGGCTGAATAGATGTCAAATCAGCAGGGTCTTCGTTTGTTTGTGATTTCTAAATATAACAGGCAATATATCAGGGTAGATATAAAAATGTTCTGTACCCAGCTACCTCAGTTGATCCCCCCAGAATTTCAAATTTCATCAACAGGTAAGTGGAAAGTTTTGGCTTCTTTGGAGACTCAGTTGTGTCATGTGATGTTTTTCTGGAAACTGTCTGAAAGGATGCTCTGCTGAGGCAGACATGTGGGAAGGAGGATGGTTTGTTGAGAACAGACACGTGGTGTTTGCCCCAGTTCACCTTGCCCCTCTTTGCTGGTCCTTGTTGGTCTTTGCTGGTGATGCTGTGGCATTGGTTCGCCTTGCCTTCTTCACTGATCACTGTTATGACTTGGTAGAGAGAAAATGCACCAAGGCACTTCTCATTCCGGCAGCTTCTTACCACTTCCACAGACTTGGACCACCCAGCAGAGCCTTGCTGTCTCTTCTGGATCAAACCGCTATTGCTGATTCATCAACAGTGTGAGTGAATTGAGCTACCACTGCTGATCTGTGTGAACTGAACTTCTGATATCCTGACAGTGAAGACTGGAATTGCCCAAAAGAACTATTTCTAGGCATGTCCAACACCCCCCTTTACCCTAACAACCTTTCCTTTCCACTCTCTCTGGTGGGTGGTGGGCTAGTAGTGAGGTTAAAGCATTTAAAAACCCTTATTAAAGTAGGCTTTTGAAAACCTAAGCCTGCAAATAGTTTCCATAACGAGAACATAAATGAATTGATGGGGGCGGGGCAGCAGTCAAAGCCTGATGTTTCCACCAGTGTGGTAGACACTGTGCCAGGCAGGAAGGGGCCTTTCCTCTGAGCCCCAGTGCATTCAATACACTCCCCTACTTGAAATCTCACTTGGATGTGGCAAAAGCCCTTCAAAAGTCAACATGTCAGCATCATCTTCCCTCACTGACCCATGGCCATTCTTGTGTTCTACTTCCATAAAAGGCACTGCAATCCAAAAATCCAAAATCTTCATCTTCCAACATTTCCTCCCCTCTGATTTATATATAACCTGAAGACAACCACCAAGTTCTACTATTTTTATGTCCTAAATAGTTCTAGATAGTTACTAACAATCCTAGTACAAGTCACTATCATGTCTATAGCAAAGCCCAGGCTCAACTTTCTTCCCAATGTTTTTACTTTTCAGTTAAAGCAATAAGATACCAACACACCTCTCAGCCACTTCTCAGTGCTTCCTTATAAAGTAAAACACCCTCAACACAACAGCCAAAGCCTACCTGATTGTTCCATGGCCTACCTTAAGTGCTTCAATTTATAACAACTTTCTTGCTCTCCTCTCAGCTGGGCCGACTGTTTTGAGTTTCTCCAATAAGGTCTCTTCCCACCTTGGAGCCCTCACATTCCTATGATTCTAAGACATACACGATGTACTGGTTAAACAAAGATTATAGGATGAGCACTGTGGTGTCTGTGATAGTATCCAGGCTCCTGGTGAAGGAAGGTACTCCAATGAAAACTATTCATTTGCACCGTGGAAATCTGTCTGCATGAAAGATGCCTACAAGAACCTGGAAATTCATGTCAAATTTCAAGCCTCCAGTTACCTTCCAAATATTAATGGGTATCATGATAAAAGCATATAAAAGCATTGGAGCTTATTTAGATAACTGTGTTTTATAAAGCTTCATGCATTAATAAGTGAAAGTTCTAAATAGGCTGGAAAAGAGACTGACAAATGCCAATTATGTCAGGTCATGACAAAACACATTGAGCAAATGTCTCCAGAGATGTGCTCTTAGCTGCTGTGTGTGGTCACTCACGCAGCATAGTGACAAAACACAAAAGTCTATGTCATAAGAATCAAGGTATCAATTATTTGACTATGAATTTAGAATAACACAACTGCTAAGCCAGCAATAAAAAGGGGGTTTTTACACACTCTGGCCAAATACAATTGCCACCATTTCCAGATTGTATCACTGTAATCTGGGATGTTCAAAGCCTAAAACACTTCCTTTGAGATGGCACAACTTATGTTTATAATCACAATGAATTGTCAAGTAAAAGCCCATTCACTAGACTAGGTAATGTACAGTAACACTTTCATACTGTCAGGGCCAAGGCCAGCTTAAACACTTTCATACTGTCAGGGCCAAGGCCAGCTTTCATACTGCCAGGGCCAAGGCCAGCTTAAACTTTTTCATACTGCCAGGGCCAAGGCCAGCTTAAACTCTTTACATCTTAATTCTGTTAGTCTTTTCAAGATTCTTATAAATGGCATTGGATTCATTGGTTAGGAGCACTGGATGCTCTTTCAGAGGACCCAGGTTCAATTCTTAGCACCCATATGACTGCTCAGAGAGGTCTGTCACCCCAGTCCCAGAGAATCATCACACTCTGCTGGCCTCCTCAGGCATCAGGGATACATATGGAGCACAAACATACATTCAAACAAAGCAGCCACACACATTTCAAATGAAGAATCTTATAAGATATTAATATTATCTTAATTTTCCAAAGATGGCATGAAGAAGTTCAAGTAGCTCTTCTAGACACTCAGAATTAATATGCCACAAGGCAGGATTCAGATGAAAACAGTTAATATTAACTATGACACTATGCTGTCCGATGAGGAAATGATCAGAGATTCATGAGAAGGAGTCAGAACATCTAAGAGCATCACAAACAGTTACTAAGATTACAAAAACCAACCGTGGAGCTGACAAGCAGGTACCACCTACAGAGGGACAGTGCCTTCTGTTTCACACATGGCTGGTACGTGCCAGAGCTTTCAGCCTTTTTAAAAGCAGTACATCATTATGGCAGAAAGGCTGAATAGAGGACTGTTCATGGCCAGCAAGCCAGAGAGAGGTGTGCAAGGTGGGGTAAGCCCACTAACTTGAAGGCTCTCACCTACAGTGCCAAGCACTGGGCAATAGTCAGGCTTTGGACAACTTCCAGACCCAGGCCACAGCACCCTGCGCATCAATCATTTGTAAACTGGAATCTACAATGCAGCTGCTCACCACTTTGAAACGGCATTGTTCTGACTAATGGGCTCCAGCAACATCTGATAACTCCAATGCTAAGTCTTAATTTAGCCGCAGCCAATAGCAACAACAACAACAACAACAACACTCTGCCAACTTGGGCTACTTATCTAAAACCTACCCAGTGTAACAAGCCCGACATCATGATGCATTAACTTCCTGTTTTTAGAACAAATGACCTCAAACCATCAGGTCCAAACTTTCTCTTCTATCATCAATCATCCATGTGGCATGATTAAGAACTACTGACACTTGGGCTCTTCCATCAGCATCTCAGACCAAGAGACTTCTGGGACAACTTCTACATTCATACTATAACAGTTAGGACCTACCAAACTAGAGTCACTGGGAATACCACTTACGCTCTGCAACTTAAAGAGGCTAATCCTTACTTCAGACAAATTATTAGTTAGCACTTCCAATGTCAAGAGTATTTTTAAAAAATCATTGTAAGGGCTGTCAACAATTTATGGTTGCATAAAGATTTCAGAAGTTAACCTGATTTAGGTCATGCAGCTATCAACCAACAGCCCCAATTCAAATCCAGGCACTTGTTTGAGGAATGTCACCTTTTACACTAGTGCAAACTACTGCCTCTATTGGGGCTGGAAGACAAGGGTGTAGTAACCTTGGGGGTCAGTGAATCCAGCTGCTGCCAGATGGCTCCTCTTGTATCACTTCATACCTTGGTTCTCATCTGAATTAGGTAAAAAGACTTGAATATTAGAAGGCCTCATCTAGCCGGTAAGCTAAGACAGTAAATCTTACCAGGTGAGTATAGCTACTGCAAACATTAACAAGAGTGTTTGGTCCAGGCATGATGCAAGAAGATAAGAAAGGAGATTGTCAGGAATCTGACAATCATAAAATAACTAACTGGTGGGGAAGCTCAGTGAGCAGCTGTGAGTAGTACTAAGTGTAAATATAAGATTAAATTGTTTGAACCAACAATCAATTCTGATCATCTAACTTACCAACTGGGAGAATCGGCTAACACTAGTAAATGAACTGGCAGGATGGCGCATGCCTTTCTATTCTGAACTGGGTAAGATATGGAGTCAGAGGAGGAGGAGGTAGTCTCCACTCTAGGACGTAGTCTCCACTCTAGGAGTCAGGGGATGTAAGCATGTGAGACACTGGAGCAGTTTTAGCCATGCAGAGAACTGTTCCACTCAGTGGTGTTAGAGGTGAGATGGAGCCAACACTCCCTGGAGCACTGGGGGAGAGGCTAAGTAAACATAAGCTTATGGTGAGCTCTCTTTAAGTCTTTATTGTAATTGTCCCATAACGTTTTGTTTTCTTTCTTTGTCAATGAGTTAAGCTACCAGGAGCAGCTGTTCAGGTCTTTGAATAGCAGCACACAGCTTTCCCTTATTCCAGGCACCCCTTCCGTGGCAACTGGCCAGACTGCCCTCATGGTAGCTTGGCTGTCTTGAATACTTTACAATTACTGTGAGAATGTTCTGCTGCAAGGGTCAATACACCTAAAGCCAGGACTCTTGTTCCAGGAGCCTTTTTCTCCAGTCACAACCACTTCAGACAACCTAAGCTGGCCTGGCCTGGCCTGGCCTGGCCTTGTAAAGCTTTGTGCCAGGATAACAAACTTGCTAGGTGAAGGACAAGCAAGCACCTCCTGAGTTACAGCACAAGGCAGTGACGGGTGAGGCTGGAAGCTGGTATAATGACTGGCATGAACACTCTCCTTCATTTGTATGTCACACCCTCCTCTCCACGGTATAACCAAGCTGTCCAGCATCCTCCTGTGCTACCTCCAAGTCCTGTAACTCTTCTCTCCTGATGAATCTGAAGTAGAATGGGCTGAAACGGTAACATGACAAACAAGTGATGGCCCTGGGAGTGGAGGTGGAGTGGCTGCCACCTCAGCAGCGACACCAAGAAGATAGTGATGAGTCCAGACAGCAGCGGGGACAGCAGTGGCAGAAATAAAGGCAGTAGATGATAACTGGTGATAGAAATACAAAGAAAGTAAAGAGGTAGGTGGTGGCCAAGACCACAAACACCATTCTCTTAGGCATGCCTAAGAGCCTCTAAGCCTTGAAGGCTAGGGCCTTGACACCGGCAGCTCAAGAGCTAACTCATGCTCCTACGGAGTCTAACATCCAAAGCACTAGACCTGTGAAAGTGGCTGTCCCTGACTACTGGTGACTGCTGTTCTCACCTTGGTCAGGCCACTGGCAATCGGAGCCCTGGGGCAGTTCTTACCTGACCATACTCAGCTAGGTGGCTCTAGCTTCTAAGGCCTGGGGCTATAAAGCTCTAGTTTTCAAGGTTTGGAGCTATAAGCCCCTGAGTCTGATTGCCCTGTATAAGCAAGCCTTGGGCATTCATGGTCCCAGGCCTGACAACAGACTAAGAACTTACCCAGTCCCCATGGCCATCTGAGTAGAGCAATAACACTCCTACTGGCAAACAAAACAAAACAACCCACCACCTCCAATAACAAACCACTTACCTAACAAGTAAACCAGGGGTCCGGGAGGCACAAGGAGACCCCAGATGGAGATGCTCAAACACTGTGGATAGCAGCACTGACCCCTAGAGCCCTTTTGAAGGGCAAATGAGCAATACATCTCAAGAATTTTAAGTAACTGGCAATTCCATTTCTCCAATGGAATTTCTGCCCAGTAATTTATTAAGAACAGAGGCAGGGACTGAGCTACAAGAATGCTTCTTTCAGTATTATTTATTATTTTAAAATCTGGGACCAACATAAACATCTAACAGAAAGATAGCAATCAAGTGTATTCAAGAATCACATTCATTAGCTGAGCGTGGTGGCCCACGCTTTTAATCCCAGCACTTGGGAGGCAAAGGCAGGCGGATTTCTGAGTTCAAGGCAAGTCTGGTCTACAGAGTGAGTTCCAGGACAGCCAGGGCTATACAGAGAAACCCTGTCTCTAAAAACCAAAAATAAATAAATAAATAAATAAAAAATAAATAAATAAAAAATAAAAATCGCATTCATATAAAAGCACTATGCTGACTTGATAGTAAGTGTTGTAGAATGATGATAAACTGGGAGAATGCTCGTGATATATTATATAAAGGCAAATTATAAAGCAGTACATTAGTATGATCCCTAATTTTGAAGGTTCTATTTGCATTAAAAGGTGATCAGCAAATCAAATGCTGAATGTAGTTATCTTCAAGGTACAGAATTAAAGGTGATTTTGCTAATGTATTTATAACTAACATTTCCTGCAGTAAAACTTGTATTATTTGTATTTTATAATCTAGCAGAGGTACATAGACTGGCTATGCTAAAAAATTATATTTAAAAAAATAAATAATGATATACCAAATGTAAATTGCTATCAATCAACAACCATCAGTGATTACATCCGAATGCTGAGGCTGGGACAATCAGGCGAGGTGAGAACACAGTGAGGGCCACTGGCAAATCCACCTGTCTCCAAGTACAGTCAGTCCATGTAGAATCTCCATCCCTACAGCCAACATCCAGTGTGTGTGTGCTGGCTGCGTGAATAATCCTGTTGACATTCAGCCAAGCATTGCAAACAGGCATTGTGTTAAAACTTTAAAAAAAAAAAAAGCCTGCTTCATTACTGATATTTAGAAATTGCCAAGTTCGATTAAAAACACAAAGGTGCTTATATGTGAGTAAAGAGTGCATGGGCACTCATACGGTGATCATTTCTGTGGCACTTCACGGTCTACAGCTCTATTGAGAGAAGTAAGATTCCCACCCCTCCCTCCAAGAAGAGAAAGAAATAAAGGGAGAGGAGGTGCTGATGCAGTGCAGAGATCTTACCTGACCTGCATGTCAGACTTTCCCCTCTACTGTACTCTATACCAGGGATGATGCAGTGCAGAGATCTTACCTGACCTGCATGCCAGCCTTTCCCCTCACTTGTACTCTATACCACGGATCAACACTTCGCTACACCGGACAAGTGTCTAAAACAAACCAACAAACCTGACCACTGCTAACATTTTGTCTAAAAAGATCTACTTTCTTTTGAATTATGTGTGTGTGTGGGAGGCGCACATGCATGCAGGCGCTTGTGGGTCACCCGATGTGGGTCCTGGAATCAAACGCTGGTCCTCTTGCAAGAGCAGGAAGGGCTCTTAACTGCTGAGCCATCTCCCCAGCTCTTGTTGGGATCCAATATTTTAAATTTTAATTACCTTAATTGTTTTAGTATTTAGAAGCCAAGAATTCAGGCCTGGAGAGAGGTAATAAAAAAGTGAGGAATATGGAAAAAAACAAAAACAAAAACCCAAAATCAACCTGGTGTGAATCCAGACTGCCACTTGCTAGCAGTGGCTCTGTGAGCCATGCGAGGACTCTGCTGTGGGAGTGTAGTCTGACACAGTACCGTAAGCACCACACGCCTTCCAGTCTTCTTCACTTCCCTCGAGAAACTTTTTCTTTTTTAAATTGAAAGCAAGTAACTAAGGAACATGGGTCAATTGGATAGCTATGGATAGCCAATTGGATATGTAGTGAGTCTTTCAACTGTACAGCAAGTATCAGGATTTAAGAGGAAACAGATAAGACAAATGCAGACATCCCCAGTCTAGCTTTACCCTGTAGTATAAAGGAGACCTTTGAGTCCCTACCCAGGTAGGAAGAACACTCAGAAAAACAATGGGGAAAGCATTTAACAAAGCATGCTCCTAATGGCATCCTTCCTCTGCCCACCCTCTCACCCCCATTGCTGTAACAAGCACCTTTCCTAGAAACAGAAACCCCTATGAATACCAGTGATGTGCACCGAAATTTAACTTGCACTACCAAATTCAAGAGAAGTACCCAAGAGGTACAACTGTCTTATTTGTTCCAGTGTTTTCTCTGAATGTGCACATTTATTTCATCAGGTAAAGAAACCCTCCAGATTTTATCTTAGAACCACTTAAGGACATAGTCAAAAGGTCTGGGGATCAAACAAAGCCACCTATCCATAACACAGCCTGCTCGCAAAAGTGTCCCAGAAACTCTACGTAAACAAAATCCCTCTGTCCATTTCTAGGAGATAATACTGCTTCTGTATCCTACAGTATGCCTGACACACCAACAGCAACTTCGTCTTCCTCCTCTACTGAAATAGAGCATTTGTTGCTAACAAAACACTGAAGTCGTTTCCACAGACAAAAGGGAAAAAAAAAGCAGCTGGGGGAGCCGACCCGTGTGCTGAGCGGCCAGCAGCAAGCTTCTGTAAGACACCCAGTTAATGTCTTTATCATAGATTGCCTGACTCACAACTCTTAATCCTCTTTGTAGTAGGACTTAACAACTGTCTCTTGGCACCACCAACTGAAATAATTTCTTAAAGATAAACAAGTAGAAAACACACCTTAAGGAAGTCTAGAGTGGATCTGAAAAGGAAAAGATGATTTTTGAGGTTGAGCGTCTGCGATTTAACAAGAGCTCACAGATAATACTGTTAGGTGGTTTTGCAGAAATGGACACAATCCTCGTAACTCATAAAAGAGACTGCAGTGGATATTCTATTTTATTGATGAAGAAATGGAGACTCATGGCAAATTATCCAGGCTATGATTGCCCATAAACAGTATGACCAGAGAGCTGGCTCCTCTTAAAAACTCACAACCCAAATCCCCAGGCCACCCTTGCCACTTACAGTATGTCATCACTTTCTTTATAGTCCCGGGTACCATTTCTGCTACCATTTTAATGTGAACATTCCATAACAGGAAATAGTCTGGAAATCTCATGCTACAGGTACACTACTGTCTTAGGTAATAGACAAGAATACCCAATTAGTTCGTTACTATTTGTAGCTAGTAACTGACTACAGCAAACCATAAGAAAATGAAGCTCAGGTTGACAGCAGGAGTGCTAATTACAAACATTAGACCTAGATACCCATCGGAAGCCAGAGCACAAGCTCTCTTCGCTAGGAACATTGCTTGATACCTCCAACAAAATTTTAACATTGAAAAGTTGACTTTTCAGAATTATCCAATATGATACATCAGCACCAGTAAAAAGAACAGCTAACTCTTCTCTACCTCTGGGAAAACTACTTACGGTATCCTGTGGGTGCACAAATACATTGTCTGAAATGAGAACAACCTGGTTGAAACCATGTTTGTCCTTATAGAACTCACAACGTCAAACACTTGATTCCTCGGTGTCGCCTGATAAGGTGATCTACATTGAAACACTTTTAGCATTTTACCATGCACAGACTATTTTTAGTACTAATTATTCATAAACTTGAAAATACTGTTTTCTGAATCCAGTATTTTATCCAGACTTTCTAACAGTATATTCTTTTCTTATTTCTACAGAACAGAAGATGAAAGAGACGAATGTGCTCTACCTACAGGTAGCAAGCATACTGCACCCTGAAACTCATCTTTCCGGATTCTCCAGGAACTTGCTCGCTCTTCCTTTTGACCTTTGCTGATGCCCACTTAAATATCATGTGTGCCTCTCCTCTAATAAGTCGTGCAATGTTTTATAAGCTTAACAGAGAATGCTTCAAATGTATACACACTCAAAATACACATTCTTAGACATACTAGTAATCTCTTTAAAAGATATTATAGTATAGTTGTGGAAATAATAATTGGATATACCCAAATAGGTTTCAAGGCAAGCACATGCAATAGAATCTTGTGCATTACAATAGTAAATGCTTAACACATCGCATTACTCATACCCCCACACTCCCAGCACTCCTCCAGAAGATGAATCCAGGTAAAAATTGCAGTTTTTCTATAAGCTTTTCTAGCACTTTCTATGCAATAATAAAAAAGAATGGCCTCTTAGAAATGCCCTTGTTTTCCCTGCTGCGTTATTAATAACACTTGTGTTTTTCTTTCCTATACCGTAATGTATTGCAGTTACACTATAACATAACAAAGACAGCACGGTGGCTCTTTTTTTTATATACAGGAATTATTAATGAATATTAAAAATTCAGTTGCAATTGTATTCAGCACACTATTTTCTTAATTAAAAAAGGCTACTCTATAGCTCTTCCTTAAACTTGTTCTCAAAGTACTAAACATTCCGAAACAAGACCACTGGGTAACTGACCAGCCTCACCAACTGAAGGTCGAGGGTGGGGCAGCGGCCCTGACAACTGCCTTTTTCCTCAATTAGGCAAACACGGAGATCTGCTTATAAATAAACCACTAGCAAGGCAGTGGGCAGAGGTACAAAGGAGATTCGGTCCCCGGACCTACAGAGCAGAGACCATGCTGAAGATACGGTGGAAGAAAAGAGACACCAGCTTCCTTCCGCGCGGGCGGCGATCCCACCACGCGAGGCCGAGCTTTGGTCCTCACCCCAGCCGAGGAGGGACCCACCCTCGGAGCACGCCGCAGGCAGCGGGAAGAAAGGGGCCTAGCGCCCGCAGAGGGTGGCGGGGACCCGGGTGCGGCTCGCGGTTTCCTCCCCGCAGTCCCCGCCCGGAGCCAAGAGCAGGACAGAGGTCGTCCGGGGTCCCGGGCGCGGCCATCGCTCCCTGCGGGCGCTCAGGTCCCATCGGGTCGGGTGGGTCCCAGGCCGGGCCTCGTCCTCCGCGCCCAGCCCCGCGCGCCCCGCCCACCCTCTCGGCCCGGGCGCTGCGCCCCCGCTTACTTTCTGCGAGTCCATGGCTAGGGACTAAGCCCTCCGGGCCGAACCTGTCACCGGAGCTGAGTGAGAAGCCGGAGGAGCCTTAGCGACCCGCTACCTCTGCCGCCGTCCGCGCCGTCCCGTCCCGTCCCGCAGAGAGCCCGCCCGTCCGCGCCCAAGCCGCGCGCGCGCCGCTGCCGAGCCGCGGTTGCCAGGGTGAAAGGGCGGCCCGCGGGAGGGTGGGGTGCGAGCGCGCCACGCATGCGCATGCCTGCGCCGACACCCGCACCGGCGGAGAGGATGGAGCGCTGCCTGTCCGCCTGCGTCTTCCTTCTGCAGCTGCTTTCTTTCCTTGCATCCTTTTTCCTGTGCCATCCCTGCGGGCCTTGCAATGAGCTATTGGGCACCCAGCAGCCAGGCCTTGCGGAGGGCCTGGGAGCTAGCTCTGCCCGGGACGCATCCCTCACCTGCAGCGTCCCTCCACTTAGCCTTAGTAGACCAGGCCCAAAGATCCAGCTGGAATAAACACGCTAGGATGGAGCGGCCATAGGAAACGTGGGGAAGGGTCTTCAGGGAGCGTGGTGGAAACCTTAAAGGGCTCTGGGACAAGGGGTAGAAAGAAGTTACAGATACGTGGGTTTGGGACCACAGGGGCTTTGTTGCCTGATCAACCTTACCCTACTAACCTTGCTACCTCGTGAGCAAGTCTTTCTCGTGATCCTGTGTCATCTATGAAATAGAATGATTGCAGACCTCGCGGAGGATTGTACAGCTTAAATACTGTGTTTGAACTCCCCAGAGCATAGAGTAAATGAGAGTGGGACAGCAAATTAGAATCTGCTCAGGACGGCTGGAGCTGGCCCCCATGCAGACCAGAAAGCTCGGGGAGAAGACTTGAAAAGGTTCTCCAGAGAGGCAGGCTTCATCTCCTTTTAGGTGGCTCAAGAAAAATTCTTCTGGGTGTTCACATCCTAATGGAATAAAAGGGAAACGAGTATGAATGAGCGTTAGGAACCGGTTCTGCCCTTCTACACAAATCCTCCGTGAAAAGGCCTGATTCTCAAAGAGCTTACAATCTAAGGTGGGAAATGACCATACAAATCCCCGAGGCTGTTAGAAGAAAAGTTTGTAAGAGAAATCAGGGAGGAAGGAGATAGATCAGTGGGTAAAGCAAACAGGAGGATCAGAATCTGTATACCCAGAACCTGGTACCCACATAAAAGCCAAGTGACCACAGACACACAACAACACACGGGGGCACCCACTTGTGTGCCCACACATTGTAATATCCTTGACCAAAGCACACACATGAAAAGGAGGAAATTGCATGAGGTAAATGGAAGAAATAAAGTAAACAAATAAATTGCACAGAGTTAATAGACTCCAAAGAGGCAGGGTTCAATTTCCTGACATTACTCAGGAATGACCTGGGTAAGGGTTATATGAAAGGGTTTGAGGAAGAATATCTAGTCAGAAGGACAGTTAAGAATCAAGGCCTTGAAGAGGCACGAGCTGTTTTAGATGAATCATACTTACACTGCAATGTCTTATGTTTCTACTAGAGTCTTTCCAACTACACTGTGGTTTCTTAGCCAAAACTTCTTTTACCATACCTGTATTCTGACCTTAGCAAAGGGCAGGCCACACACTGTGCACCCAATAGACCTTTTTTATTTGTTTGTTTATTTATTTTGCTTTGCTTTGTTTTTCCTGGAGACAGGGTGTATAGTCCTGGCTATTCTGGAACTCACTCTGTAGACCAGTCTGGCTTCAAACTCACAGAGATTCTCCTGCCTCTGCCTCTTGAGTGCTGGGATTAACGGAGTGCATCACCACCACTTGACCCTTTCTTACCTGAACAGAAATGCAAGGAATATGATAAAAAGACACAAAAGGAAACCATGGTTTAGATCGGGCTGAGCAGACAATGCTCGAAGGCCTGGGAGTAAGGAGAGGAAGGCCCAGCTTCACTCCTGCCAGCTGAAGGGAGACTGGCGTGCAGTCCTTCAGAGGAGTCAGCTCTTGATATCAAGGGAAGGGACTCTGCTAGCCAAACACCCTCAATTACATGGGGGGGGGGTGAGAAGTGATAGAAGCCAGGTATCCAACCACTGACCCCGGGCTGGAGGTTTGGAGGGCCGATCTCAATGCTGAAGGGCAGTCATTTTCTATGGCTGAGAAATGCAGCCTGCAGGGGAGAGGATATCAGAGGTCAAACTGCCACCCTGGATTGACACATTGGACCCATCACAAAAGGAAGGAAAGAGCATTTGGTCTCATCTCCACAGCTTCACTTCCACCAGAGGGAAGCCCCTAGGCACGGTTTGAGTGACAGACACCACCACAAGAACAAGAACGTGGGTTTGGGAGAGACACAGTCGCCCGGCAATGTGATCACCAGCCTGTCACAGAGCCACACCCTAGGAGCTCATTTCTGGCTCCTTGCCCCAGTCTCTGTAGCTCTTTCCTTTCAGGCCAGCCAAACAGCCCATGGACTTTGAGAACAGCTGTACCCCATTTGACTTCTGCCCCCAGCAGATCTCTGGCTCTGGTTTGACTTCTGGCTTCCTAGGACAGCTCACCCATGACCATTTGCTAACCTCTTCTCAGCAGCCAGTTCCTTTGGGCTGTGACTTGTGTCCCCTCTAGCCTTCAAAGTTCTCACTACACTCCCTCACCAAGCCAGGCAGTTAGGCAGGCAGTTAGGCTACAAACCCGCCCACTGAGCCTTTGGACTACAGGCAAGCCCTTACCTTTCATGTACTTATCTTAGCATACCAAATCAGGTTAGGGTTTTTTTTTTTTTTTTCTGAGACAGGGTTTCTCTGTACAGTCCTGGCTGCCCTGGAACTAACTCAGAAATCCACCTGCCTCTGCCTCCCAAGTGCTGGAATTAAAGGCGTGCGCCGCCACCGCCCGGCAGGAAATGTTTTAAAGTAACGTTATTTTAAAGCAGTTGCTCTTAAATCTTGACCTCAGGACTGACTGCATCAGCAGATCTGATGGGTAACTTCTTAGAAATGCAAGTTCTCAGGCATTTTCCTCAGAACCAACAAAACAAAACTTCAGTATCAGGGTCCAGCAACCCATTTTAACCAGTTCTCCAGATGGTACTAATGTAGCTAACTAACCCTTGGGAACCACTGAGAGGAAGAAAACTGCTCTTTAAAGCGGGGAAGGCAAGGGAAATTGGAGAGATGGCTCAGCAGTTATGAACATTGGCTGTTCTTCCAGAGAACCTCGGCTCAGTTCCCAGCATCCACATGGCAGCTCACGACTGTAACTCCCATTTCTAGGCAATCCATTGCCCCTCTCTGACCCCTAAGGACACCAGGCAATCATGTACGCAAACATACAAGCGGGTGAAACACTTGCACATATAAAATAGAAATTAAAAAGTCCTAAGAGACGAAAACAAAGGGGCTAGAGAGATAGCTTTGTAGGTAGGATGCCTGCCACCCAAGCATGAGGACATAAGCTTGATACCTAGCACCCACATTAAAAGTGTCGGGTGTGGTGGTATGCCTGCAATCTCAATGTCTGGGAGATAGAGATAAAAGGATACCAGGCACTCCCAGGCCAGCCAGCCCAACCTACTCAGCATGCTGCAGAGTTAGTGATCATGCCTCAAGTTTTCAGTGGAAAGCAATTAAGCAGGATGCCTGGTGGTACACAGGTGCACATGTACCTGTTGGACCTGTGCGTACCTGTTGCACACAAACATGATACACACACTTCAAAGGGAAAGGGACAACAGGAATAATGATATACATTGTTTCCAAATGTGAGCTTGTGGTTCTGAGGTGTGCATGTAGTCATGCTACCTCATGGAAGCTTCTGGCCTTCCCTGAACTGCTTGCTTTCTAATGAAACCCCAAGGCAGGATCACCTCATGAATGGCACTGCTAACATCCAGCAAAACTGCCCCACACCAACGAATGGCACTGCTAACATCCAGCAAAACTGCCCCACGCCAAACTAGGTTCTTTGTCCTCTCTGAGAGATGTTAGGTACTCCATGCAGGCCTGAGCTTCCTGAGGAGTTCTGGGAGAGGAAGTTCCTTTCCTCTCCAAGTATCTAACAACCTTCCCCTTTGAGGATCAGTCCAGCTGGGTCTAGAGGCACCGTCGGCTAGCTCCACTTGAATCCTGATACCGCTGCTGGTGAGCTCTACAGCTATCAGTAAACTCTGAGCTTCACTGTGGCTTCATTTCCTATGGCATGGCATAGGGATCGTACTTCGCCTTTTGCATTTAGGGAGGATTAAAGGAGACTGTGTATGGAAAACGTCCAACTTAGTGGGCCTGTAATGGGCAGTGACCGCTACGATCATTACATGTCTACACCACATGTCCTTCAAGGCTACTCTTGCATAGTTTTTTNTAAACTCTGAGCTTCACTGTGGCTTCATTTCCTATGGCATGGCATAGGGATCGTACTTCGCCTTTTGCATTTAGGGAGGATTAAAGGAGACTGTGTATGGAAAACGTCCAACTTAGTGGGCCTGTAATGGGCAGTGACCGCTACGATCATTACATGTCTACACCACATGTCCTTCAAGGCTACTCTTGCATAGTTTTTTCTCCATTTGAGTCTTGGAGCATTAGAAAACCTGTGCCCACTCCAACTCCCTTGCTCTGTGCGATTCCTGTGTTTTCCTGATACCCATCACTGATCAGGAGCAGCCCTTTGTCAAAGCCCCAAATGTTCACTCATCACTTCCTGATTAAACGTGACCCAGGTTTTCACTTTTCCAACCCCGCCTGGTAAGACAAGCCTCTCCGAGCCTCTGTTTCTTCAGCTGTGAAACAGGGCTCATGGCACCAGCTCCAGCTGCTGAGTGGATGAAGTGAAACAGTTGCAGTCAGGTGATTAGCTGTGTCTGCCACGTGATAAACATCCACAGCTGCACCTGTGTTTAGTCTCACTTCTATCGACAGGCACCTAATTGTGCGCTTCCTGCTTCCTTCTAAGGAAACTCCAGACTCGCCCCCAAAGACCTGGAAGCCCTAGACACTCTATCTGACAGCAGCCCCTACAAAGGAGAGGCTGGCTGTGCCCTGGAGGAGGCTGGTGGAGAGGCGCAGCAGTGCGGTGGCCTAGCTCACACTGAGAGAGCCCTATGGCACATAGGAAAGCAGCAGGCATAAACCTGAATGGCGGAGAGCCAAAGAAGCGGTGAGAAGCCCAATTCAAGCACCAGCTTGAAACGGACACATGGCATGGATACAGTCATTGACTTCTGTCTCCTTGGGATGAGTACACAGAAAAAGATGTCATCTTCTCTAGTATCCCACTGGTAGAATCCACTCCCACTGTAGGAAGACAGGTTTCCTCTCCAAATGTCTATAGAGTCCTACAGATACTTGCTGACTGGATTTGAGACCTACTCCACAGAAGGTGTATACCTGATAGTATACACCTGGTAAAGCCAGTGGCTAGAGAGATCATAGACCTTAGAGCAGCTGTTCTCAACCTTCCTAATGCTGAGACCCTTTAATACAGTTCTTCATGTTGTGGGGAACCCCCAACCATAAAATTATTTTTATTGCTACTTCATAACTGTAATTCTGCTAGTGTTATGAATTATAATGTAAACATCTTTGTTTTCCTACAGTTTTAAGCAACCCTGAAAAGGGATGAACCTTCCAGTGGTTCAACCCACAAAGAAGTCATAACTCACAGGTTGAGAAATGCTGCCCTATGGAGCAACCTACTACTTTTGTTTTGCTACCCAGGTATGTTGTCAATCTGTCTTCTAGTGATTTGTGTGTTTGCCCATACATTGGCGATGCTCTTAGCCTCAGCCAAAGTCGCTCCTTTGTGCAGGGGCAGCAGTCAATTCAGAGAGTTATAACTAGTCAGAGTGCTGAGAATAAGTGACTGCTAAGGACTCAGCCCTAAGTGGGACATGCATATCTACACACACACACACACACACACACACACACACATACACAAACATGCTCTTGTCCCAAAGCTCAGGGAACATCATGGAAGAGTCATAGAAAGGATGGAGGAACCAGAGTTGTTTCTTCTGAACACAAGATGGCTGCAGCCCTCATGAACTCACGGCAGCTACTTCCACAAGATCAAGCTAGTCAATGATTCCAGCACTGACTGGACAGGGGCTCATGAGGCTACACTTCTAGCTGAGGAGCTAGTGGGAACTGATGGTTGCTGATAGGGGAGGAGTCATGTTTCCTCAGGGGAGTGGCCTCTGGTATGTTGTCATGTACATGCAGACATCAATAATTGAACTTAATGAGTTATTTAAAGCACACACACACACACACTCACACACCACGGTGGGAAAGACACATGTAGAGGGCACCTGTGGAGAATGCAAGGGGTATTTGGAGATGGATAATCAATACATGTTATATATGTGTAAAATTGCAAAAGAAATTAATACATAATAAAAGAGTCACAGAGATCTAGAATAGACTACTGGTGAGGAGATTCTCACCAGTGCCAATATGCAAGCAGAAGCCAATATCCAGCATCTGCTTAGCAAAGCTGTCCCAGGGGCTGGGGGACTGGGCACTGGAAATGTGCCTGGTAGACACAGTATCATTGGGAACCCTGAGTGCCATCATTCTACAAAACTACAGGCTAATAACAACCCACCCCCTCTGTGACTTGACTCTGTAATTGCACTTATCTTCAGAAAGTCTTCTGGATTTCTTTTCCTTAGCCCCACCACACCCCACCCCAGCCCAAGAGCCCCTCTCAACTCCTAGAAGAGAGATTTTACTCTTAAAAGCTCTATTGAGAAGTTTCTGTGTCACAGTGCTCACTGGCCTACTTTACACTAGGTACTGGGGATAAAGCCTGGTAGGCACAAGAGTTTCCAGTGCACACATCTGGCCCTGGACATGCTTCTGCACTCCTGTTCAGGGAATGACTGTGGACAAAGTCAATTCTCTTCCCATCCATCTCTTCATGAAAGGAAATCTCCCCAGGATGCTGGCCCCCAGCCAAGCCTCCCCAGCTCACTGCTGTCAGTAACAGCTCTCTTCTCCCTCTGCAGAAACTCTGAGATGGCATGAGCCAGGGAGAGCCTAGGGACATACAGTGCCACAGCGTATAGCTGATTGTACATACAGGTTCATCACCCAGACTCCAGTGCCCCACAACTGGAAACACATCCCAGCTTGCAAGCACCAGCTGTGTGGCCAGGGCACACAGCGTATCCTCTCTATACCTCCATTTTCTCATTTGTAGGATGAATGTATTAACAGCATCCCCTTAACAGGAAGTGTTTAGAATAATGCTTAATGCGTAGAAAATACATAATGCATGTTACCTAAATACTATTGTGTCTTAAAATAAGCCATTTTCCTAAGTACAGCCTCAGAGGATAATGGTTTCTGTGAATCCTTTGAATCTGCAGGGCTGTGACTGTCACGTTAGGAGGGTACTGTGTCAGCTCTTCCGGAGATGCCTTTCTCATTCCAAAGGTCAATGTGTGCTTTTCCATGACAGAACAATTGAATTGGAAGAGTGAGGGCTGGAGAGATGGCTCAGCGGTTAAGAGCATTGACTACTTACTCTTCCAGAGGTCCTGAGTTCAAGTCCCAGAAACCACATGGTGGCTCACAACCATCTGTAATGGGATCCGATGCCTTCTTCTAGTGTGAGAGAGGCTTGTAAGGTGGGACATGTGTCAGGGAATAATACTCTTTGATTTGAAATTATATTGTACTTCTCGCCATTGTGTGCGGCACACCACGATCTATTGGCAGACAAGAAGGGAAGAAAGGATCCTGCCTGAGCCACAGACACAGCATAGGCACAATAGGAAATGGTGGAAAAAGTGATGCCAAGAAAAAGATGTAGGACAGGAATCAGGGACTAGAGAGGTAGAACCTTTTAATGTCCCAACAATGGGGAAAGGTTAGAATATATAGGAGGTGGAATATTCTCCAGCTATGAAAACTTATCTCTGTGAAAAATGCATACTCATGTGGAAGAAAGCACATTTGATATCATTTTAAAATACCTAGATTTTTTTCTAAATTGAATACCATCTGTAAAAAAGAAATTAATACATCTGTCTCTTTTGGCTCAGGAGACATGGTATCGTATATGAAAGCCAAGCCTGCTAGGAAGCATCACACTGTCATAGGCTGAATGCTTACGTTCTGCCTCAAAGTCATTTGTTAAAAATCCTTCTCCTCAAAGTGATGAGATTAGGAGTTGGAGCCTTTGGTCTGTGACTAGGTCTCAGAGGCAAGGGCTCTTGTGAATGAGATTAAAAAAGGAAAAAGGAAAAAGAAGNGGGGAGGAGAGGAGAGGAGAGGAGAGGAGAGGAGAGGAGAGGAGAGGGGAGGGGAGGGGAGGGGAGGGGAGGGAAGGGAAGGGGAGGGGAGGGGAGGAGAGGGAGAGGAGAGAATAGGTACAGAGAGACTCTGTCTTTTCTAATATATGAGGATGTAAGAGAAGATGCCTGTCTGAACCAGAAAACAGTTCTCAACCAGACACTGAAACTACGGCCAGCTTGTTGACCTTGTATTTCTTCCTGTTACAAACTGGGAAAACTGGTTCTGTTGTTTATAAACTGCACCATGTACAGTATTTTGTTATAGCAGCCTGAACAGACTAACACCAAAATCTACAAGTATTATGTATTTTCTTTTTCTGCTTTCTTTTTTCTTATTAGATATCTTCTTTATTTACATTTCAAATGTTATCCCCTTTCCTGATTTCCCCTCTGAAAACCTCCTATTCCCTCCCACCTCCCCCTGCTCCCCGTGTTCCCCTGCTCCCCGTGCTCCCGTGCTCCCCTGCTCCCCGTGCTCCCCCTGCTCCCCGTGCTCCCCCTGCTCCCCGTGCTCCCCCTGCTCCTCTGCTCCCCGTGCTCCCCCTGCTCCCCTGCTCCCCGTGCTCCCCCTGCTCCTAGATGTGAATCAGAACTACTTAGTTAGCTTTGAAATTTACATTCAGATTTAGCATTATTTCCTCAAGGCTTAGAAACAAAGGGAGATGGGAAGAGAGATGACTAGAGATCAGATTGTCTTTGTTTCAGAAATCCAAGTCAGGATGTCAGAAGACTGAAGTCCGTTGTACATGGGAAACCACTTGTAAGACTGTGAGTCGTTATTTTAGGACCTACTTTAGCAAGAGGAAAAGGAAGTTCATGAGTGAGAGGATTGTGGGATGAGGAGTTTACTGGGGTTCCAAGATGGAGTTCTCAGCTCCCTGTCCCCTGCCTATCTTTCACTGGTTATAACAGTCCAGCCCTACAATCCCTGCCCATCACTACCTTGTCTACCAACATACCACCGCCATCAGAACAGTGATTATACAGGTATTACCAAGTTTTCCATTTTCAGTCAAGGGAAAGTGTAATAAATTGGTCCTGATGAAAACTGTGGGCTTTCTTCCAAAGTCATCTGGGTCAGGGGCCCCAGACATTCCTGCAAGGGCCATATCATCAATATTTGAGGCACTGAGGATTATAGGGTCTTTGATAAAAGTATGTCATTCTGCCATTACAGAAAGAAAGGGGTCACAGGCAATGCAGAATGGATGTGGTTGTGTTCCCATAAAACTTTATTTACAAAAATAGGTGGGGACAGGAAGCTATGACCCATGGGCCATAAACAAACAGTGTTATTTTGCTTAGAAAATAATTCTGTGATTCTTCTGTGCTTCTACAACCCACCCCCAAGACGCTTCCCATGCACATACACCGCCATACCCAGCCCAATTTCAGACTGGGAGTGATATCCAAAGGTAGCAATAATGAGAAAAGCATAGCGTTAGAGCGGAGGGGCTCTGGAACTGAAATACTGATCTTATCAACTGAGTGATCTGACCCACAACACATGATCTCTCTCTCAGAGCATCTCATTTCCTCGTCGTCAAAACGTCAATGACACCTACAAACTTTACAGGGCTTCGTGAGGATTCAGTATTATGTTGGGCACCCATCCTAATGCTTAGCATGCAGCAGGCCCCTAGTAATAGTTATCAGCCCGCATGGACTCTATAAATAGCAGAGTCAGAGAGGACAGAGCCAGGATGAATGCAGAGAATTCCCCTGTGAGTTCTGACTTAGGGCCAGCGCTCACTAGCTGAGAAGCAGGGCTTGACTCAAACATTACAAGGCCAGAAGAGAAAGCAACAATGAAGTTTGAAGACGTGGCTGCAAGGCAGATTATTATCAAATGCTTCTGATTAATCATTAATTAGCTGTCCCCACTGTAGTCAGTCCATTTGGCTGTTCAAGGTTGGAGAACTTTCTTGATCGCTGCTACCATTGAAGTAATAAGACCCTGTCTTCCTCACAGACTCGACAGCTGGTGAATGGAGAGCCTTGTGCAAACCGCCGCCCGTGCGTCCATTCTTCCAGTCTGCAGAGACAGGTCACCTTTTCCTGAGCTGCAAAGTAAACACATCAAGAGAATGAGCGTTTATGAGCGTTTCTCTATTTGGAGAAGGAAGCACAAGAAGAAGCAACCAACAATCCAAGATAAACAATGTGGGATAATCCTTAGATGTTATGAAATATTAAAGAGGCTGAACATAATCACACAGGAAAGAATAAATAAAATGAATGTCTTCTGCAGCCTGGGTTCAAATTCAACTTGTACCCCTTTCTCAGCTGTGATCTATGAGCAAACTCCTTAACCTTTGTGCTTACATTTCCCCGAGGAAGGCCGAACTGAGAAAAACCTGAGTTAAACTCAAAGCTAAACTGACAAACCTGGGTTTATGGTGCCCTCAAAGACTCAAACCTGAAACTCAAATAAAAATGTGGCCTTTTCAAGCCTGGAAATCCACTAACAGAGGAGCAGTCCAGACCAAGAAAATGAGTGTGACCACAGTTTGCTGGAGTCTATCAGACAGGGAATGTGTAAATGCACTGAAAAGAGAAAACGAAAGAAATGACCTTCTCCTTAGGGAATACTCATTGAAGGATGGGGGATGGGCGGGCCTAGCGGTGTGCACAATATATTCAGAAAACAGATGCACAAAGTGGAGAGAGAGAGAGAGAGAGAGAGAGAGAGAGAGAGAGAGAGAGGGAGAGAGAGGTTTATATATGTTGTGGTGTGATGTTTTGAGTGTATTGACTGTGATGTGTGTGTCAAGGGGGTGTATGTGTTGTGTGTGTGTGTTGTATGGTGTGTGTACATTGTCTGTGTGGTGAGTGTGTGTATCTGTTGTGTGTGTGAGGGTATATATATATATATATATATATATATATATATATTTTTTTTTTAAAGGATAAAGAGCGATCCTGCGGGTGAAGGAATGGTTCGCAGAAGGCACAGTAAGTGACAATGGGGAACGTGGTGTTCTGTGTAGCATTCTTATTTTTAGAGTCTCACTCTACAAGTTTGAAATAATTTCTGGCAGTACTTAGGGTTGGTCATGTGATTCTGGTGGAATGCTGGCCTAGCATATTCAAGAAATGGGGTTCTATCCATAGTGCTGGAGGAAAAAAAGTCTTAAAAATCCATTAGGACAAATCAATGAAGGAGACCTAATTGAAAATTGTGGACTCAGCTTGACTCTTATGCAAGTTCAGGGTTAAGGGAGGACAAGTGGAAATGAGAAGTTAGTCCTGACCTCAACATGCAAGGAGATTAGGCTTGGATCAAGAAGACAGAAAATAGCTCTAAGATGCAGCCATTTAACAGCGTCTAAGATCCTCGGATGCACTGGCCTCTCTACAGCTCTACGCTAGCTAGGTTCTGCTTCTCACCAGGTCCTGATGCAGGCAGCAGGAAGCACCACCGACAACAGCATCATTGATTCACTTTGGGATTGCAGTTTGGAGATGGCAGCGTCCCATTCTGGTGGCTGCCTCTTTGCTCATGCGTCCATCTCAGGTGTCTTCCCACATTCAATGTATTTGGCAAATGAAAAATCAAATAACCCCTGGAGCACTGCTTCTACGACCCCAGTTACTCTCCCAAGAAACCCCAGGGCTCCTTGTGTCCTCCAGCGCCGCCTCTAAGCTTTCTATTCATGGGTCCCATGCTCTCGGTCTTCTAGGTTGGGACGCACAGCTTCAACGTTCGTGATCTTTCCCTACTGCTGAGAGTAACGCTTCCTATAATTAGACTGACATCCAATACTGATGGTGTTTAGTTAAGGTCACACAGCACAGACAGTAGGCTTAGCTAAACCTGTGATTTGTCTAAGATTGAGAAAAAAAAAAAAAACAACGATTTTACTACTATCTTAAGTTTAAACTTTTATTTTAGAAGTTTTAAGAATGTATTTTTAAAAATTCATAAAAGTAATGAAGTGTTCTCATTACTTGTCACCTAATCTCTCCATTGTCACATCTCAGAACTCTGTGGTACATTTGTCACGACTCCTGAGCCAGCACTGAGAGATATGCCCAGCATACTCTATTCAGATCCATTCATTTTCCTAATGTCCTTTTCTAGACCCAGAGCCTATCCAGGAAACTATATCACATACAGATTGCCTTCTTTATATTTAAAATAATTAAAAAGCCATATACCACCCTTAAAAATACTATATAATCTGATTATGATTTGATGACACCTTGATGTTATCTTTCCCATATCCGTGAACATGAAAAAATTTCTAACATAGTCTAGTTTTTCCCAAGGATGAATGAGAACACGGACTCCTAAGGTACCAGTTCTGCTGGAACACAGAACAACTTTTGACTGACACTCAAAGTTCAAGCTTCTATCTAATAATTAGCTGCCCGAGAAGGTTTTACTCACTATACAATTTAGAAAAATGTCTGTCTGTCTGTTTGTCTGTCTATCTATCTATCTATCTATCTATTTTGAGATAGGGATTTACTAGGTAGCTCAGGTTAACTATGAATTCACTATTTAGCCTAAGTTGGCTGCTAACTCTTGCTCTTCCTGGAATTGTTTTGAAAACTGGGAATTTGAAAGGGAACAAGAGGAGGGGAGGTATATGGGGAGGTTTGGAGAGACTAAAAGTAAGGAGGAAATTATGTAATTAGAGACTCAAAGATATCTGGGCACAATGGTAAATGCCTTTAACCCCAATACTTGACAGGTAGGAAAATGAAGAATTGGAGCCCCCAGATATTAACAAGGCTATGGGTTATTGTGGTGGTTTGAATAGGTATGACCCCATAGACTCATGTGTTTGAATGCTTGGCTCATGAGGAATTGCACTATTAGGAGGTGTGGCCTTGTTGGAATAGGTGTAGCCTTGTTGGAGGAAGTATGTCACCGAGGGGGTGGGCTTTGAGGTACCCTACACTCAAGCTCTGCCTAGTGTAAAATCCAGTCTCCTGCTGCCCCTGGATCTAGATGTAGAACTCTCAGCTTCTCCAGCACCATGACTACCTGTACAATGAATGCTCTGCTTCCCACCTTGATGATAATGGACTAAGCCTCTTGTCTTAGTCAGGGTTTCTATTCCTGCACAAACATCATGACCAAGAAGCAAGTTGGGGAGGAAAGGGTTTATTTGGCTTACACTTCCATACTGCTGTTCATCACCAAAGGAAGCCAGGACTGGAACTCAAGCAGGAGCTGATGCAGAAGCCATGGAGGGATGTTCTTTACTGGCTTGCTTTTCCCTGGCTTGCTCAGCCTGCTCTCTTATAGAACCCAAGACTGCCAGCCCAGAGATGGTCCCACCCACAAGGGGCCCTTGATCACTAATTTAGAAAATGCCTCACAGCTAGATCTCATGGAGGCATTTCCCCAACTGAAACTCCTTTTTCTGTGATAATTCCAGCTGTGTCAAGTTGACACAAACCTAGCCAGTACAATTGAC
>LR749678.1:268540-295038 GCA_902729485.2 Mus minutoides | reverse complement strand
GATTGAGTACCAACACACTTCCTCTGATTTTGTTTATTTTGGAGCACCCCTGTTTTTCCTTTAGTCTCAAAGAACATTATTATTGGGTAAACAACCCTGGATTGATGTATTTTTTCCCTATGTCACAATAAATATTTTATCTCATTGTCTTATGCCTGTCCTAACTCCTGGTAAGTATCAAGGAATAATTTTATTATTAAGAACTGCTTATGTATAATGAGTTAGCTCAGGCTGCACTGCATGCAATATGCTCTCTTCGCTGTTGTCTTTATCAACAGCTTGATTACAGTGGCTCTTTGAATATATTCTACATGAAGCTTCTTGAGTTTCATGAAAATGCAGATTCATTGTTTTTAAAATTTTTAATTCATTTAAAGGCTCTGTAAGGTCAATAGCTGGGCTTGTATCAGAATTCCTACTAGTTTTCTATTAATAGGGTATACTTTATTTCTTTTTGTGCCTTGTAGTTTGTTGTTGAAGGCAGACATTTTAAATATTATAATGTGTCAACTCTGGAATCAGACTCTACCTCTTCCAGGTAGAGGTGTGTGTGTGTGTGTGTGTGTGTGTGTGTGTTTGGGATGTATGTGTGTGTATAGTATGTCTGTGTTTAGGGTGGTGTATATGGGTGTGTGTGTGGGGTGCTATGTCTGTGTGGTGTGTGCTGTGTGTGTTTGTTTGGGGTGTATGTTTGGGTGTGTGGTGTGTGTGGCGTGTAATTGGGGTGTACATATATCTGTGTGTTAAAGACAGGTTCTCACATACTCCAGACTGGCCCTGAACTCACCATGTAACCAACTACGACCTTGAATTCCTGATTCTCCAGGTACATTCCTGCCCCCTCCCTGAGTGCTGGGCTTATATCTGTATAACCATGTCTGTTTTTATGCAGTGCTGGGGTTCCTACATGCTGGCTAACCACTCTGCTAACTGAGCTGCATCTCTCGTCCCTACGTTTCTCTCTCCTCTTCCTTAAACTGTTGCTTGTTGTGCATGCCATTATTTATGTTCTCACTTCTCTAAACTATGGTTTGGTTTTTTGGCTGAAAATGGTATTCAACTTAAAACTTGGTCTGTGGTGACTGATATCTACTTGGCTGGTATTGTGATAGCTTCTCTTAACGCTAGGTTCCCCCCCACCCCCAGTGACTCCCCACACATAATTTTCCAGTCTGCAGATTCCTTTTGTGTGGGGGCACTCCCTAATGCTGGGTAAGGGCATTCATTTCCATGCTGCTTTACCCTCACTTCCCGCTCGAATCATCAAAGTCACCCACAGGCCACTCTTCAAGGTCTCATGGTTTTTCTCTTTCTTCCCTTTTTACCCTCATGTTTTCCCCACCTACCCCAAGGGGATACATGTAGCCTGTAAAGATTCATATTCAGGGGCATTTCAAAGTTTCCATTCTCTAATCCATGTCCAGCCCTAGACTCTTCTCAGGTTTTTCCTGCCTGTCTGCTTCTTGCCCACCTGTGCTATCACCCAAGATCCACACTGGTCTGTGGCCCCAGCCAGCCACTCCAGGAGCACAGGCCATGATACCACACCCCCAGTTGCCAAGGGATATTACCCTGGTAAGCTAAAATGCCTCAATGTATTTTTATTAAATTTTCTCCACTTAGTATTCTCTTGCTTATATGTTACTGCTCATTGTTCTTACTATTGTTAAGATTCTGGAGTCTGACAAAAGTTGATTTGACAGTTTTTGCCAACTTAATCCTTCCTCTGGGAGGAGGGAGTCTTCAACTGTCCTGGTCTGTCATTTTAGCACCTCACCCACCATTAGCTTTTCTATACAGAGACTCTAGCTCGCTTTGTTCTATTCTGTTTTCTCAGTTCATAATAGACAGTAGAGATCCTGAAGATGCATTAGGTAATGATTTAAGTGAATGGAAAATTATCACTAAATTTTATAGAAATCCCTTTAAGGCAGTATTATTCTTCCTTTTACAAAGGAAGACACTGAACCTCAAAAAGATTTCCTAGCTCCCTGAGCTTACAGAGTTTATACAAGTGGAAGAAAGACATTCAATCCCTTATCTATGACTCCAGGTCCTTTCCCTCTTTTTTATAGCATGCTGGCTCTTTTAGCTATCAGACAATAAGGAGATACCAATTACATTGTATGTAACTGGTTTTGAAGTTTATTCCTATTGACTACATTTACTAGCAAAATAACCCTACAGCATGGAATGAATATATTTCTTCTCACAGGTACAGAAACTAAGGAACAGAAAGGGTTAATAACCTGCAGTTAAATTGGAAGACTGGGGATGGATCCAAATGTTTCAATTCTGGTATTTTATCCTGTATCTAACTAATGCAAACAGGGCTTTCAGCTTAACATGGTTCTCTTCCAATAGACCACTGCATAGAGACCTGGAGATTCACACACTACTCCCCACCCGCATCTGGACCCCTTATCCCAATTGAACATCCAGACCTATTGATTTCACATCTCATTCATTCTTAAACATAGTCCCTATCTCCCTTATGTTACTGGGATCCAGGCTAAAGACTTAATCTTTGCTCATCCAATGTATTACAAAAGCTCCTTACTGGTTTCCTAACCTTACTCCTTACACTGAGAGATATCCCCTCACCATGACCCAAATGCAAATATCAAGCATCTCTTTGCTCACTGAGTCCCCAGTTTCTTCACCATAAAATCATGTCTCTTGGAATGGCCCACTGGACCTTTGAGATCTGACCTCTTTTGACTTCTCCAGTTTCTTCTCTTTACACACGATCTTTAGTACAGACACATTATACACCACACACACACACACACACACACACACACACACACACACACACACCCCATGCACATGTGCACACAGACACACATGCACTTGGTTCTGCTGAAACATCCTGTCCCCAAGGCCTGTTTACTCACTGTACCCAATCTCCTCACCCCACCCGTCTTCAGGTGGGTCCCTGCACTCAAGAGCTAACTCTGTTAGAGAAACTGGCACACTCTATGCAATCATCTGCTTATCCCTTTGCTGCCTTGAACAGACTGAATTTGTGAAAGGTAGAGACTAGGAAGTTCTTTTTTCTTATTGCTTAAAAAAAAAGTGCACGTGTAAAGGTACGCACATCCATGAGTGCATACATGAAGGCTAGAAGTAGATGCCAAATAGTCTTCCTCTACCCCTCTCTAATATATATATATACACACATATATATACACACACATATATAATATTTAATATATAATATTCAATATATTTAACACATATATATTTAATATATGTTATATATATATATATATCCAGGGCCTCTCACTGAACTTGCTGTTTAGGCTAGACTTGGTAGACGGCAAGCATCCCCTACTCACCTGTCTCCAGCTCAACCCATAGCACCAAGGTTACAGGTGCTCAATGCCACATCCTGCTTTTACATGCATTCTGGGGAGTCAAACTGAGGTTTCAAAAAGGAACTACTTCACCCACTGATCCATCTCTGAGCAGGCTACTCTTGAATTCACGATGGCAGTTTGTTTGTTTTTTCCCCTATATGTGTTATCTACTTACTGCTCAAGGACGAAAGGCAGGAGGAAAATGGAGCTCAAACACAGGCTAAGTAACTTGTTCCAAGTCACATATTTAAAAGGGTACATTCGCATTCACGTGTTCTGCCACTGAGCAAAATTCTATAAATATTGGTGCTTTCTTTTTCTTTTTTACACATCTAGGAAGCTCACTGTATCTAATGTCTCAGTGTACCTGTGTCCATATTTGCTGTAGAGTTTGGGGTATCTGTTAGATTCTGTCTGCCTTTTGGTTTTTGTTTTTGTTTTTGTTTTTGAGTTTAATAATCTTTCTGTATGGACACCTTCTGGGGAAAGCATAAACATGTAAATATACATGTTAAAAGGAAATTATGCCTGCTTAATGTAAAAATAAACAGTCAGTTGGGGACAGACAGGGGAGTGTCTCCCTGTAGCACCTAAGTCAGGTTAGGTTGGGGACTCTCAACTAAAGCCCAGAGATTACAGAGAGAATGCCATGGAAAACCCTTTCCAGACAAGAGAACTAGGTTAAAGACCCCCATCTCTTCTCTGACTTACTTCTTTATACATTACACAGATTTTACAGTGGAGCACTGAACAGGAGATTCACTGGCATTTCCAATAGCCAGCGACCTAGAGACCCAGAGCCTGAATGAATTTAGTCATCTGTCACCAGCTCCCCCCTAAAGAGGTGGCAATCATTGCCCTGGGGGTAGGCATCTATGTAGGAGACCCTGTCTCAAAAATAAAGAGAGAAAAATAGGAAGACTGTGTGGCACAAATTTCTAGTCTACACACAGATACACCTTCTCTCCTCTCTCTCTCTCTCTCTCTCTTTCTCTCTCTCTCTCTCTCTATATATATATATATATATATACACACACATATATATACATATATATACATAAACATGTACATTATACATAAACACACACATTATACATAAACATACACACACAGTCACTATGCCTGCTGAACTGTTGCCCTCTTCTTCCCACAAGCTCCTCAGAGCCTTGCTCCAGCCTCTTCATATCTTTGTCTTCTGTTACAGTTCCCTGTCTTTCTGGACTCCAAGCAGTTCAGTTTAGGTTGGAGCACACAAGTGCACCCTATCTTCTCCACGCTCACACATCTGCATGTACTTTCCTCCGGACATCCCCAGAAGGGCCGTCTCATCTTGTTGCTTGGTTGTCTAAGTGATCCTGTTTTCTCCAACCTACAACTCTGCCTTACTAATTTATGTTCATTGGCTCTTCTAACCCATCATCCTATCCACCCCTCAAGACTTGGGCAGTCTCCTGGTGACCTTCACACTTTGCTTGCTGCACCCTGCCCCCACACTTCTCCTTGTAACTCCACAGCTGGCTTTGTCTCCCACGGGGCTGAACCTCTACCTGGCCTCAGGGATGCTACTGCACTGGACACACTGGGGCAAAGTTGCTCAGGAAAAGCATCTGAAGTAGACCTCACCATTGCACCTTCCACACATCTGATGTGAGTTTCACCAGCTTATAATTTTTTATAATTTTTCTAACCCCTCTAAATTTATTATTACCTCCTGACTTGTGTTCTTGATTCTTCCTTTGTCCAATTACCTCCCCCAATCTATTTAGATTTGACTGAGATTTATCTTCAAACTGGGCAT
This sequence comes from Mus minutoides, assembly GCA_902729485.2. Lineage (NCBI taxonomy): Eukaryota > Metazoa > Chordata > Mammalia > Rodentia > Muridae > Mus > Mus minutoides. Next base: position 289,878 of record LR749678.1, on the reverse strand, counting down.
TAAATGTTGTCTATTTAAAATCCTCTCCTTGATTCAATAGCTGCATATGCTTATCTTCTATTAAATTCCTACCTGTACTAGGATTTGTTTGGGAGTGTTCTCTTCTAGTCTATTAGATTAGTTACTACCATCCTATTAGCTTACCTGCCCTTTTGTTTTTAACATAACACGATGTCTTCATATTAAAAAAAATACCCACAGAGATATTTAATGGAAACAAGCAACCAAATTGAAATTACCCATAAGCTCCCAACACAGAGCTTAATTATTGTTTTTCACCAGGTTTAATTATCATGTTAAGTCGATGACTTCCATTTAACTGTCTTGCCAGATTACCTGACATTCTCTGGCCTTTTGTGGACTATTCTGGCTAATGATGACAGGATGCTCAGTGTTGCTGGAGAAGGAGTTACGCTCTGCGCCTGTTCTAGCGTGTTAGTGTGTCGTTCTTGGCAGAAGTCAGGTGGATTTGTTGATGTACATTATGCCAGGGGTGGTTGCTCAGGTGTTATTTAAATACTATGTAAACCAATGAAAACACAACAAGAGCAGGTCTATGAAAACCAAGGCTTTGAAAAACCAAATGCCTGGGGAACAATCAATGAAGGGAAAATGCTAAAAATAATATTCATGGACGTGAGGGAGAAATACTGGAAAAATAGAAAATATTTGAAACCACAGTTGGTAAACTCTCGGTCCATTTTAAAACTCAATATTCATGTTTACCCTTTGGGAATGACACTATCCACTGGTGGTAATTGATCCAAAATCAGTCAGCACACAACTCTACAGGAGTTCAAGACTCATCAAATTAATAGACCATTATCAATGAGCCACTAAGCATATATCATATCTATAATTTCATCACTCAGGTTTGCTGCAGTAGAATCCTTAGTTCAAGGCCAGTCTGCACTACATAAGACCTTGTCTCAAAACACAAAGAAACAAACAAAAAACCTCAAACATTGGTTATGAATATTTATATCTCAAGATCTAAAAAACTCATCCTGAACAACTTTCTATCTTAGCAAGTTTCAATTAGCCTATCAGTTATCAATATCAATATAATCAATAACATCTACTGTACCCTTAAAATGTATAGAATATTTACTTTACCAACTTGAGTAATGCTGAAAACATTCTTTCCCTCCCTGAATTTTTCTGTCTAAACTGTGAATGTTATTCTAATACATTAGCTATTATTATATCACTTTTACAGCCTGTTCTGCCTGGCCCTTCCTATTAACCTTCAGTGTGGCTGTCCCTTCTACTTAACCTTTAATATGCATGTCTTTGTTTTGACTTGTGGCTTTTTCTCTTTGCTGGGAATGAAAAAGAGAGAGAGAAAAAAAAGGTTAAGTTTAGCTTATTCTGAGCCTAAGACCAGGGTTTACTAAATGGCTAGTTTCCTTTCTTATTTTTCTTTTGTCGATTTTTTTTTTTGGGGGGGGTAGGGACATCTTGGTTAAATTTATTTTGTTGTAAGATGGAGAAACTGACCAAAATCTGTAACATCATGTCTCCCAGTGTGAGGAGACAAGACTGAATGCCCTCATTTCATCTTAGAGGCAGTCGCTCTACCTCTCACTGCTCTAGCTGACAGGCCTGGCCTAGGATCTTGGTGAGATCTGAGAAACTTTAATAAGACCTCTATTAAGAATTTGATAAGGAGAAAATATCTAATAAAAGTTGAAAAAAAAAAACCACATTTGTTAGCAAAAAAAAAAACAAAAAAGAATTTGATAAGGGCAAGTGATCATTTGATAGCCATCTCTACTTTTTCCAGAAACCTAAACTCAACCGAGGTATAACTCTTAAAGTTATATTTCTCGGAATCTGGACCATCAACAAGGCATGGGAGCACGGTAAAGGCCTTACTCCTATGCGCTACATCTAAAACGATGACATGAAGAGGTATAATCCCGTCTGTGTGGGTTACACCCAGGACGACTGATGAAAGGCAGATGCCAGGAAGCCTCATAAGACACTGGCTTCCTGTGAACTGCTCAACCTCCAAGAGCTCAGAGCTCTCCTGCTCTCTGGCCAGCTCAGATTTTAATCACTATGTGTGCATTACACTGGGATCTATGAATATAATAATATTTTGGTCAGAGATGCATTTACGAAGGCAGTCTCTTCTAAAATCATTTTACCCAGGGATACTGTATCCATCTAAGTTTGTGCACACATATTCTAAGATGCTTACACAATAATGATGTGATCCAACGATGCCATTCTCAGAATGTATTCCTATCAGTGACACTTGTCAAAGTGACCTTGAATTTTTTTTTTTTTTTAACTTCCAAGTTCTATTCCAGGGTGTCCTTTTCATGGCCATAAGCACAGAATAACTTCAGGGTACAGCTCAGGAAATGAGGCTTTTCACTGGCTACTCAGTCATTAGGAGAATTTTATAGGAGATATAGTGTAACTTTGTATTAGAATAATACCACCCCCCCAAAAAATTTTAGTCTAGATTGGTTAGTCCTTCAATATCTCAAGCAACTCCAGAATTGAAAGACACCTCACAAACACTCTGCTAACAGCTCCTTTTAGCTGCTTGGCACACACACCAGGATCATCTAGACAACAATCTCAGGGCTCAAGACAAAGCCCATCTTATAAAACAAAGAGAGATTTACTGGTTTTGCCATTGATCCACTTAGGAAACCGATCCCTTCCTGAGTTCTTATATCACATAAATTGGTTAGTTTTGAACAAACTATAGATTTAAAAAAAATGACAATGAGTCATAGCTGCTGCTTAAAAATGGCTCGCCTCAATTGTACACCCCCCCTAATTCACTGCAAACGGAGTCACCCACGCCACTGCACCTGTATAATGAATGCTTTCCATGGCAAAGATTACACATGGGAGGCCCCTCTCCTCTACCTAGATTGGACTCAGTTGTAACGTTACCAGTTATCCAGCGCACGGTCACTCAGATTCCAGCAACAAAGCCTGGATGGGCAGTGGATAGTCTGTGCTTTAGAAAAGTGGTTTAGTATATTAATAGTTCATAATCCAAGACCCTGGGGCATGCTCACGTGATAGATGAGAAGGCATAGTTAGGAGGTTCTCTGCTACTCTTACACAGTAGTGACCACATCTGAAGCTAGACCCACCTTCTCTCAACCACCACCATGGGTGTGGGAAAGGGTTAGGACACAGTAGACAAATGACATGCTTTCCTATAAAATTTTATTTATTACATTAAAAAAATTCTATACATTTGTTAGACTAAAATACAGTTTTCATTATAATTCTGGCAACTGAGTCTATACACAGAGAAAATTTAGCATTAGACCAGCATTTTTTTTTTCTAGTTCATATATCTGCACAGGTAAAACATTTCAAAGCTCCATTTCATATCAGCTCATTGAACTTTGAAGCCAGATGGAAATCCATCCCATTCAGTGCTCCAGGCTGTTCATTTGCCTGCAAGAGCTGATTGCTCCAGAAAGTGAATTGCTTAATATACATAGATAGTTCTTAAGTCCTGCGAGGAGAGTGTAACGCTCCACGTGTAAAGTCTGCACTGCGTTGGTCACGACAGTCACAAATACCAGGGCTACAAGTGCATCTGTGGGGCATGTTCAAGCACCTACGTGTTTGTTTCCTCACATGCATAGTGTAGTGATACCATAACAAGAAAGAATCCAGAATAACATGAAGGTAGATGATCCCAAACTGGGACGGCTTTAGTTGTGTTCTTCTATTTTTAATGAAAAGAGACAAGATGTGACATAAAAACTTATTTCAACAGTCTGGAAATAGATACAAATGGGGGAAAAAAAAAACCCAAAAGACAGAAAGGCATTAGGATGCTCTGTTTATTTTCTCATCACCTAGGCTAGGCTGGACATGGGCTGTGCAGACTGCCTTAGACCATAATAGCAAGTCCCTCCTGTATCGACCAGTATTCAGAACTCAGTTGTTTTTATTCTAGTGCTAGCCTAAACTCAAGCTCAGGAAGGCTGGGCCAGACAGTACAGAAAACTGATCTGCAAAAGACAGGCCTTCGTCTTTCCCTCTGTTAGACAGCCCCATGTTCTTCCCTGGCTGTCAGGGCGTTCTCCCTTGTGCCGGTCATCTAACGAGCTGACAACGGAATGGACTGACTTGATTAGATACAAGATCTAGTAGATATGTGTTTAGTGGTCCTAAGTATTCTAAGTCTGTCTAACTGAAATCTCTTCTCAGTATAGGGGCTCAGTACTCCGACTGCAGACTGGAGGGATCAGAAAGCATCAATGAAGTGTACCAATAGAGCTGCACAGTAAAAGATCTGACTTTGTTCATTAAAATTCAAGAAGAGGTTCTAAGCAAAGTACTAGTACCCAAAGGCCAGGGAGAGTGTTAAGTTGTCCCTGACTTAAAAACTCTAGCCTCTACATCTCTATATATTTCAAACACAATTTCTAGGGCAAAGAAGGCCCTGGCCAGACAACCACACAGTAAATGAAGTGTGTCATCACAATTTTTAGAGGCTGATAGAGTGGTCCGTGGGATCTCTTCTATCTCTACAAGTATCTCCAAATCTTTTCACAGCTTACTTTTACTTCTGGATTCAAACATCCATTTCTCCAGCAACAACTAGCACAAATGATATTCCTAAGAAGCAGGATGTGTAGGTAAGTTCAAAGACAAAATCTGAAAGTTCCCTTTAAGTCACAGGCTTCTATTACAAGTGAACCAATCAAGTTACAAAATTTTATAGCAGAGGCCTTTCTATGGGCAGTTCTAGAAGGTTCGTTCCAGCCTTAAGCGTGTATAGAGAGCTGACTTCCGTTATATCTTCATTGACCTGCCAGCTAGATCTCTACTCCTTGGTTCAGCCAGACAACATAGATAGTGGTTTAACATCTATGAAGTGGGATCCACTGGAGTCAAACCTTCAACAATCTCCTGCCTGCTTTTTCAATGGCCTGAAGAGCCTTCCTGGAGAGGCTCTACACACCTAGCAGTGAGCTGGGGGAGTGAAGGACTCCTCAGGTTTCCTCAAAGCATGAAGAAGTGGACATGGGAAATGGAGAAATGATCCATCAGTAGAGTGCTCTAACCCTGCTCTCTCCTGTGTGTGTGTGTGTGGGGGGGGGGCTGTGGGGGTTTGGGGTGGTGGAGGCGGGAAATCATGCACAGACAATATTGCCCAGGTCGATGTGTATGTGCTAGGTGAGGCTGAGCATCCACTGCAAACATGAGCTCCTCCAACTGTTCACTAAGTGTTTTTAAATCATGTACCCACTCTACAACAGTTAGTGCTCGGTCATTATCTTCCCTCATGTTGACAGATGCACTTTAAGAGTTATATACTGGTTACACAAACCCCCACGTCCTATCTCCAACAATACAGCTAAGGGTCTTGACAGATGGATAATTGTAAGGATGCCCTTTTGATATGTTTTAGAGAGCACCCCACCCCACTGCTAATAATTTGGTTCATTGCCAAAAATTCCCTCAGGACACACCTCACCTCATACTTCCAAGGTAGGAAATCATTACCAAGATAGGTAATGATTTAATGTTGCCCATTTAGTTTCTATTTCCAAACCTAGAACTAAGTCATATACTATTTTTAGTTATCAAATTGATTCAGGCCAGAGATGACTAGCATCATCCCCATGGTCGGTCAGTGGGAGCTCTGACCACTTGTAGTAATATTTTAGATGTTCACTAAAATGCACTGGGAGGCAGTTCACAGCTTCTATAAGAACAAAGAGATACTATGGTACTCAAATCTGCTTCTGAGTTTCAAATGTTAAATTTGGATACCATCAAAGTGAAAAACCATTTGGAACATGTATAAATGAATCAATGTTTACATAATCAACTAGATCTTTATCATATTATGAATAAATGCTTAGGGCGTTTTGTTGTTTTTGTTTGTTGTTTGCTTTTATTGAGCTTTCTGGTCTGGAATAAAATAATTTAGGTTGTAAAACTGAATATTAAAAATGAAGGCAGTGTACTATTTGGGTCCCTAATCATTTTTATCTTTTGAACAAATTCTCTAGTGATGAACCCCTAGAAAATACCAAACTTGAATCCTGTAGTTGTAATTTACAAAAGGATCAATTGTTCATGCAAGAGTGGAACGCAATCCTGGTTGGTCTATTGTTACACATACAAAGAAATCAAAAATGGGGAGAAGGAAAGGATACAGCAGCTCTGTAGAAAAGAAAGGGTTTCCACAGAAAGTCACAAGCTTAAAAATCCCGCATTAGGGTTTTCAGTAAAAAAGATATTTTCAAAGTGTTAAATTTCTAATTGAAATTGTCCTCTTAAAATATGGAATATAAGATTGGCTAAAATTTATGAAATTCAGATGGGAAAAGTGTGTTATTTCAAAGTTTTCACTGGATATAGTACAATGAGCTTTAATTTTGTTTTCAAGTTTACTAACTTTAGACTTTTTTCCTATGACATACTCAAAGATCCCGATTTTTCTAAAACTGGACCACAGGACACTAAATGAAGACAAGCTAATTCTGCAAGCAGCCCCTGTAGACGAACAACGTGTACTTTTCAAAAGGGCTAACCCAAATTCCATAACACACATAGCTCCATGAATATGCATCTAAAGCAAAAGGCATCTATGCTCTGAATACAGAACACACAATCCTCTGCTTTGTGCATTTACTTAGGATCTCATAATTCTCTAATATATATTCACAGACCACATCTTAACAACTGTAAGTGAGTGCTTCTGTCAGATGGCGTGCAGTGCATGAAAGGAATGCAGAGATTAACTGTGTCACCTGCACTGAGAAGCCTCCAGACTTCTGAGGTTTGTTTGTCTGTGCTTTTCAAGTGGCCAAGACAAAGCAATATTGAGCTGACACTGATATTTTGGGGATAAGGGTGGTAGTGGACCTCGCTGACACTGATATTTTGGGGAGAAGGGTGGTAGTGGGCCTCGTGAATGCTAAGCAGCTGCTCTATGCCCCCGCAGCCCAGAACTGGGCTTATGAAAAGATGAAAGCTCACAGACCCTTTGGAAGGAAACGCCTCAGCAACTACAGTAAGGCTACTGGAAACCCCAATTCAAATGAGAAGACAAAAATAATAAAATGCATAGGTCACCAAATTCAATAGTTCCAGGTTTGAAGCTGATTTCACAAAGTGGCTCTGAACGTCGAGGGACCTCCTGACTGTGCATGGCAGGGATGTCTGAGGCCAGGAGATGGAGCGTGATGGTAGCACTGTGTGCCTTGCAGATACCTGGAGCATGCATTCCCTGTTGTTCTGAGGAGGGAGAGGTATTTATGACTCAAGCTTAAAGCTGCCTGGGACCAGGATAAGGGGATCCACACCTTACCAGGGTGGAATCTTCAGAATGCACTTAGAAAGCAGGCATCATGGTCCATGATGTTGGACAGAGGTTATACTCATCAGCTTAATGCCTTTCATCGAAAGGAAAAAAGGAAGGAAGCAAATTCTTAGAGAAGAGCATCTCTACCAAAGGAAACACTGACTTCAAGCATATTTTTAAAATAGACTCAATAAGTACCTCCACTTGAGCAGACCGAGAACCAAGCTAGCTCGGCTACTCAACTGGCATCCAGTTAGGACTTTATTGTCCGTAGGCTAGGATGGAAACATTCACCCTACAATTAACCACTGCATGAAATGGGTTCACAAGACAACCTGTGCTGAGTTCCGCTCATCCATGCAAGGATGATACAAACTCAGTACCCTCATGAAATTGTTAATTACTTATTATCGAACCAGTAAGCCTGTTCTAGAAGATGGGGCTCATGGATTCTCACTGACATAAATTTAATCCTTTTCCTCCCTTATGACAGTAACAGGACAACTTATTCTTGAGGCAGGAGTCCAGTAGGTCTAAACCATGCACCAGGCTCTTAATTATCTGGTGGCAGAAACCATGTGGCACTGTGGACACCATTACCATTTATAAAAGGCGATCCCAAGCCTAACTCCAGAGACAAGACTCTTGAGTGTGGTACTGGAAAACCATCACAGGAAAAGGAGGAAGTCACAAGATAGAGCAAATGGTTTATGAAGTTATTCAGGTGCCCAGATTTCACAGATCGGCTTTGTTCTTGGTCTATTCTTCTCACTTGGGCAGAGGATGGAAGCGGTAAGGGGTGAGCAGATGGCAGGGAGGCAGCCCATAGCCAGAAGAGTGACTTGCAAATGAACGGGAGAGGCAGCAGGAACACCCAAGCAGAAAACACTTACAGGTCACTAAAACACCTCTGCCAGGCTCTCTCAAATTAATCAAAGAATGGAGCTCAGGGCAGAGTGATATTCCATACATCAAATATCTCTCTGTGTGCACCCGGGTAATAGATAGGCATATTTGCATATGACTATATGGCACACAAACTTACTTAGGGAAACAGCCTGGAAATTAATTGAACTCAAATGACATGGTTACACACATAGAGCATAATTTCTAAACACAAAGTTAGTAAAACAAAATTTATTTGTAAAACAGGACCTGTTATATAAAATGGCACACAATCAAGTTATACAAAAATACAAATTTTCTTTCTGATTACAGTTCTAGTTGCAAATGATAATTAGAAAGCATTCCTGGTGGCTTCCAGTAGCTGGAATTGCGAGCACATGGAACAGGGGCAGCAAGAGTCCATGATGCAGGGATGTCCAAGTGAGCAGAACCTGATTCCCAAGGGCAAGTCCATCGTCACGTCACTTTGGAGGGACATCTCCTAAAATGGCTAGCTCCTGGAATGTCTTCTGGTGTGAGACCCATCTTCCAGGCTCTGGCCCATTCTAAATTTAGTTCCCAATGTTCCTCAATGTCGAAAATCTGTGTGGCTACAAGTTACATGGTATTCTGACTTTCTCACATAATCTTTCCCTCTCACCTACTAGGACAGTTGTTAGTTACATAATTAAATTCCATTTCAAACGATAGAGAAGTACAGTGACACTATTTGGCAACACCAGGTGTTAGATGTTAATTACTGGTGAATTATTATTTCACAATAGCTATGCTCTCTCAATGCTGGCTTCTCAGATCCTGCTTAGACATGCACTCTTAATTGTGTGTGTGTGTTTGTGTGTGTGGTTTGCTGTTGTTTTTAATCCAGACAATTATTGCAAAAACTCTGAAGGTTCAGAAATATTCATGAGCTTTGAAAAGAAACCAAGGCAGCATTTAGCAAAATTTAGCCTAGCTAGATTAAAGAACACCAGTACTTAAAAAAGAAAATACAATTTACCTTTTGCAGCAATTTAAAGGTCCAACCCTTTGAAAGGAAGCACATTGGCAAACAGCTGCTTACTGAGCCCTCGGGACATCGTATGCAATCCCATAACACCAGCCTAATTCACGGTCTACTTCTGAGAGGCAATGCTTTCCTTCAAAAGATTTTCCTTCCATGGAATGATAAATGCTGAGGCTTTTTCATTATTATTATTATTATTATTATTATTATTATTATTATTATTATTATTTTACAGAGCCTGTATTTAGTGCAATAAGTTTAAAAAATTTGCTCTGAAATATTTACTTTACATTAACAAAAATAGCTTTTTTTAAAAAAATTGTAACAAAAAGGAGTTATCGCATAAACAGATCATGAATTATTCTTAGCAAATTACACTTTTTTTTTCTTAAAGCATTCACCATTACAATAAGCAGAACAATGGAATATTAGCCATTCATATCTGGTAAGCTTTAGGAATTTAAAAAAAAAAAAAAAAAAAAAAGAACAAACCCAACAACAACCCAGCAAGACAAGAAATCCCAAACATAAAGCGCACTCACACTCGAGGGCTAACACCAACCGATTCTTCAGTTACACATTGTAGAACTGCGGATACAACCAATACCAAGGAGTGGGGCACCTGCCCGTGGGTTCAGATTTATAGCAAGCATTTGGATAGATGGTCGTTTAACCCTAAGCTCCCGACTTGCTTTGGAAACAGAAGCAGAGCGCTGAAACTCTCAGGGCTTCATGCTTCCTGTTCCTCTCTCTTTTATTCTTTCTAGAATGACCTAAGCTGAAAATCAATACCCAGAAAGGCTAAACTTGCTGGGTGCCCACCTTCCTTTAAGATCAGGCACACGAATGTGTGGTGGATACTACTAAAAAAACCAAAGAGACAAAAATACAAGAAAAACGTTTGCATAATAAAGATTATCTACCCCTTTCTCTCTATTGTTCCTACTTTCTTCTATAGAAGCATTAGGGTAAACTACAAATACCTGAGGAGTTGGTTACTTTTGAATGTCGGCTGACAAATGCATGAGCTATTATGAAATTTCCCATAACGGGCCCACTCAGATGCTTCTCAAAGTAAAATGGCATGGCTTCTTTGATTGGAGAAAACAGATTGGAGAAAATCTCTTATTTATCTGAACGCACATGCCTAGTCTGACACACTAGGACTTATGCATCAGTAAAATAAGATACTGATTTTAAACAGACACCAGGGAAATCACCCCTGCAAAAACTTACACAAGAATTTGGTACAATAATTTTATCTAGGTTAAGTAACTAAAGTTAAAATTTCCTCTAGTTATTAAAAACGTTAATCAGATATGAATCTACCATTTCCATTAGGACAATTACAATTGAGAACATTAAGTGACGGAAGCTGCCTTGTAAAAGGCACCCGTATGAAAGGCGTACATGTTTGACAAAAATAAGCATAAAAAAGGTATTAAATCCCTGTTCCTTTTCTCTGATTTTGGCTGATTATGTGTGTGTGTGTATATACATATACATATATATACACACATACATATACATATATACACACACCCACACACACAGATACATAGTTATGTGTATATATTGTTTTGGAATGTCAATGGGGGTCCATAACCGTCGGCTATGTTCAAGCAGAACTTGCTCCCGAAGCCTAGAAAACAAAGCCATACAGAGTATAATCTTAGAAAATTACCATTGAAAGGACATATGAATGATGCTATTAGTATACACACATGGTCACAACAGCAACAGGGCAAAAAATAGGTTGAGACTCCCCTCTTGAGCCTAGGATGCTGGAATACTGCAGGCCATACTTCAGGGCCACCAGTGAGACACACACAACATACTACTACAGCCCACAGCCCAGAGAGACCTTATCCTTGTACAGCAAGCAGACAGCCCTTTCTCCAGAAGCATGTCATCCTATTCAGTCAACTGTTCTGAGAACTGTACAGAGACCTCATGAATCTTAAAATGGTTTTAAACTAGTGAGGTTCTTTTAAATAGTTCAAGAAGGAAAGTGGCAGTTTCTTATTGAGTTTAACAATACTCAATCAAGAGGGCAACTAAAAACCACATTTTCCCAAAAAGTTCTACAAGCTATAATAATAAAAAAACAAAACCTAAGTGCAGACACAGCCCATATGGAGGGAGACAGACGGCTGTATGTATAACAAAACAGACAGGATGCTCTTGTGGAAAGCTCTCATCTGAGGAGAAGCACAGCAAATGAGAACAGCTCATTTCTATGACACCCTTGCTTCAGTGCTGATGTTCTCAGATCATTCTTTATGTCACAGGGGGCGGGGGGCAGGAAGCATCCACTCCACATTTACTGGGCACGAGGAGAAATGTTTAATGGCATGCTTAAGAAACTGTCATGTTCTCTACTGCTTCAGGGTGGAGAGACTTCTTATGACATTCTTGAGGGTCAAACACTGTGGTGCCCAGCACATCAGAAGGACACTACCCACAAACAATGTGCTTGAGGACAGACCTTGTAGGGATGCTATGGACTGATGGGTGACAGAAAGTGAAGGCAAAACGTAAAGGGGGATGTTAATACATTGTGTGTGGGCTGGGCCACAGTTAGGAAAAGGTGATAGGGAAGGGGTACTTGTATTCTGGTCTACCACCATTCATCTACGCTTGCTAAGAATCACAATGGAAATGCATGCCAAGCCCATGGCCAAATTGGCTGGTCTTCAACTTCAAACATTTCTACCTTTCTTAAAATGCTTACTACTGAAGAATGATTCAGTGGAAGTTTCAACCCCAACAAAGGAGAGGCGAGCTAGTATCTTCACAGGTTTTTATATTTGTCCCTTTAAAGTTTTAGGCTCAGATTCTTTATTTCCTAAAGAGTGAGGACAACCAGGAAGTACGAGTGACTTTTCTCATGTCACTTGAGAAAGTTGATTCTGGTTACATCATTCTAATTAGACCATTGTAGGTTTAAGACGTGCCATTACACTACAGGAGAATATCTACAAGAGAAAGAACCTAGGGGATGCTAAATTGATTAAGTCATTTTCCTCCCCCAAATTAAAAAAAACCTGTCTAGCTACCTATTGATTTACATCATCTATCACCTATGTATCCATCCATATATTAATTTTCTGCCTGCCTGTCTGTCTGTCTGTCTGTCTACCTAAGTATTAGTCATCTACCTATCTAAATCTATTATCTGTGACAGGTTGGAGGACATGGTTCCCTTTACAATGAGAGTGTGAGAAGACTGTCTTACCGAGATGGCATGTGGATATTGATGGAAATCGCCTTGTTTGTAGGCAAAAACAACTCAAAACAAAACCAAATAAACAAACAGAAATAACAACAGTAAAGAAAGTACAGTCTGAGCAAGAGGAGAGAAAGTCCGCAGAGGACAGGACAGCAATGCAAACAGAACAATACTGTTTTTAAAAAAGGAGGAATATGAACTTCAGCAAGCTGAAAGGAACTTTCATGATCACCTTCTAGAATGATTGAAATGACCTGCCAGTTCAAAGTCACCCCGACGTGTCCCACGGGACAAAAACTAAATACTGACAGCAAGAAAACCAGCTCTGAGTCGGAGGCGAGCATCCCCCTGGCCCCTGAGCGCTGGCAGAGCCGCGGTTCCTTTCAGCTCACTTTCACAGATGGTAGTCTCAGCTGTGACAGGACCTCTGCCATCCAAGTGATGGGTAAGCAGGCAAACAGAAAGAGCAGCATGTCCTGCGTGATACAGACAACCAAGGCTTCTCCAGAGGACGTGCAGTCAGTGAAGACACAGACAGAGAAGAAGTGAAAGGGAAAGTCGTGGAGGGCGGCCGCCTCCTCCTCGCCACCTACCATCGGCTTGAGCTCTCGGGCATCCGCGGCGCCTCCCTTGCCGGCTTCTTTCATTGCTTTCCTACTGTTTTCCACAAACTCCTGCAAAACATGGAGCATACGGCATTAACCTGGGGATCTTCTTAGGTTTCAGTCAGTAGGTGAACTTTAATGATCCAACCTTAGTGTGGTAAACAGTACTTTGAATGAAGATTGCTGGGATGGATTGCAATTCGTAGATATAAAATCTTCCTTCCATCACCCACTCTGACAATCTCACTATGGCTGTAGGAGATAATTTTATTCGACATTTTTAAGAGCTTGCTTTTCCCCAGATGTAGAATATCATTTTCGTTTGTTTCATTTTCCATATTAAGGCTAAATGAACCAAAACCAGTTTGTTTCAAAAGCTTCTAGTTTATATTATACTTATATTATTTAAAAAAAAATTTTAGACAGGATTTCACTATGTAGTTCTTGAAGGCTTGCCACTATATGGCCCAGGCTGGCTTTATGCTTGTGGCAATTTTCATGCACCAGCCTTGGCTATCAGCCTGTACAACAAAGACCTAGAAAAGGCAGTGCTAGTAAACATGAAATACTTTAAAAAGAAACCCCCCGGAAAAAAACAAATCCAAATCACGTCAGCTACCTTAAAATATTTATCTAGCCTCAAAGTTTCCTCCTTCATAGCACCTGTATCCTTCTCTACATATTATTCAGCAAAGTAGAAATTTGGAAAGCATCAGCTGGAACCTGTGGTCAAAAGTGGTTCGAGCAGGAGCAGCCCTCAGGGGCCTGTCTGTTCTACCTGAGCGCTAGAGACCTCCTCCTGACCATCCAACAGAGCATGGTGGTCCCCACCTCCAATCCCAACACCAGAGAGATGGAGGTAGGAAGAGCGAGGTCAAGGTCAAGGTCAGCATAGGCTATACAGAGACAGTTTATCTATTTTTTAAAAAGTACATTTGATCAGTGGGTTAAAAAATGGAAATTTCTCCTTGAACTGCTCTATAGTCACAAAAAACTGAAATAAAGATTCAATTCCAGATGAACCCAACTAGACAGAATTAATTTAGGACTTGTGAAAGCATCCAAAATTTAGGTGATGATGCTATCGGAGACAGTACCAAACAGGAGAGTCCAATTACCTTCAATTTTCACTGCTGAAGGAAAACAAGGTTTTTTGGTTTTTCAAGACAGGGTTTCTCTGTGTAGCCCTGGCTGTCCTGGAACTCACTCTGTAGACCAGGCTGGCCTCGAACTCAGAAATCCGCCTGCCTCTGCCTCCCAAGTGCTGGGATTAAAGGAGTGTGCCACCACTGCCAGGCAAGTATTTCTTTTATTCATATATTTACTCCAGAGTTAACTGGGTACCTCATACTCGCACAAAATGGCTCATTATTTCAATGTATCACATTCAGTCCTAAGTATCTTTAGTTCGGTATCATTTAATAATGATAAAGCTATATTTAAATTTTCTTATTTTATGTTTATGAATGGGTAAGTGCCTGAATATTATGTATGTGTGCCATGTATGTGCAGTAAATGTGAGCCAGAAGAGGGTGTAGGCTACCTGGGACTGAAGTGACAGAAGGTTGTGGAGGTGCCATGTGAGTGCTGGGAACTGATACCTGATTCTCTCCCAAAGCAACAAGCGCTCATACCCACTCTCTAGTTCCTAAAAGCATTTTATATGGTTTTTAAATGGTTTCAAAAGTTAGTTGAATTTCTAATACAGAGGAACCTCAGAGGCTTCACAGAAAAATAAAGATGCAAAATGCTTACAAATAGTCAGTACAAAATACTTTGACCCTTATGGGCTGCATCCTGGATTTCATTTACCTTCAATGTAGCTTGTGGGATTTAGGATAATGGATTTTAACTAGGGTTGACAGTAATAGCCTTGTATAAGTGGTTGAAAGGCCGAAAGGATCTGAGAACAAGGCTTTTGTCTTTAAGATCTACTTTGGGAAAGGGCACTTTGATCAGTAGCTAGAAGACATGTTTAAAAGTCTATTCCAATCCATACAGCACAGAGAAGGGAGCAGGCAGGATGGTACAGTGAGTGGGTAGAACTATTAAAGAGTAGTATTCCTTCCAGTAGGTAGGTCTGAAATGTTCTTTTCTGTAGCAGGAAGACCTACCTCAATTTCTCCAAGATAAACTTCCTTCATGACTCAGTTATACAATTTAAACACTGTGTTACTTTGTGGGAATTAACCTCAAAGATTTTGGAAACATTGTTATCCTTTGTATCCCTCAAAATGTGGAGGGCGTTTGAAGTACTTACCATCAGCACTTTGTCCATATAGAATTCTCGGCCAGGGCTCCCATCATTGTATTTTGTATCAATGGCAAAACACAAGAACAATACATCCACTACCATTTCGTAAATGGACAGGAAGCAATGAGCGACTAGGAAAGCAAAGAGGCAGACGATGATCAGAGGCAGCACCCAGACTGTGTAATCTTGCTGGTAGTTGAGCAGCATGATCCCAGCCAAACCCGTGCTACAGACTATCAGCACCTGCAGCAGAGAGAGCAGAGACCACACTTGAGATCCTCGGCAGCCAGTCACAATCCTTCACTGCTGCAGACTTAAGAACACTCTTCATCAATGACAGTTACATAAAGCTGTTCCACCTCAAACGAAAACGGACACTCCACATACACCCACACAAGACATCAACTTCACTCATGGATATCATACAAATTCAAGAACACAGATTAAATGATTCATGATTACAGTAAAGATAATTTAGTTTTCCAAATGTCATATGGTTCCTGAAAAAAAAAATCACCCATTGATAATCTGTTAATAAACTTTAAAATAAATGCATGCCTATTATTTAAATGTTGGTTTGAATTCATAAAATTGTTGATGCTTGGAATTGGTTTGTTTTTTTCTAGGTATTCCTACATATATGAAATCATATTATATATAAAACAATAAAAACTTATTTTAAGATTATAAATGTTCTGCAAATACTTGCTCAATTTTACAATTTTATCTTATGAGTGGTTTATATTTAGCCATTTTTCTATTTGTTTTCAGATGTAAATGATGCTACAACTTTCATCTCTAGTCTTAAAACTTTTTCTATGTTTCATATTGTATTTCCCATGGCATACATGATAAATATAATATAATTTTGTGAAGCTTAGGTCTGGACTATGTGTGGTGCAAAAGTTACCCAATGCACACGTCCACGCTAAATAACAAAACAGCTTGTTTGTCATGAAGAACCACCTACTCAGGTGCTTCCTTGCTTCATATACTTTATAGTTCTTTTAACACATTTTATATCACCTTGCCAATAATCCCACAGATATTTGATGGCAAACATTATCTAGTCCATTACTTAGATTGGGGAACACCTTTGGAAATGTCAGCCAACCTGCTCAAGGTCACAGAGTAAGGAACAGGTTCCATTCAAACAATGACTGCATGATGCCAACCCCGTGATTCTTTATAGGGGAAATCCCAGCAAATATTTGGTATGGACTTTCTGAATCTTAAGATATACTCTTCTCTGGCTCTTAGCTTAGCTTAGTATCAGGCTTTAAAACAAAAACAAAAGCATAAACAAAACCAAAAAACCTCTGGAGTCACTTCGTACCCAAGGCTGAGAGCAGGCAGGAAGAATCTTGCAGTGAATGTCTTCACTATCAACATGAAAGCACTTTTCCTCTGCCTTCATCATAACCTTGAGTTATAATGCATGCAATATACTGAGTCAGCTATAAACCAATCACTTTCAGACGTGTTCATGGAGCAAACCTAGGTCTCCACAGTTTATGGCTAGAGACTTATTAATCATCTCATACAGTGGCTTCTTTACTGGGTGATTTCTATATGTGGCTAACTATATTATTTCCATTATTCATGTGATTTCCATTTGCTTGTTTGTTTGTTTGGTTTTAGAGAGAGGGTTTCTCTGTGTAGTCCTGGATGTCCTAAAACTCACTCTGTAGACCAGGCTGGCCTTCAACTCACAGAGACCAGCCTATCTCTGTCTCCTGAGTTCTGAGATTAAAGGTGTGCACCACAATCATCCAGTGATTTCAAATTTTGAATGAGTTATTTTTCTTATACTTGGGGTTCCTCATGTTCTTGCCATCCTCCTAAAAGCCAAACCATATTAGAAATGTTGAGGTCCATTAGAAACAAAGTGTGACTCAAGCAAAGCAGATAGAGACAAAGCAATTCGGATAGAAAGCTGCACATTGCATCTGTGAGAAATAACTCTCAAAAGGCAAATTTAGGAATGATGCCAAATTATACCTAAAGAGTATCGCATAGTTTTTTTTTTTTTTTTTTTTTTTAAATAATGGCAAACTTGCAGGACCAGCACAGAAGATAGACAACATTAAAACCTTCTCTTGCCTGTAGGACCACTCAGAGAAGTTTAGTGGATGGATAGTCGTGTATGTTTTCAAACAGAGCTGATTTAATGGTTTTCGGACTGCAAAGAGGCTAGGAATCTAGGTTCCTGGGTTTTAACTCCAGGGATCCTACTGACTGAATCAAAGATGAAGCCCCAAATCTTAAAAGTATCCCAGATACTGATAAAGTACACAGCTTCCATCTCTGGAAGCTTCCTGTGTACCCATCACCTGCTTGCTTTAGAGAACATTTAACTTCGATTTATATGTCTCAGGAAGTTACCATTTATTTTTTCTTAAATAAGGCTCATAATACATAGGTTAGCTAAGTAACTCATAAATGAAGGTAAATGCAGGGCCTAGGATGTGAAATGGCTCAGTGGTAGGATGTTTGTGTAGCATGTCTAAGGCTCGGGGCTAAATCCCCAAAACAAATAATAAGACACTGTGCTCTAGGGGCTGGCGAGATGGCTCAGTGGTTAAGAGAGCCAACTGCTCTTCCTAAGGTCCCGAGTTCAAATCCCAGCAACCACATGGTGGGTCACAACCATCCGTAACAAAATCTGATGAGTATCTGAGGACAGCTATGGTATACTTACATTAAATAAGTAAATAAATAAGTAAATAAGTAAATAAATAAATAAATAAATAAATCTTAAAAAAAAAAAAAAAAAGACACATGCTCTAGCCTTCTCTTTTCTGACTGGACTTCTAATGCAAAGGATAAGATCTCTGACCACAGTGAAAGAAACTCATCGCTGGGTCAGGCTGTGAAGAGTCGGGAGGAAGGAATGGCAGCTTTGGGGTAAGAAAATAGATGTGAATGACAGTTACTGCTTGGCTCCGCACTGTGCTCTAAGGTTACTGTCATGTCTTTTCCATGATGGTAAAATCCATTCTGAACCCCTGACCCCCATGGGAAACCTGGCAGCTGTTCCTCCCTGCCCTACCCCTACCCCAAATGTAAACTCTGAGCTTAGGTACTGTTTGTCCTTGGAAACTATATGTTGAGAGATTTTTGGTTATAGTATAAATATTTGGGGGTTTTGGTTATAGTAAGAAACTAGATTTCTGGTTATAGTATTTATACTAAAACATCTTAAATAAATCATCAATTATAAGATAAAACCAATATAAGAAAGGTATTACAAAATATAGGGAAAGTAATTTTACACGGGAGAAATGGAAACACATTGTTTTGTTGGGATATAGTTTTACTGGAACGAATATCAAAAATTTTTAAGACAAAATCTTAGACTCGTAGTTCATAAGCCTCTATTCACCAATGATTACAAGCTATAATTTACTAACTAGGAAAGCTATCGTCTTTGCCAACTGTAGCTCACCATTTTTTAGAGAACACAGGGGCCCCATAGAAATGGGACCTGTAGTGTTATCCTTTGGTTTCCTTTTAAAACTTTTAAATTAAAATTCGAATTTGTGGAAATGATGCATTCAGATATAAAAAATGACTGAGAGAGGCTATGTATGCTTTCCCTACCTCAGAGGTACCATCCTGTGCTACTGTAGTTCACTAGCATAAGGAATACTGCAGTGGCAACAGTCCAGACACAGAACACAGCTACCACTGCACCATGGTCTTCATACCCATCCCACAGCTACAGAGGACCATAACCCATTGCACTAGGAAAATCTCTAATTCTACAATGATGCCTGTCAGTACCATATCAATGGAAGCACACAGTACTTTTTTAAAAATTTATTTACATTTTCAAATGCTATCCCGAAAGTTCCCTATACTCTCCCCCCGCCCTGTTCCCCTACCCACCCACTCCCACTTCTTGGCCCTGGCATTCCCCTGTACTGGGGCATATAAAGTTTGCAATACCAAGGGGCCTCTCTTCCCAGTGATGGCTGACTAGGCCATCTTCTGTTACATATGCAGCTAGAGACATGAACTCTGGGGGTACTGGTTAGTTCATATTGTTGTTCCATCTAAAGGGTTGTAGACCCCTTAGCTCCTTGGGTGCTTGCTTTCTCTAGCTCCTACATTGGGGACCCTGTGTTCCATATTATAGATGACTGTGAGCATCTACTTCTGTATTTGCCAGGCAATGACATAGCCTCATACGAGACAGCTATACCAGGGTCCCTTCAGCAAAATCTTGCTGTCAGATGCAATAGTGTCTGGTTTGGTGGCTGATTATGGGATGGATCCCCGAGTGGGGTAGTCTCTGGATAGTCCATCCTTTTGTCTTAGCTCCAAACTTTGTCTCTGTAACTCCTTTCATGGGTATTTTGTTCCCTATTCTAAGGAGGAATGAAGTATCCACACGTTGGTCTTCCCTCTTCGTGATTTTCTTGTGTTTTGCAACTTGTATCTTGGGTATTCTAAGTTTCTGGGCTAATATCCGCTTATCAGTGAGTGCATATCTAATGACTTCTTTTGTGATTGGGTTACCTCACTCAGGATGATATCCTCCAGATACATCCATTTGCCCAAGAATTTCATAAATCATTATTGTTTTTAATAGCTGAGTAGTACTCCATTGTGTAAATGTACCACATTTTCTGTATCCATTCCTCTGTTGAGGGAAATCTGGGTTCTTTCCAGCTTCTGGCTATTATAAATAGGGCTGCTATGAACATAGTGGAGCATGTGTTCTTATTACCAGTTGGAACATCTTCTGGGTATATGCCAGAGGTATTGCTGGATCTTCTGGTAGTACTATGTCCAATTTTCTGAGGAACCACCAGACTGACTTCCAGAGTGGTTGTACAAGCTTGTAATCCCATCAGCAATGGAGGAGTGTTCCTCTTTCTCTACATCCTCACCAGCATCTGCTGTCATCTGAATTTTTGATGTTAGCATTCTGACTGGTGAGAGATGGAATCTCAAGTTTGTTTTGATTTGCATTTCCCTGATGATTAAGGATGTTGAGGAAGCACAAAGTACTATATATATATATCTCAGTATGTACTCTATCTATATATCTATGTATCTATTGTTGTTATAGTCATGCTTTAGAGAATATTTAACTTGCGTCTCACATTTAAATTTTATTCTTAACGTGTCTGGTAATACTTGAGTTAGTAAAGTCTATACATATACCATTAATAAATGAAGATATATACACATAGAATGTATATTTGTGTATATGTGCACGTGTGTATGTGTGAGCATGTATGTACGCGTATGGTCAGAGGACTGAATCTTCTAACACTGAGCTACACTACCAGCTCAGAACTTTAAAAAAGAAAATAAAGAATTTTATTTTACTGTGTTAGAAACTCAGAAGATATTTTCTTCTTTTTAAAAAATCATTGGAGTTATTATTTTAAGGCAGAGAAGAGTTTATTGGAAAAGCTAAAAAAACCTATACCTATCAAATGTTTTATAGTTAGCATTTACCTTGTATTAAATTAATCAGAAGAGACTTGAAAACTGAGCATTATCTTATAGTTTTAGAGGTAACTTTCACAAATGCTATTATTAAACATTTTATTCTAATTTTATGAGTGTTTGCTGACATGTATGTATGTATACTGCATGTATGCCTGGGCCCATGGAAGCCAGAAGGTTTCTCGCTTGCATTGGAGTTACACATATTGTAAACCACTGATGGGTGCTGGGAGCTGAACTCCTCTGCAAGAGCAATAAATGCTCTTAACCCCTGAGCTATCTCTCCAGCCTCCATTTATGTTAGTACTAAAATATTAATTTAGGAAATCACATTAAGAACTCTAATCAATTCTAGGCTTCTAAGACTGAACTAAGCTAGCAATATATAATATGGGCATATTTGTGCAAAAAGTTTCATCATAATATAACTTATATTAGTAAAAACTTGAGAATAGTTCAGGTGTTTAAAAACACACACACCAGAGGATGGTCAAGAAATGATACAAGTGTATAAGCATGTTTAGAAAATGTTTACTGAAATTAATGTGGTCACTTCA
>LR749678.1:138659-268440 GCA_902729485.2 Mus minutoides | reverse complement strand
GAGAAAGTACCCAAGGAGCTGAAGGGGTCTTCAATCCTATACATGGAAGAATAACAGGAACTAACTAGTACCCCCAGAGCTCATGTCTCTAGCTGCATATATAGAAGAAGATGGCCTAGTTGGCCATCATTGGGAAGAGAGGCGCCTTGGTCATGCAGACTTTATATGCCCCAGTACAGGGGAACGCCAGGGCCAAGATATAGGAGTGGGTGGGTAGGGGAGCAGGGTGGGGGATGGGGGAGGGTATAGGGGACTTTTGGGATAACATCTGAAATGTAAATGAAGAAAATATCTAATAAAAATGGGGGAAAAAAAAGAAAAGAAAATGTTTACTGAAATTAGAAGTGCTTATAGTATCAAATGAAAAGAAAGGATACAGATTTCCCCCCTCCCACCACCTAAGCTGTGTTTGCACACAGAGGACACCCAGGACAGTCTGTAGTACACTGAAAGTAAACAGTCTACATTTGTGGAGTGAACACAAAGTATGATAAATCTAAAGAAAAGCTTTCAGTCAGATTTGCTAGCATGTTAAAAACAAAACCCACAAGCCAATTTAAAAGCCACGGTTTTGATGTTTATACACTGTTTCTTACAGAGGAACATACTGAATAGAGGGAACACTATCTAGCTAGGGAACTCATTAGGAGATGTGTAGGGTTATCCACTGTTAACATCTGAGATACTAGCTTTCATTCTTATAATGCACATTTTAGTTGAATTCTTAGTTCTCAAGCCGGGCATGGTGGTATACACCTTTAATCCCACCACTTGGGAGACAGAGGCAGTTGGATTTCTCTGAGTTTGAAGCCAGCCCTACAAAGTGAGTTCTAGGGCAGCCAGGGCAGTTATACAAAGACACTTGTCTGGGGAAAGGAGGTGAAGAAGACTTATAAGTTCTCTGTTTGGTAGTACTGGAGATCATGCCTACGGCTTTGTGCATGCTCAGGACATGTCTGTCACCAAGGGTCAGCGCTGGTCCTTAACACACATTTTTACAACAGTAAAATGACACCCCAGTATTTTTCCTCAGCCTTTTCACTGTCTGAATTATATACATTTATTCATCATATTCTAAACTCACAAGCGAACATGGTTTACCAGGCTGGCTTTTAAATACAGCCATTTCTCTAGTTCTCAGCATTACACTGTTTACAAAAGGTCCCTATTACAAATAAAGCTACATTCAGTTGTATTTAGAAATGTTTTCAGGGGTAGTTCTGACATCAACATGATTATTAAATAAAAACGCTTTTCTGTAAAAGTCCAAGGACAAATTTAATGTTAGTTGAGGTAACTATTATGGTTAGATCAGACAGGCATGGATATCAACTCCAGCCTTGCTACATTCCAGTTCTCAAAATGTATCTAGTAGATTACCTCTCTACACTTTAGTTTCCTCTGCTATGGAATATAAAACACTAACAGTAATTAACAGGTCACTTTTCAGGGGATGATCTCTCTCTCTCTCTCTCTCTCTCTCTCTCTCTCTCTCTCTCTCTGTGTGTGTGTGTGTGTGTGTGTGTGTGTGTGTGTGTGCGTGTGCTCATTCTATTTTAGCTCTAGGGATGGGTTATGAATTTGTAAATAAAAACAGTATAAACAAAAGTGAGACTCTTCAGCCCTTGCTGAGTCAGCATGTATCATCCACACACTCGGTAACACCATCCAATCCTGCTCAACTCTTAACAGACACTGACGCGTTTCACCTTCACTACAGAAATGTCCTCTCCTATAAAAACGTGACACAAGCAAACCTGTTATAATGTAAACTTAATTACAGATATTCAAAGTAATTACCCTTAATTGTTTTTAGATGACAGTTCCCTGAAGCTACACACTTCAAAACACACAAAGCTATGCTTCCACTAGACAAAACAAGTTTCTGTTCTTTTCAAAGACATTTTTTTTAAGGCACAGTTGCTGCCCCACCCCAGTGTATAATAACTGTGTTTAATGTGGTACGGACCCTACTGTTTGTGAGTAATTATGAAGATATCAACCCAACACAGAGAAGGTGTATAAGAGTGTGATCAACAGGCATGCATGCCGTTCCTCCAGAAGCACACAGCTGAGACTTCACTGGAGGCACACAGGCGTGAGTGGCATTCCAACGATGCTGCAACATGTATAATTCTTTCATTTTTCAAATTGCCTAAATAGCCTCTGGTTTTAAATGCAGGTGCAATGAATCTAAGTATAATGTTATTTATAATTCAGAAGGTTTTGATAGCATGGAATAAACTCTTTTCTCAGCTCTAAGGAAAGTAGGTCTTGTTCCCTAACAGCTCTATTTTAAAAGGGTTTTTATATAATAACATCTAACATTCTACCATAACTGCTAACATTCACCACCACCCCCCAAAAAATCAACAATGTGTCAAGCACTGTCCTAGATAACCTGGGTGATTAACCAGTCTAAGACTTACAACACTAAAAATGTGTCCCCATTATTATCCCAAGTGTACCAATAGTCACACAATCAGCAGCATGAGGTTAATCCAGAGCTTTAGACTCCAGCCTCCAGGTGCAATACCATCCCTGCCCAGTTACTTTCCTGCTGCTAACATCAGAAGCAACATGGACAGGAAAGGGTTCATCTCATCTTACACTTCCATGCATTGTAACATGCCATCTCTGAAAGGCAGGGTAGGAGCTCAAGACAGAACCTGGAAGAAGGAGCTGAAGGTGTGGAGAGAGCTGCTTGCTGGCTTGCCCCTCATGCTTTCCTTCATCTGCTTTCCTACACAACACAGGACACCTACCTGCCCAAGGGCTGGGCCCTCCCACCTCAATCACTATCACAAAAATGCCTCCACAGACTTGCCTAGAGTCTAATCTTACAGAGGCATTTTCTCAATGAAGACTCCCTCTTCACAGACGTGTCGAGGTTTGTGCCAAGTAGACAGGAACGGGGTGTCCAGACAACCCTCATCACCGCATAGACTGTTTCCATAATTCTTTTTTTTTTCTTTGTATGTGTGGTTCTAGGGATTGAAACCATGTTTCTGCACATGCTATCAAGTATTTTAGTGAGCTATATTTCTTCTTTAAAAACAAAAACAAAAAAACCTGCATGCCTGTTAACTCAGAACAACAGTGCTTAACTCAAAAAACTTATTAAGAAGATTAAATGAATATAATATCTGTAAAGTAAATTAAGAGGTATTTAATGCATATTAAGACATCATGAATGTTTGCTACATAGTAAGTGGCTTCTAGTTTTGGGCTAGGCTACATTGTTTTTTTTAAAGAACAAAATTTTGTACATTTACTCAGACATCCATTTGCCTCAGACAGTACAGGTGGCCTTACCTTGCCTAGGAATAGCATGAAGTCCCCCACTGTGTTGATGGCAGCCACTCGCAGAGCATTCTCCACTAGAATGACGAAGGCATCCTTTGCTGAGGTGCAGAAGTTGGTGCTATTGATAGCTGTGGCTGTGTATGCATTCTAGAAAAGAAGGGGGGGGGGCACCAGTCATTAGAAATGTAATTTTGAAAGGCACAAACACATCTTATGAAAAGTCTTCAGTAAAGCCCACGGCTTTCACGTGGTGTAAAGTAAGCCTGGAAACAGAACATACGAGCCAGAGCCGGGTGGACGGGCGGGAGGAAACTGCCGTGGTAAATGGGCCACTTTCCAGTCCTCTTAACGGGGTCTCATGGAGACATGACACGAATGTTCTAACATCCATGACTTCCTCTCTGCCTTCCAAGAGTTATGCAGAATTTAGACTTTCCTGGATGTCTGCAATGTGTGAATCAACGGACCCAGGGTACACTGCTCACCATTTCTTTCCTGGTACAAAATGCAGAGCATTCCGGAGCTGAGGAAAAGGCTGCAATCATGGGGCCTGTAGGAAGCCGGAAGACTCCAGAGATCCAGCAGGCCTCCGATACAGATCCTCACCATAAAAACGCAATAATTTACTATCTGAATATGTTTATTTCAAAAGCCAAGATACAGTATTAAAAAAAATGAGAGCACTGCTTTTCTGTTTCTTTCTTTCATTCATTCATTCATTCATTCATCCTTGCTTCCTTACATGGTCATCTGCCTACATGTTCTATGAGGCTAGACCATAGCAGGAACAAAAGAATTAATGAACCTAACTGCAGTGTTCCACTTTTTTTCCCTGTCTTCTACAAAAACTCCTTTTGAAACATTCTACACAATGCCTCAGTGAAGTAAAAATAAACCATCCTTTGAAATTGAGTTACAGTCACCCTGCTGGAAAACTGTGGAAGGCACCGTTGCAGCCAGACTTATCCTCAAAGAGCACAGAATGGTCCCCTGGCTCCCTAGAACTCGTGAAAATACCCATCTAGACATCTATTCCTGAGCAAGGATGGTCAAGCAACCACCTAAGGGCCCTGGCCATGCCTGGCCTGCTGGCTGCCTTCCTAAAGGAAGTTTTGCTGGGACAATGCCCTGCTCGTTTGGCTGAAACAAGTGTTTGTCACTGAGATTACATGGCCTATGAATAAGGCCAAGACGCTTTCTGGTTCTTTCTAGGAAAGGGCATCTACGCTCTCTTCTGCGGTACTGCAGAGAATGAGGGTTAAGGTAGGGACAGCCTACAGGGCCGCTTCCTCATCGCTTTAGAAACACAATGCTCATTCAATGCTCAGTCCTAGGTTTACCGGCGACCAGTCTTTTAGCATATTTTATTATAATCTTTGTTCCTTTTATTTCCCACCTTGGTGCTGGGAAGGAAACCTAGACCTCAAATGTTCCGGGCAAGTGATCTAACAAGCTTCAGCCCAGTCCTTCATAACTGTTTTATTGATGTATTAATTTTGTTTTTGAGACAAGAGTTGCTAAGTTGTCTGGACTGGTCCCAAAGTTGATGTCTATTTGAGAATGGCCTTAAACTCCTGATCCTGCTACCTCTCCCTCCATCGGGCTGGATTATAGGCATGCATACATACCATGCCTGGCCGATTCTTTTTGTTTGTTTGTTTTGTTTTGTTTTTCGAGACAGGGTTTCTCTGTATAGCCCTGGCTGTCCTGGAACTAGCTTTGTAGACCAGGCTAGCCTCGAACTCAGAAATCCGCCTGCCTCTGCCTCCCGAGTGCTGGGATTAAAGGCATGCGCCACCACGCCCGGCTGCCTGGCCAATTCTTTAGCCCAGTGATTTACTGGAAGCAGTCTTCAGTGATGTAGCTCCTCTCTTATTTATTTCATGTGTCTAGTGCTTGTGCTTCTTAGGCACACGCCCTGCCGCTGAGCCACACCCTCAGCCCTAATCTCCTGCACTGTAAGGGACCACAGACGAACGAACTGGTTACAACACATTTTCAGAAGACTCAGTTCCCAGCACCCATGTGATGGCTCACAACCTCACAACTATACATTAATTCCAGCTGCAGAGGATCTGTGCCCTGTTCTCACCTTTGTGGGCACTAGGGATACATGTATTTAGGCAAAACATTCATACACATAAAATAGAATAAAAAGACTAATAAAATTGATTCTAATTTTAAAATCATTATAATATCCAGAATTAAGAAAATTCTAGATATTATAATGCCCCACCCAGGGATCCATACCATAATCAGCCACCAAACCTGGACACTATTGCATATGGAAGCAAGATTTTACTGACAGGACCCTGATAGAGCTGTCTCTGTGAGGCTAGGCCAGTGCCTGGCAAATACAGAAGTGCATGCTCACAGTCATCTATTGGATGGAACACAGGATCCCAATGGAGGAGGTAGAGAAAGTACCCAAGGAGCTGAAGGGGTCTGCAACCCTATAGGTGGAACAACAATATGAACTAACCAGTACCCCCTGAGTTCGTGTCTCTAGCTGCATATGCAGCAGAAGATGGCCTAGTCGGCCATCATTGGGAGGAGAGGGCCTTGGTATTGCAAAGATCATATGCCCCAGTACAGGGGAATGCCAGGGCCAGGAAGCAGGAGTGGGTGGGTTGGGGAGCAGGGCGGGGGAAGGGTACGGGGACTTTCGGGGTAGCATTTGAAATGTAAATGAAGAAAATAACTAATAAAAATTGTTTAATAAAAAAAAGAAAAAGAATACTAAAAATATTTAAAAATTAAAAAACTTTAAAAAAGAAAATTGGGCAACTGAGTAATTCATGTATTATTATTATTTTAATTAATTAATTTTGAGACAAGGTTTCTCTGTGTAGCCCTAGCTGTTGTGAATCTTACTCTGTAGATTAGGCTTGCTTTGAACTCACAGAGATTCACCTGCCTCTGCATCCCAAGGGCTAGGATTAAAGGCATGTGCCACCACCACCCACATGCATATATATATATCACCAATCATCTCTGAACTTTTGATCATCCTGCCTTAGCCTCTCAAGTGCTGGGATTACAGGCTGAGCCACTGAGCCTGAATAGGAAGACCTATTAAAATCAATTAGGTTCTTAGGAACAAGTTGGGTTTACCTATGATGTTCTCCCTTCCAGTTCCACCAGGGACCTCCCTGAGTCAGAGGCTCCATGTACCCCATATCCTCCATTACCATCATTCCAGCTGTTACCATCCTCCAGTGAGGACATAACCCTTGCTAGCTAAACTTGCTGTAGTCTATAGGCTGACATATGGAAACATGAGCTGTTTGTATACTGTCTGTAAAAATGTATTTTATGTTAAGTACGTGTACACACACACACACATACACACTCTACTGGAGAGGGTGGATAAAGTTAGGCTTACAAACTCCCTCTACCTGGAGGACAAGTGATCTGCTACAACACTCCAACCTCAGTTCTCTTGTCTCTAAAGCACAAGAAATAATGCCTTGTTTACATTATATTTACATTAGTATGGTGTATTTTGCAATACACTAAAAATTACTTGCTATGAATCCTGCTCACAGAAAAAAGCTTTATGATTCTGAGAGCTCTTTGGTAAACAACGGTGTTAAATAGCTAGTCCCAGATGGTGCCAAGGGAGACCCAGACCAGTGTGATCCAATACCCAAAGGAAAACATGTTCTGCTTGTAGCAATCTCTGCACGGAATACAAACTCAGTTCAACTAGATGTGTCAACACCTTCATGTCCTGTCCAGCACTAATGAACAAGGAGTGTTCACAGGTCACTGTTTGTCTCTACAGTTCTAGCACCTACTCTATAAATAATAAATGGTGTGTCAATTCTCCTCTGTAAATCCTTTTGAGCAGCAGCAACAAATTGTTGGCCCAGGGATAACTGACACTGTGTAGCCTTAAGAACTATTTATTCAGGCTCATTTGCATTTTGCTTGTTTGGGGGTGGTGGTGTTGGTTTTCTAAATTAACTGTCAGTATTTTAATAGCAGAAGACAAAATATAAACATTTAGAATTTTGGTGTGTGTGGTTTTTGTTTTTATTTTTATTTTTCCTTTCTTGGAAAACTGAGGAGACTGAAGATCCCAATCACAACTGCCTGCTTCAGTTGTCACAGTGTCCCTTCAGGTCACACTCGGCTTCACTGTCTATTGTCTTAGATGCCCCAACTGCCCCTTCCATGCTTTGGTTCTCTGGCTCTGCTCCAGGCTTTCAAAGGCTACATGCAAACCTCAGGAGAAACAACAAAAAGCTCAGATGAGCCAACTCAAGGAGAGGACAGATGCCTTCTAAAGAGCGCTGGGCAAAACAGAATCTTAAATGGGACTTCCTCATGGGAAGCATGGGGCAGGCACAGTGACGGGCAGTGTGATAAGTGGTTCTCCTCAGAGAGCAGTATAATCAACACCACCGTCTCCCTGTGCTCTAAAGATACTTTCAGAGAGTAAGCAAGTGATTTAGGAAAAATAAAAATGAGGACCACATTATGAGATTATCAACATATATATAAAAAACTGTAACAATTCACTATTATAGTATTGATATAAAAGTAGGCAGATTAATAGTAGAGAAAACAAAGTCCTATCATAGACTCGTGTGCTATAAATGATTTAATAAGCCCAGCACTTGAGGGCAGCAGCATAACATAAGAATTATTACAAGTGTGAGGATAGACTGGGCTACATACAACATCCATGTCATAAAAAGCAGAGAAGAACTCAGGAGGTGATTAAATGGGCACTTCATAGTGGGAGACACACTAATTTCTCACTGATCCTAGGACAGCTAACTGAACGAATCCCTGACATATCAGAGCATTAATCAAATAAGAAAAAAGGAAACCTGTGACTCCAACTCTAAGGGACCCAATGTCCTCTTCATGGTTCTGTGGACACTCCCATTCACACACAAACTAACACACACACACACACAAAATCTCTCTCTCATACACACATACAATTATGAGGAGGAAGAGAAGGAGGAGGAGGAGGAAGAAGAGGAGGAGGAGGAGGAGGAGGAGGAAGAAAATTGAGGCAATAGTCAAGTGACGTACCAGATAGCCATGAAGAGCCAAGAAAGAGTTAATTTACCTGTACTGAATTTCACCCTTATTTAATCCTGGTGATAACAGCTATTATATATTTCTTTCTCTACTTACTAAGGATGGGAACTGAGTTACAGGCTCCACTGAGCTTGCACAAAAGCCACACTATCTGTCTCTGAACTCTCTCCACTGCACACTACCTCAACAGGGCTCTAAAAGTACGGGCTCAATTCCAGGAGCAGGGAAAGGAAAAACTTTACAGTCTGAACCCTGATTGCTCATGGAGGTGACACTGGAAGATGTGAGATAACTTTTTTTTTTTTTTTTTTTGGTTTTTAGTTTTTCAAGACAGGGTTTCTCTGTATAGCCCTGGCTGTCCTGGAACTCACTTTGTAGACCAGGCTGACTGTGAGATAACTTTTAACACAGTTCAATCTCCAGCAGGACACCAAACATCTATACAGCATGTACTATGCCACTAAGAAAGGTGATTCTAGCCCCGGATGCTCTTATACCTCAGTGTTTCAAAGGGCAGAAGGCTGTCTGGAGATCAGTTCTCATACTGCCATGACTCTCAGCATTTTATACACTTCACACAAACAGATGCTGACCAAGCTCTGAACTGCGGCGCGCCTCCCTGCCTCCGTCGACCAGCAAGAAAGACACGCCACCACCGGGATCTTCTCAGTCAGCTTTATTCTGGAGCGCCTTGATAGTTGAT
Organism: Mus minutoides; assembly: GCA_902729485.2. Classification (NCBI taxonomy): domain Eukaryota; kingdom Metazoa; phylum Chordata; class Mammalia; order Rodentia; family Muridae; genus Mus; species Mus minutoides. The sequence continues at coordinate 259,370 of LR749678.1, read as the reverse complement.
TCCCAGGACCCTGGACAGCAGCAGAGCTGCTGCTTTTATACACTCCCAGGGAAGGGGGAGGGGTGTCATAGTGGTTGCTGATTGGTGCACCAAGCCACACCTCATTTGCATGTGGCCCGTTCATTGGTGCCACAAGCCACATCCATTAGCATATTTTCCCTTCATTGGTACTACAAGTAGTGCCTCATTAGCATATTTTCCCTTCGGGAGGGGCTACTGCCTGAGGAGGCCTGAGGAGAGAGCTGCGCATGCGCACTAGGCTCTCCTCCCTGGCAGCCTGCCGGCCCCGTGCCATCTTGTAATGGGGCGGAGCCACAAGCTCCCGGAGCCGCAGGCCTTCCTGCAGCCGGACGGCTTCGCCGGTCAGGGCTCGGGCGGCTTCACCGCGGTCGGGGCTCGCGCGGCGGCTCCCGCCGCCTGCCTCGGTCGGGGCTCGGGGATCCCTGGAGGCGGAGCCTCTCAGAACCGGGGCTTCTTGGAGGCGGGGCCTCTCAGAGCCCGGGGATCCCCGGAGGCGGGGCCTCTCGGAGGCGTTTGCTGGGGAGGCCCAGGTGCGGCTTCCTACACTGAACCGTCTTCCAGGAAGTTTGAAACACTCTGCTATAAGAAAACTGCTCCTTAGGCTCTACCTGTCATGGCAGGAAGCTTTCCAACATCTTCAGTATGGTTGGTTACATTATTTCAAATAAAACACCACACATAATTGGTCCCCACAGAGCTGGATTTCATTGTCCCAAACACAACTTCTAAGGGTGAATCTAGAATTCTTCACAAAGCTTTGCTCATGTTTGACCTACAACTACCTGAATGCATCTTCTGAAAACTCAGCTATCGTGTCTACAAATGAAGAGCCAAATTGGACAACTCCTATATGAGAATCACTAATTACCAGTTACATCACACAATTACTAGTGAGCTACTGACATGGGATATGGTTATGAAAGGTCCCATACTGGCTCATGTTCTGGAGGCTTGCCCCCTAGCTGGAGGTTCTGTTTTAGAGGCTTTGGAACCTTCAATAAGTAAGGCTGGAAAATGTATGTTCTTAGGATAAGCCTCTGAAGGTCACTGCTCAGTCTCTGCTTCTAACCTCACGCTCTGCCTCCTGGTCTGCTATGGTAAAAGTGTCCACCATGTACTCCTGCCATAAACTCTACCATGATGACATAACCATGAGCCAAATTCCTTCTCTTAAGCTGTTTCTGTCAGGCATCTGGGTTACCACATTAGGTGTGGTGCTTTATTTGAAATGACGTAACCATACTGAAGATGTTAGAGATGATAGAAACACTGGGTTGATTCCACTGGTCACTGACTACTTGACATTACATGGTTTTTTTGTTTTGTTTTGTTTTGTTTTTTCCCTCTCTTCACAGCTGCATGGCTTCCTTGGAGTTGACTCTCACTTGAGTTGCCCTTTAGAATCTACATAGTACTGGCATACTAATAATTCATTCTAAAAGCACCTGAAGACCACCTGTGCCTGTGCATCAGACACTCTGCTACCCATTGAGAGGACAAAGCAAACAAGATTTCTGCCTTTAAGAAGCTGTCAGTCTACAGGTTAAGATAAAGCAGTAACAAACAGTTTCAATTCCTTAATGTTCTTCCTGAGTCAAGACCTGAAGCTCAGCAGAGGGCTGGGTCATTACAAGAAGGTTTGCCAATGAAGGATTTCTGGCACAGGGCTGGGAACCGAGACCAGAGAGGCAATCTAAGCCTGAGGATATGCTACTTATGCAAGTATACCATTTAAGGACAATAGTCTGTCTATCAGTTGTTCCTAGTTAAAGTTTTAAAGAAACTTTCAAGTTGTTCTGGGTATTATTATTATTTCTAAATGAGTTTCCAAACACTTGTTCATTCACAGATAATAATATGATCTGTAAAAGCATGTTGAATATATTCTTAAGCATTATATCCACTTTCTCATATTAGCCACAGAGCTCGCTCAATAAAGCAAAGTGCAGGGATACCCAATACCAGTGCCACAGAACATGCACCTTATGGATAATATACAGTGAATGCAGTGCACAGGGCTATGGATAAGTAGAGGGAAAGTCGATCACTTAGAGGTGAACGGTAAGAAAGTCAATTTCGCTTTGGCTTGTTGAATGAGGGCATCAATACATTAAAATTGATTGTTAGGGAATGAGAAAGTAAACAAAAACTAGATACGAGAATGGCTGGCAAGATGCACAGGGACAAACATGGTAGCTATGCAGGACACACATATCCTCACACACACATACACACACAGACACAGACACACACACACACACACATACATACATACACACACATAGACACAAATGTACACATACACACACACACACACACACACACACACACTAAACAAGATGCTCAGGGGGCAAACATGCTAGGTATGCAGGACACACACGCACAACAAAAAATGTAAATGAGGACAAGATAACTCTACAGCAAGTTCTGCTTGTTTAGATATAGAAACACAGAGGGAGGACAAACACAGGCCTAACCTGTGTCCCTACGTGTCAACTCCTTCAATCAGCCTTCAAAGTAATGCTTCCTAGGGCTGGGACAATGGCTTAGTCAGTAAAGTTCTTGCTATGCAAGAGGACTGGAGTCCTGAAAACCATGTAAAATATGAGCACAGAGGCATGCACTTGTAATTCCAGAACTGAGGAGACAGGAGTCTTCCCCAAAGTTTGATGGCTAGCAAGGCCAACTACATAAGCAAGCTCCAGGTTCAGAGAGCCCCGTCTCAAAAAACAGGTGGTTAATGATAGAGGAAGATATCAGACATCGACCTCGGGGCTCTGAATATGTGGACACACACAGAGACATGTACACATCGACCTTGGGGCTCCACACATGTGGATGCACACAGAGACATGCACACATAGACCTCCGGGCTCCACACATGTGGATGCACACAGAAACACAGAGACAGAAAAGAAACAACACTTTCTCTGAAAATATTCCTCAGGCCAATATTGGAGAGATCTCAAGGTTTGATCAAAACAAAACAAGAAACAGGCTATCTCTACCAGGAGCAGCAACTGTGCAGAGGAGTCAAGGTCTACAAAGGACTAAGTACCCACAGCAGATTTCCACTAAAATAAAGCTTTCAAACAGTACTTAAATAATGCAAGAACAAATAAAGATGTGAATTAAGAGAAAAGGGACTTTTGCAAAAATATGAATTCAATGACATGTTTATCCATGTATCAAAACTGAGATTAACATAATAATGATGTTAGTGAGCAAATAGGAACAGCATCTTTTGCCCTACAGAAGCTTTGCAATTTTATGAGGTCCCATTTGTTGATTCTTGATCTTACAGCACAGGCCATTGCTGTTCTGTTTAGAAATTCTTCCCCTGTGCCCATATCTTCAAGGGTTTTCCCCACTTTCTCATCTATAAATTTCAGTGTCTCTGGTTTTATGTGGAGTGCTTTGATCCACTTAGACCTGAGTTTTGGACAAGGGGATAAGAATGGATCAATTCGCATTCTTCTACATGATAACAACCAGTTGTGCCAGCACCATTTGATGAAAATGCTGTCTTTTTTCCACTGGATGGTTTTAGCTCCCTTGTCAAAGATCAGGTGACCATAGGTGTGTGGGTTCATTTCTGGGTCTTCAATTCTATTCCATTGATCTACCTGTCTGTCACTGTACCAGTACCATGCAGTTTTTATTACAATTGCTCTGTAGTACAGCTTGAGGTCAGGCATGGTGATTCCACCAGAGGTTCTTTTGTTGTTGAGAATAGTTTTTGCTATCTTAGGTTTTTTGTTATTCCAGGTGAATTCGCAAATTGCCGTTTTGAGTTGGAATTTTGATGGGGATTGCATTGAATCTGTAGATTGCTTTTGGCAGGATAGCCATTTTTACTATATTAATCCTGCCAATCCATGAGCATGGGAGATCTTTCCATCTTCTGAGATCTTCTTCAATTTCTTTCTTCAGAGACTTGAAATTGTCATACAGATATTTCACTTCCTGAGAGTCACACCAAGGTATTTTATATTATTTGTGACTATTGTGAAGGGTGTTGTTTCCCTAATTTTTTTCTCATCCTGTTTATCCTTTGTGTAGAGAAAGGCCACTGATTTGTTTGAGTTAATTTTATATCTAGCTACTGCGCTGAAGCTGTTTATCAAGTTTAGGATTTCTCTGGTGGAATTTTAAAAGTCACTTATATATACTATCATATCATCTGAAAATAGTGATATTTTGACTTCTTCTTTTCCAATTTGTAGCTCCTTGATCTCCTTTTGTTGTCGAATTGCTCTGGCTAGGACTTCAAGTACTATATTGAATAGGTAGGGAGAAAGTGGGCAGCCTTGTCTAGTCCCTGATTTTAGTGCGACTGCTTAGAGTTTCTCTTCATTTAGTTTGATGTTGCCTACTGGTTTGCTGTATATTGCTTTTATTATGTTTAGGTAAGGGCCTTGGATTCCTGATCTGTCCATGACTTTTATCATGAATGGGTGTTGGATTTTGTCAAACAAAAAGGCCACCAACAGATTGGGAAAGAATTTTTACCAATCCTAAATCTGATAGGGGACTAATATCCAATATTTACAAAGAGTTCAAGAAGCTGAACTCCAGAAATTCAAATAACCCCATTAAAAATGGGGTACAGAGCTAAACAAAGAATTCTCAACTGAGGAATACTGAAGGGCTGAGAAGCACTTGAAAAAATGTTCAACATCCTTAATCATCAGGGAAATGCAAATCAAAACAACCTTGAGATTCTACCTCACACCAGTCAGAATGGCTACGATAAAAAATTCAGGTGACAGCAGATGCTGGTAAGGATGTGGAGAAAAAGGAACACTCCTCTATTGCTGGTGGGATTGCAAGCTGGTACAACCACTCTGAAAATCAGTCTGGCGGTTCCTCATAAAACTAGACATACTACATCCTGGTAGATCCAGCAATACCTCTCCTGGGCATATACCCAGAAGATTTTCCAACTGGTAATAAGGACACATACTCCACTATGCTCATAGCAGCCCTATTTATAATAGCCAGAAGCTGGAAAGAACCCAGATGTCCCTCAACAGAGGAATGGATACAGAAAATGTGGTACATTTACACAATGGAGTACTACTCAGCTATTAAAAACAATGAATTTATGAAATTCTTGGGCAAATGGATGTATCTGGAGGATATCATCCTGAGTGAGGTAACCCAATCACAAAAGAAGTCACTTGATATGTACTCACTGATAAGTGGATATTAACCCAGAAACCTAGAATACCCAAGATACAACTTCCAAAACACAAGAAAATCAAGAAGGAAGACCAACGCGTGGATACTTCATTCCTCCCTAGAAAAGGGAACAAAATATCCATGAAAAGAGTTGTAGAGATAAAGTTTGGAGCTAAGACTGCCCCACCGGGGGTCCATCCCATAATCAGCCACCAAATGCAGACACTACTGCATATGCCAGCAAGATTTTGCTGAAAGGACGCTGATATAGCTGTCTCTGTGAGGCTTTGTCAGTGCCTGGCAAATACAGAAGTAGATGCTCACCGTCATTTATAGGATGGAACACAGGGTCCCCAATGTAGGAGCAAGAGAAAGTACCCAAGAGCCAAAGGGGTCTGCAACCCTATAGGTGGAACAACAATTTGAACTAATCAGTACCCCCCCAGAGCTCGTGTCTCTAGCTGCACATGTAGCAGTAGAAGATGGCCTAGTGGGCCATCATTGGGAAGAGACGCCCCTTGGTCTAGCAAACTTTATATGCCCCAGTACAGGGGAATGCCAGGGCCAAGAAGTGGGAGTGAGTGGGTAGGAGAGCAAGGCGGGGGAGGGTATAGAGGACTTTTGGGATAGCATTTGAAATGTAAATGAAGAAAGTATCTAATAAAAAAATTAAAAAAGAAACAAAACAAAAACAGGAACAGAATTTGAGTATATTCAGTCAAGGAACAATGTATAATACCAGAAGAAAAACACCGTTTTTTTTCAATTAAGTTCAATTAATTTATCTTGGAAGAAGGAATGGCACATGTCTATTTGAAAGTGCGTCACCTGGTGTGTGTTACCTGGTTTAAGTAGCTCAGGCACTTTTCAAGACACCAAAGGCAGCAAATGCAGGATTTCAGCATGCATCGTGCACAAGCATTTTCCTGAGAGAGGAAAAGGCAAAAATAATTAACAAACACAGAAGCAAAAATCTAATCATGAACACAACTTCAAATCCTAGAAACATAAAAATTTTAAAGACACAAAGTAAGTTTCAAGGCCTCCATACCTATGCCTTTCCTCTTCCAATATATGGCGTTATAATGAATTATTTTCAAATCACTTCAAAGCAACATTTATTTACTAATGACTGCATATATGATAGACGAAGACAGAGGACCATTTTCCAGGAAAAGGTAGATTGTTAGCAAAGCTATGTTGAAATTCACATTATTTACAACGTCAGTAGGGAAATCATATATGTTAGACAGTAACCCTTTATGAGATATACGGATTAGGTGGATTTCTTGACTCTTCAGGCTCATTTTTGTTGCCTGTTGTTTCTGTTTAACAAAGAAAAAAAAATCCTTTCCCAGATCAATGTCAAAGGCCACTTCCCCTGCTTTTGCTTGGAGGTTAGAGACTTACTTACTGTTAGACTCACTGCCCTCTGGTGTCTCCTACTGGGGACACTTGGCTAACAGAGCTGAACTGGACATGAGGGCGTGAACATACTTAGCACAGGGACACGCTAAGTGCTGTGAAGCTATAGGCCTGGTTACTCCACACTGATGCATGTGTCAGAACACGCCACACCCACATCATGTACAGTTATGATGGGTTCTTAAGAAAAAGGGTAGAAAGTGCTTCTGCTTCAGTAAACTTGGTGACTCGTGATTAGACAGATGATTTTTCATGGGAGACAAGGAGGAAGAACTGGATCCCAATTTATTCAGGCTCTACACACTGCTCTCACCTTCCCTTTGAGCTGACTGTGGATATACATGAGGACCATCCTGGGGATTTTGACGAGGGTGATAATGAAGGATCCTTTGGCTACAGTACCGAGGTGGTAACGAATAAGGCGGTTCACTGATGCCAGAATAGGTGTGAAAGGCAAATTCCGTTTATCCCTGTTTTTAAAATGATCAAAAAGATAATTAAAACAAAGTCTAGAACAGGAAGGATATACAAATAAATATGGTCTGAAATCTACTGCAGTATAAAAAAAAATCACAGCAATATTATCTAGCTTTAGGACAAACTAACAAAGTAACCAGAAATGTGGTAAAAATGTTACAAAATCAGTTTTACTTCTCTACAACACCAAGGAGCAGTTCTTATGCTCTGTGGCTTTAGATCAAACTGGTTTTGAAAGTTCTTATTAATGACTATTTAAGGAATAAACTGCATCATCAGAAAATGGCATTTTAAGAAACAGTTTGTAGCTGGCCAGGTGCGATGGTAGCACAGACAGAGGCAGGCGAACCTTTGTGAGTTTGAGGCCAGCCTAGTGTAGGACAGCCAGCTGTCTCAAAAACAAAATAAACAAAATCTCTACAGCCAGTAGCTCAGGAGAATAGCCTACTGTATGGCTTATTCCTTTAGGTTTCAGTCCTGAAGGTAGCAAAAAGGTCTCACAGCAGTTCTGAGAGAAACAAATGAAGCTTGCCTTCTAATGGTCTCTTAACCAGACACTCAACAAAGTTCACTTCTTTATAGGTCCTTAGGTCCCATCATGGTCTGCTAAGCTGCTTTTGAGGCAATTACAGCCAAGTGTGGCAGACTGAATAACCAATCCACAAAGTTACCAACTGTACATTTGTCACATCCTTTCCAACTCCCTTTTTTAAAAAACAAAACAAAACAAAACAAAACAGAAAAGAGACAGTTGTAGCCTTAGCCCCACTATCTGTGCCTATAGCCATGGCTACCTCGATGAACTGGGGTTTTCTTGTAGGTAAAAGCCTCACCTAGTAAAGTAGTATGTTACCACAGCTCCTGCCACAGTCATCTGCTGACAGGCGAGAATGAACTCACTGATCCAAATCAGGCCAACCACGTGGTACCACCACATGTACTGCAAAGGCCCAGAAATTTTGTACTCCACGAAACCTTGCTCATTCTGAACAGCACTGCCTGGGAAAATGTCAAGGAAGCAAAGAAGCATCACATAAAGCAGAAACCAAGACACTTGGCTACTGAATATAAACAAGCAGCAGGATTTCCTGCGGCACATGCCACTCTCTCCAACACAGGCACAAAAATAGGCAGGCTCTTAGTGCTGTGTCACTATGGGATGCAATTGTTATAACTTTAAACAGTAGCAAAATTAGACATTGCACAATTACACATTTGGTCTCTTCTAGGGCATCGCCAAAAGTGTTTAAACTAATCTATTTAGATATAGTTCTAATTCCATTAGCAGTTATTTGGGCCTAAATGTTCAAACACTTCAGTTGTTCCTCCCTCCCTCCCTCCCTCCCTCCCTCCCTCCCTCCCTCCCTCCTTTCTAGGGTTTTATTTACTCAGTAATTATAGATCTAAACTATTCTCTAAGCATAGAAATAACTGTCCTATTCCTTTACTGAGTATGGGCTGACTGGACAGAGATGCTTCACATAAGGTCACTATCATTATCCTCACCTCTCACAGTTAACACTATCAGAAGAAGCTCAACAGTAGTCTAGAATGACTCTGGACTGTGAAGCAAGGCACAGTGTCTATGAATTTATTAATTCATTTCAGAATGGATCCAAATATCCAAGTAAATAGAGAATTCACTTCAAATCTATGACCCTCTCAAAGTTAAAGATGTTTTAGGGCTTAGCTGGTCTAGATCCAAATTGCTAAGATCTGCTAAAAGTCATGAAGTGAGCATGAGTTATTGATGACCCCTCTTGTTAAGATTTGATGGCTACTGGATCTCTGTCAACCAATTTATGAAGAATTGTATCTCTCTGGTGTGTGTGTGTGTGTGTGTGTGTGTGTGTGTGTGTGTGTGTGTTATACTAGGGATCAACAGGCCCTCACTCATGTATGCAAGCATTCTATACTGAGCTACACCCCTAACCCTCTTTGATGACTTAAAATATACAGGTGCAAATTAGATTCACGAACAGGGGGAAGAAACTTACCAGTAGTGCCAAGGAAGAGAAGTGTCATTATCCAGTAGGCCCAAAATAAGACGAGAGCAAAAAACGTCCAGAAGGGCTGGAAGACTAACAGAGGCAAGTGTATAAAGACCTTGCCAGCCACGTGGAACAAGGCGATGGTGAGAGCCACACGCTTGCGCATAACCAGCATGATCAGGAAGAGAATGACCTGAAGAGGGGAAGAGAAGTGAGCATTGTGTCTCTAAGCGGTGAAAACCCAAACCGCAGAGTGGTGCACAACTCTAACGTAACGTCCTCAGTCTATTAAGACCTTCCCTTTGCCCACTAATGACCAGTCAAGCTGTCAGTCAGGACAAGACTCTTCAATTGCACAGACATGCCTATCAGCCTGAGCAACGTTGGGAGAGCTAGATGCCACCACCTTAAAGCAGGGGAAGCAGTCCTTTGTATTTCATCTCCTTTGTTGACTGACACTCCTTAGGTAGGACCTGTGGCAGACTAACCACCGGCTACTCAATCCCCACCCCATTCCTCTAGACGCCAGCATAGAGAGCTCTAGTTAAAGGAGCATGATTAACAAGCATCTCTGGAGCCGATAGTTTTAGTGCCATTATTGTTATTATTAGTCTTAGGGATGCTCGAAAAAAGAAACTTAAGACCATCCCTCATTTAACAATAGGCTAGTCGGTGAGATTTTCACTGTTTAACACACATCTAAGCACAGCGTGTCCCACTTAAATTTTCAATAACGCATATATTGTTAAAAGCTAAGTCTTAAGTAAAAGTGAAAATAACAAATGAACGAGTAAGAGGAATGATATTCTATTTCTTCATATATTACTCAGCAATATGGAGAATTGTTTCCCAAGATGTTAATTATATTTTGACAATGAGAAATGTGTTATTAGCAAATGACAATATAAACATCCCAAGTGAAAATTATCTCAAAAGGCTCACAGGGCAGAAGGAACTGTTGTGACGAACACTCATTGATTAGAGTAGCCTCTAGCAGTCTTTGAACTCGAAGTACACTATAGTGAAGCTGTTCAGGGGCCGGAGTGAGTTTCTGTCCACTTAGGACCACATGCACACAACACTGAGATCCCTGCTAGCATCCCCACTCACCGTGAACACTGTAGCTGAAATGGCATAGATGAGGAGCGCCCGCAGATTGTCCTCAGCTATCTGAAGCTGTTCAGGAATAACTGCTTCTTTGGGGGACCTTCTTTGCTTTGCATACAGCCACCATAATACACCTGTGCCACCTGGAAATATATGACAATTGGTTTTTCAAATATCAATACAAAAAAATATGTGACATATATGCTTAACTTTCTGGACCTACACTTTTTATCACCATTTGGGACACAGTGACAATCCACTTAACTAGAAAGCATGTGGTTACAACTCTTTGGTATCATAAGAAGGAAGGTAGCTTTCATATTATCTACAAGTCCTTCAGTGTATCAATTAGACTTTCTCAATATATTCATCATTGACTATGAAGCTGAGGTCAGAGCCAGTTCCAAGAGATACATTCCAAGAGAAACTGGTAATAACAAGGCCATGTAATTGATTAAACATTTGAACAGAGATTAGATAAAGGAATGACAGACAAAGGGTATGAAAGAGTAGTTCTCCCCAAAGGTGGGAACAAAAGTAGGAAACCTCTGAATGCACTGGGTTTGGGGGCTAAAGAACTTTATCTTTAATACCAGCTCAGACATAAAAAGACTGAATAACAAGGCAAACCTACCTCCATATGAACCTGGATTTCCACCCAGTGAATTTATTTAGCACCTATTCTCCAGGGACAGGGTAGTAAACAGATGCCCATCCTCTCTGCTCACTGAGTTTACACAGCAATGAAGAAATAGAAACTAACAGAAGTAACTCAGAGAATGTGAAATCTAAGTGGGAAATCTAGATAGGACAGTACTAGGCTGAGGAAGGTGCTGCAGGTTTTTTTTTTTAACACTGATAAGCAAGGCCTCACTGAGATGATGTGTTTGGGCAAGACAGTAATGTCTGAGAAAGATCAACTTCTGAAACTACCTAAGGAAAAGGCATCCCAGAGAGAAGTCTAGGAGGCCGAGGCAAGACCATGAATACTAGGAGAGTTCCTTCTCTAATCCTAAAGACCACTGACCCATTCTAAAGCAGGTCAGCAAGAAAGATGCTCAGAGGTATGGGTGGAAGGATACTGAATGCCACACTCCCCTGTAAAGGAGTTATTGGCTACAGTAAGGAAGGACCATTCAAAGCAGAGTTGGGGGAGACTAATATAAATAATATCTGGCAGATAGAAATTGGACTAAGATCTACACTTATCAACCTGACCTCCATCTGTAAGTTCCCTATCCTGTTTGTTTGTGAATAGTAAACTGTGGAGTTTTCTTCTAATGAAAACTTGTGGAAACCAATCCAAAAGTATATAAACATACTTCTTCCCCTTTGAAGTCCCAAGGTACCAAAAAGCAGCTTGGAAAACTGCTTAACATATCGGAAAATGAACAGAATTACATTCTCTACAAATAGGGACAGGCAGTCCAGAGAGGAGCTGAAGCTGTAGGAGAGTGGAGGGAGAACACCTACTTTAAGGATGCTTACAGTAGACGCTTACAGTACACTTACAGTAGACGCTGTGCATGGAGCTTCTGAATCTGTGCTAACACCGAGGATGACCCAGTTTATCCATTATGACTAGTAAACACTCATTATTGATTTCACAAATTAGAAAACTGAAATTAGGGAAGTTAAGTAACAGGAAATACCTTGTACAGTAAATTGTAATTTTAGGTTTATTATTAAAGCTACATATCTGACCATGAGTCAGACTCAAGGGCTGCCACCGATGAGAAGAGGAAAACCCAGATGAGAGCAGGAGGAACAGAGAGATCCGAACTGAGTATCAGATCTCAGGCCCTCCCTGTTGTTGCCAGACATGGACCGACAGTGGGAAAGTTAACACCAGGTGGGAGAAGAGTCAGCCTGACCAACTCATCCTGATGTAAAAGAGAACAGCAAGACTGTTCAGAAGACTATAACATATCATGGAATAAGCAATGCCTTTAAGAAGAAAAATAGCCAGCCAGGCGTGGTGGCGCACGCCTTTAATCCCAGCACTCGGGAGGCAGAGGCAGGCAGATTTCTGAGTTCGAGGCCAGCCTGGTCTACAAAGTGAGTTCCAGGACAGCCAGGGCTACACAGAGAAACCCTGTCTTGAAAAACAAAACAACAAAAAACCAAAAAACCAAAAAAAAAAAAAAAAAAAAAAAGAAGAAAAACAGCCAAGGACCAATGACCAAATATAGAAACAAAAGACAAAAGCAGCTCTTCCGAGGTGGGAAAGAACCACCCCCAAAAGGCGACAGGCGAGGATAGCAAGCAGACTCATTTTTTAAACCCTTTAACTTAAAGGGCTGCTGGAAACCACATAAAAACCTCTAAGGGGTGAATCAGGCAAAGAAACAAAATGCAATATGGACATTCTAAGGATTCTGGGGAATGCACAGGCAGGAAGGAACCTATGTGCCTGAACATGCTTCTACCCAGGAAATCCAAAATGTGCGTGTAAAGGGAAGGACAATATTTGATTATCTAGAACCGGGAAAATACAGAATCTTTTAAGTTCCTCATGAATAAATCATCTGAATTCAGTCAATACAAAGGTGAACCAAATTACGAATTCAGAAAGGCTTACAGACACAGGATCCAGAAAGGCTTACAGACACAGGATCCAGAAAGGCTTACAGACACAGGATCCAGAAAGGCTTACAGACACAGGATCCAGAAAGGCTTACAGACACAGGATCCAGAAGATTAGTCCAAGAAACCTAACCTTAAATGTAAATGTAAGTCGGAGGCCTTTCAAGACAAGGATAAATAAATTCTTAAGGCACAGTATGTAAAAACAATTATTTTAATGTAATAATAACTTGAATTTAAAAGCTATGATTATTTGACAAGGCTTGGAAGCATGAGTGAACAGAAGGGAGCCTGTAACGCAGGAGGGTCAGAAAATGCTAACTCTGCAAAGGCTAGGGAACAACACGTATCATCTCTACCGCTAACAATCACAGGATTAAGCAATATCTTACAAATAAACACAGGCTACCAACTATAGTAGAAATATCTTAGATACAATGAAGACTGTCAGAAAATAGTCTATGCAGAAATGCTAGAGAAGGGAAAGCAGGTGTGAACAGCAGAAGGATGAGCACGAGTAGGATTACAGACATAAGTGGAGAGACAGGCAACGGAGCTCAAAATGTTAACTAAATGCTGCGTGCCCATATGCATGTGCAGAGAAAAGGGTATGTGCTTCAAGTGCTAAGCAGAGGGAAATGAGGGAACAAGACTATAATTATAACACCCCCAAGGCAAAAATAAACACGCATTATGAAGAAGAAATAGCACGGGAAAATAAAAATTTTATTTTCTTCTTTTTATTTTAGTTTGTACCATGAAATTAATTAGGTAGTGTGAAAGCAAAGAAGGAGGAAATTGCTTACCAAGTGAACCCAGTATGACCAGAACTGTTAGAATCCACACTAACACTCTTGATATATACCTGATAATCACCATTAGGATCATGGACAGAACTGCAGGGAAAACACAGAACACAAATATCATTTGAAAACCAGAAGAGAATACAAAGAGAAAGACTTACGAGTGTTGCTTTCTCCTACAGGAATAATTCGATGCTATTGACTTAGTTCATGACCAGGATTTTGAAAAGGGACGGGCTGCTTTTGAAATTATGATTCACACACTTAAATAGCATCTCTGAAAACCAAAGGTCCTAACTGTGTGGGTTATAAACTACAGAAAAGAATACATGCTAATGCAAATGTTGAGTGCACAACAACCAGGGCTGCTGCGCAGTCATCATCAGGGAGACGTCAGACATGCACACAGACATCAGCACAAGAGGTGTAGAGCATGACAGTCATGTTGGTGACCAAAACAAAAACACACAAAACCAGAACATGTGGCTGCAGATCCATTGCTGCCCTGAGTAACCTGCATTGTCTCAGGTCAAACTTCTCTAATTCAACACACTAGATGGCATTTTAACAGTGTCGAATATTTTACATTTAACCCTACAACTCAGAGAGGGTATGAGCCTACTATACAATATAAAATTCTTAAAGTACTAGAGCCAAATCCCCGCTGATCTCATTTCTTAACTAACTGCAAAGCTGTTCCTCAGCAATGAGCAACGATTAGGCTGACTTACTCAGCTAACTCCCTTATCTATCCCAAACTAAATGCCAATGTGCCAAAATTGTAATTAAAATGCTTGAAAAGGGGGCACTTAACCATTGTGTGAGAAATATAATACTGAATAATACTTTGTAAACAGTTAATGAAATGAAAGCCCACTCCACAAAGAAAGGAACAAAGATATCTTGGATTTATATTCTTTCCTTGTGCCTCAAGAGAGAAATATTCTAATAAAAGTGGAATTCCAATGAATACACATTATTATTCTTAAAGTTTGTATATGTTTTTTGGTTAAACAATCAACTATTTCAGAAAACCAAGTTGTCACATTTCTTTGGGCCATTTGCAAAGCTAAATAAATGGTTAGGTCTGTGTATAGGGAGGGATTTTAAAGTACTACTTTAACAGTAAATGCACAGGAATGAGAACAGATGTGAGCCTTTCACATATCACAGAACTATAATTTCATGTGAACAGCATTACTTTAATTGAGTCAAGTAGCACTAGGCAAAAAGAAAACACTGTCTAATGATAAGAAAGGTGGAGATACAGCTTATATCTTCTCAATGAATATAACTGCTATTAAACATACATAAATACTAATTTTACTTATGCAATGGAATAGTTGTTTGGTTCCTACCAGCTTCTATCTCTCAAGTAAGAAGTCTTATAAACTCTGATATGCACTCCTATAGTTATAGAATAATGTAGGTTTTTTCATTTTTAAAATAAAATTAATTTTTAGAATCTAATTATTGACTAAATCAATCTGTAGCTAACAAGTGGAGATTTCCTGGCTTTCCCAGAAAGGCAGTAATACTATATACTATAGCATAAAGGTAAAATTACATACATCGAGAGTAACCTAGGCCTAACTTAGTATAAGATCTTTATATATTCTCTCTATATATAATAGCCTCTTATGTGTAAATATACCTTTGGAATGTTATCTAAATACAAGAGGATTACTAAATCATTAGAAGGAGCCTCCTGCTATTATTAAAGATAATCAACCATGACTTAGTAACCAAGTGTGGGCAAACAAGTCTTTAATCAAAGAAAAAAAAAAGCAACAAGAAAGAGTTTCAGATATATGCCATACAGACTTTTATGTATTTAGTTATATATAATCTGAAACAGTTATTTTGGCCATGGGTAGTCAAACATTTTACACGTTATCTCCAATTGTACGCATATTTTGGCTAAAAAAACAGAACAGCCTTCTGCAGTACTATGAAACAGCTAATAATGAGAAAAACAATTACCTAGTGATAACAAGCAAAGTCCCAATATAATTTCTTTGCTGGTCATTACTCCACTAATCAGCCTGTGTAAGACACTATTGTCACTGACAAAGGTGATCAGGGCCTCTGCAAACTTGGCATAGCAGGAAATGTTCACAGGAGCACAGCGATGGAAGAATGGAATAGGTGCACTGGTGACACAAGAAAAAAATCAGAAAAAAAAATTACTCCTACGGAATATAAATGCCACATCAAACACACAAATGAGAGGTGAGGATGGCTGCAATACACTCCACCCCGCGCATTCGTTATGGGAGCTAAGTGCTGTGCGCTATGAAGATGACCGCTGTGCATTCGGATGCCAATCTTACCAGAAGTTTATCAGAGAGGGTGGAGTGCGCATTCCAACAGAAGACATTACCCTCCCCTTCCGAAGAGAAATACACACATACACATACGCATGGAGAACTACCAGAAGCAAAAGCAAGCACGTGAGATCCTCCACTCTGCACATCTACCACGGGCAGATGGCGAAGCTTACAAGCATGTACTTCATTCAGTGGGAAGGGAACGTTTGCCAAATGCAACTTAAAGTAAACATACACACATGCTTTTACGTGAGACGGGCCACCATTAATAGAATGTTTCCTCTTTCAAATCATCACAGGAAACTTCATATTAATAAAGGTGTTTAGGGCACAAGCTTATATAACCTCATTAAAACAAAAGCATGCCAAGACATTAACAAACAACAACTTAAAACAGCCATTATTACTAATCTACAGAAATGTTTATAACAGAAATACATGGGGAAATTACATATAAGGTAGTGGTGACACCTCTGTTTAAAAGATTACACATAAATATGGGAACAACAGAATATTCTACTAAAGACTGAAAAATACACGTTTTGTTAGGGTCATGTAATTCTGGACTGTCTTCTTTCCTTCCTTTTCCAGTGCTTGGTAATGAACCCAGGCAGGATCTCAGGCATGCTAGACAACTGCTCTACTGCTCAACTGTACTCCAGCAAATTTCTTTACTTTTTATATGGTATATAAATGATATATATGGTATACATATATCATATATATGACATGTGTCTAGAAACAAAAAGAAAACTGATCTAGTCATTTAACCCAAGCTTCAATGTACTACAGCTGTGACTTGTGATGGAACGTAGGTGTGTATGAGGCGTGACTAACATGGATCTACTTCAGCTTCTGAGAGTATAACACATATATACATATCTAACCAATGATAACTCTGTGCACCAGAGCACACTAGGCTTTTTGGAAAGCTCATACGTATGTATAAATATACATGTATAAATTAAGTTAAAATTTGGTCATCCTAA
The DNA here is from genome assembly GCA_902729485.2 of Mus minutoides. Taxonomy (NCBI): domain Eukaryota; kingdom Metazoa; phylum Chordata; class Mammalia; order Rodentia; family Muridae; genus Mus; species Mus minutoides. Next base: position 242,457 of record LR749678.1, on the reverse strand, counting down.
CACAAAACTAACATGATTAGAGCTGTTTGTGTGACAAGTTGCAGGTCTAATATACTAGACTGGATTGGAAACCTGTTTTTGTGTCCTTAATCTTAAATATTAGTCTAACTAGTAACTAACTGATACTGTAAATTTATATGATTGAACATCAAACTTCAAGGTTTTTAATCTCAGGAAAACAATAACTGATCTGAAACAAAATACAGTCTTTGTTTCCTTCCTCAAAAAAAATTTTTTTTGAAATCAGAATAGTGAACTATGCATCTGTTTACGTTAAATGAACACTAGTGGTGATAAGCAACATTATCCACAAGACTAGACTTTACAAAAAACACAGTAATTTTAAAGATGAAGCCTTATCTTAGATATATTTCAGTAAAAATGTATTCAAAAATGATGTAACAATATAACATGAATATTCATTTTTTTAAAAAAAAACCATTATCTGTGTACCTGTATGTGTATACTTCCAAAATGGCATTGAATGAGCTCCCTAGAATTAATGCCAAATTCCTAACACTTTATTTTAAATTGCAGGAGTCTAGAACATTCTGAGCAATTGTTTCTTGAACAGTGTTATGTCATTAAAAATGAGAAAAGGTATCAAATTACATAATACTTTTAAGTGAAATAGATGTAGTTAGAAACGCTACAAGAATTTTAAAATGGATTAGCTATAAATCTCTAAGTCAACAGGCTGATTTGGGGTAAAAGTTATTAAACTGATACTGTTATAACTGGCAGGTTATTTTTTTTTTCCTAATGTTATCTAGAGAGATGTCTTTTCTGTCAAGTCAGTACCTCTGTCTAGCTATAGATCCAGACACATCCACATCCACACACCCACATGTTCTCTGGTCTATAGTCACCTGCATTTCTACCTTTTGTGTATGCTGGTCTGTCATTGCTGATATAGCTCTGGCTGAACACATTTGCCCCCACCTTTAACCTGAAAGGGACCCACCTTAAGTCCTTCTTCATTAGCCCTGCATATGCTTTTCTTGTTTCCTATCAGATACCAATTAAAGCCCTAATTCTCCTGACACTGCACAGTCACAAGCCGTTCGTTGTCTTCTCTGTTTTGTTCTGTAAGCCTCTTCATGGCACCAGCATCACCCCTGTCTCCCAAGAGCTGGCTCTTATAAGGCAGTGATTCCAATCCTCAGAACTAGCATGGCCATGGTCAGAGTTTGCTTCCTTATGAACTCAGAATCAAAAGGGAAGGACTGTACCTTTAAAACCCCAATCCTTCCTATCTACTTAGGAAGAAATGCTGAGGCAGGCTGCTCGGAACTGTGACTTGGCCAACTCTTGTAAATACCCTTCAAAGAATTAGGGTAAAACAATAGTATCTTTTTACCTTTTAATTTACTGTATATTAGTTGGAAAATACTTGGTAGCTCTAAATTTTAAAGTATAAAAGTACCAAAAACTAATAATAGCATTGTCTATAGTCAAAATGGTCAAAATCTGCTTTGAACTAGGACAAATAAAAGGCAAATAGGAAAGAATTTATGGACCCATTATTCAAAAATAAAATGAAATCCTTAGCTGTGAAGTTAAAATTCTTATGCCTGCCTACTTTCCTCCCCTTTCCTTTCTCCCACCTTCCTTCTTCCATTCCTTTCCCTGCTCCTTCTCACTGAACTCAGGGCCATGGATTCTGCCACGTAACTACACTCTTAGCCCCTTCAACTTTCCTGTTGCTGCTGTTTAGTTTCTGATACACAGTCTCACTCTGTAGTCTAGGCTACCCTCAAACTCACAGCAATCCTCCTGTCTCAAATTTCCCAGTGCTGAAATTATTGGTTATTTATAAGCCACCATATTCAGTTTTATACTTTTTCTTTCTTTTTTGTTTTGTTTTTGAGATAGGGTTTTTCTGAGCAGCTCTGGCTATCCTGGAGCTCACTTCGTAGACCAGGTTGGCCTCAAATTCAGAGATCCACCTGCCTCTGCCTCCCAAATCTGCTGGATTAAAGGCGTGCGCCACCACTGTCCAGCTTTTCTTTTGTTTTAAAGCTTAATTTATTTAAAATCTTTTAGCGATTAAATCTATTCTCTGACAAGTTCATACCTGAATAAAATGCATTTAGTCAGGTTACTCTCACAGAATTATTTTATTTTGAATACTTCTTACATTGAAATGCTTGTGTTTTTACCACTTAAGTCCTATTTACCATAATGAATTATCTCATTTCACATCCCCTGAGAAAACACTTCTGAGATCCTGGTATATGAGATCATGTCTGTAATATCGTCTAGCCTATATGATATAGTCTTTACTTAAAGAAAAGGGCACACATAAAGAATTCTCTTTACAGTAAGTTTCTCTCTCTTTCAAGGGCACAAACTAGTGAATCTTGAAGAAGTCAGTATGTGTCCTGTAGGGCCTGGCATTTCACATTACTGAAATATTAGCCAACAAGAATAAAATGTATGTGTAACAAGCCTTCTGAAGATACTTTTAAAAATGAGGCACTCATAGTAAAGTGTGTATTACCTAGGCAAACACATTGCTTACCTCCCTTTTGAGTCCTGACTATGACAGTGAGGGAGGTCCCATGTGTATGACCAACAGTGCCTGATAACCTGGTCACGTGACTTCATGCAAGGAAGCAGAGATGAGCACCTCAATTGTTGCTTCAGAACCCCAAGCTAAAACTAAACAACCACACATTATTTCTAGCTTAAAATTTTGAGAAAATAATAACAAAGGATTCTCGAAAGATCTCTGTAGTGTATAAAAAGCAGAAGATAAATCAAGAGGAATCTAGCAGTTATATAAAGTACTCTCTGTATATTTCATTTTCTCTTCCCCTTCGTTTTTATATACTTTAGAAATATCAGCAGCAACTGCCACAGAGATCCTGTAAGATCTAAGCTCAAATTCTGACTCAAAGCAATTACTGTGTGGCCTTGGGTAACTTACTTTCTCTCATCTCCTATTTCCTTCATCTACAAATTAAGGGCAAAATCTGCACAGGTTTTGTGAGGGTTCAATGATAGAATAATACATATGAGAAACAGGATGTTGGTCAGACACAGGAAGTGATTTGTAAATCAATTCATCCATCTTATCTTCCACTTGAAAATAAGACTAGGAATACCGTTTCTCAATTATTCATTTCTCACCTCAGTATTATGTTATTAACTGCCTGGCACCCAGCAACCATCCTGGTATCAGGAGGAACCTAAGTAAGAGAGCAAACCGAGAGCCTGTTCTGTCCTTGCTGTTATCCCTTGCTGTCTGAGACACCATTGGAAGCATGCAGGGTAGCTATTGCCCACACTGCTACTCCACTTGGCATTTTATCCAACAGAGGTATGAATTTGGGTAAACTGTTGCCTTTTGTAGCCATTTTCTCTTAAAACTCCAAAGCTCACAGGTCATCTGACTTTTTAATGTGTATTAGTGTTTTACTGCAAAGCAATCTGTAGCTGCCCTCCTTAAGCTGGATAGTGTTACTGTCAGCTGTTTGCCTCTGGGTACCCAGGAAGGTCTGGGAAACGGAAGGGCTCTAGAAGTAGGGAGAAAGAGTACTTCTTAAGCTGGGTGTCATGAACAAAAATGGACATTTAACATCTGTTACCTTAAGCCCAGAAATAATTTTGTCAATGTGAACTGTGGTAGTTTGAGCAAGTTTGGTCCTCATAGACTCATGGGTTTGAATCCTTGGACCACAGGGATTGGCACTATTTGAAGGTATGACCTTATTGGAATAGGTGTGGCCTTGTTGAAGGAAGTATGTCACTGTGGAGGCGGGTCTTGAAGTCTTATATATTCTCAAGCTACACCCTGTGTAGAAAAAGTCTCCATCTACTGCCTGCAAACCAAGATATAGAACTCTCAGCTTCTTCTCCTGCACCATGTCTGCCTGCACACTGCCATGCTTCCCACCATGACAATAATGCACTAAACCTCTGAACCTGTAAGCTAGCTCCAATTCAATGTTTCCCTTTATAAGAGTTGCCTTGGTCATCGTGCCTTTTTGCAGCAATGGAAACCCTAACTTTAAAAAAAAAAATGCATATTTCTCTTTATTCATGGAGAAACTTGGTTTACACACAGAATAGATTTATCCCAGCTGGTAAGAAGAACAATGGGACAACCCCCCCCCCCCCCGAAGACTATAAATTTTAGGTTTTTCTTACTGAGCATCACTGAAAAAAGTCTATTTTCATGTCTACAGACATTACATTTTGATTTTTAGTAGCAGCCTAACAAGACTGAAAGAGCTGGAAATCAATGTGTCCGATGTGCCCTTTTCTATTTCCCAACAGAAATATTTCAAATTCAAGTTTAGAAGTCCTACTTGTTTGAACCCAAGTCCCTGCGGCTCTGTCCCTGTGGACGCTATGTTCCTAGGGGAAGGAGATGAGGAGAAGATGTAAAAGGAGACAGGAAAGAAGGACCACACTCAAATCAGAGTGCTCAGTTCCAGGGAATCAGACATGGTCTTCTGACCTCTGTAGGCACCTACCCACACCTACCCGTGTATTGAAATGAGGGCTAGGAATTGTGGCACACACTTTTAATTCCAGTACTTATAAGGCACAGGCAGGATAATCTTTCTAAGTTCCAAGCCAGCCAGAGCTACATAGTGAGACTCTTGCCTAAATTTCACAATGAATGAATGGATGAATAAATGGATAAATGAATGAGTAAATAACAAAACTGGCCCATATGGAAGGATCACAGGTTGTGAGATAGGGTTGTGATATGAGCTATACCCACACCCTCCCACAATTATGAAGGAGCAGAGCAACCTCATTCCCATGACCAGGGCTTCCTAGCTTTTTTTTTTTTTTAAATAGTATGCTTTAGCCTATAAAGAATGAGTCGATACTCAAAATATACATTTAAAACACACTTTAGCAGTTGGATAGATATGCATATAAAATTCTTCTTCTCTTCTCCATTGAGCCACATCTCCAAGACAGGGTTGACTTGAGTTGCCTAGGCTAGCCTCAAACTTGCTATTTATCCAGACCCTTAAGTTGGGATCCTCCTGCCTCAGCATCTTAAGCATGTGGGTTTATAGCCCTATACTGCCAGGCCCAGCTCTGGCTTGTTCTTAATCAATACATTTTCTACAATGACTGGATCCAGAGCACCTCTGCTCTGTGGCTGAGGCATGCCTAGCAGTCTTCACATCTGAGTCCTGGGTTTAAGGCTGTAATTTTTAAATCCTTCCGAGTTTCTTCTAAAACAGTCCCTTTATGCCTACAGGCTTTAAATTCTGATTTAAAAGAACTAGAAATCAATTTAAGTAATGTGTCTGTTTTGTACTTTGCAAAAGAAAATTTAAAATTCAAGTTACCAAAGCACAAGTTTTATAGCCACAAGTCATCCTAAAGTCGACATATGTGCCTTCATGTTCTCAAATCTCCAAGTTTTCACTTAATAGCCCTATAACATATCACTTTATAGGTTTCCCGTGTCACACTGTTAGAAAGCTAAAGCACTTCAAAGTACACATGCACACATATATAATTTTGAGAATATACTCTATAATGTTTGAGTGTCTGTATCTTTAAATATATATATGTCATATTAATGTTTGCTTTACTTCTAAGGACTGGGAACCACTGCCAAAGAATATTTCTTGATCTTTGGTCTATTACATACATTCAGAATTTAATAATAAATGTTTGCTAAATAAAATTTAGATGAACCTTGGCACATAGCCTAACACTGAGAATTCACCTGAAGGATATGACCTGAACAACAGATGGGTAATTCACATACTTTAAAAATACAAAGTAAATAAAAAATAACTCCAGTTGGTGTTACTAGGATCAACTTCAAGGCATCTATGGGGACAGTGGGAATTGGATCCAACTTTGTTGTAGACTGTACAATGATTCAGAGTTTTATATACTTAAAAATTGTAAAATTAAAATAAAAACACCAGTGCCCTGAGGAAAACTTGAAATATCTGAGAACAAGAGAAGTTGTCTGTGAGTAAATTTTTATAAAGATTTAAAAAACAAAAACGAAGATCTATTAAGTTTTTCAAACTTCTAATCATCAAATGACAGTTTTCTCAGAACATCATGGTGTTAAGTTTACCTATGAAAACAAGGGCTACAAGTTAACGACTTTACAATAAAATTTACCTGGCTGGTACTGGTAGCTTGGGGCAGAAGCCAGAGGATTTTGAAGTCAGAGTATATTCAGAAGGCTTTATGTTGTAGCTACATAGTGCTGAGCCTGTTGAAAGAAGGACACAGGTTAGCTGGTGGAAGAGTCTAAACAAAGTGTCCAGCTGTTTCTCCTGAACTTTGTAATACTAATGTACATTTGCAGTCGTTATAGATTCCGTAAAAACGAGACTTAATGTATACTATGAATCATTTAAAACACTTTTCTCTGAAATGACCCACAATTTAATGTACTTTAGGCACAAATTTAAATTACTAAAATCTTTATTGACTGTCATGTCAGATTCTTTGCCAGATGACAGAGATATATACACCACTTACTGTAAGCTTATAAAATGGGCACTAGGACACTCACAAACTAGGAGATAAGCAGGCAGTTGGTAGAAAGCCTGGGATTCATCAGGCACCCGACTATTACTACAGACCCTGCACTCCACTCTATCTGTCTCTGATTCATGTACTTTCCATTACTGAGAACTGAATATACCGCACACAGCATTGAACGAAGGTGGGATATCACATTTTTCTTATTTAAAAGGCAGGAACTATTCTCAACTATTAAATCACTGAACAAATTCATAAACTGGTAAGTGATCTCCAGTTTTCAGACAGTTTATAATAGCTCAAATTCAACGTTTGATTGGCTATAGAAAGGGTTTTCTAGTCATATGACTAATATTTATCTAAATAACACTGAGAAGTCAGAATGACACACTCCACTGAATTTAGTGTGTACTATTTTATTGAGCTGCAAGTTTTCTGATATAGTGACTTCCATACAGGAGGGTTTACTGCACTTTAACAACAGAAGCATCTGTGTAAGCAGCAGGCTGATGGTGCTTCGGTTTTGCAGAATACCTACCACATTATAAACATAAATCATCCAACTAACTGAAATTCCTACAAGATTTCTAAGTTAGCAAAATACTCCATTATTAATATAAATAGAAGAGCTTTTGTTGGTACAATGAACAATACTGAGCTCTTATACTGTACCACTATGAAACAGGCTCAAAATATACTGTGAGGTCAGAGTGGCCAACTTCAACACTCAGTTAATTACAGGAAAGACTCTTGATCATATCTCAGAGAAATGGAGAGGAAAATTTAAAAATAAACATATTTGGTTTGCTTGGGAAAAAAACTGGGAGTAAGTTTATTTACTTTTTATCTTGTTTGATCAAGCAAACTAGTTTTCAGAAATTTCTGAAAAACAACAAATCAGAAAAATATCTGAAACCAGCAAACTATCTGGTAAGCATTTAAATATGATGATTGCAATAACATATTCACCAAAACATAAATAGTACATATTTCATGCAAAGATAATGCAAAACTGTTGTTAAAGAAACATTAGTCACACAACACTCTTCTCCCCAGGGCTTTCCATTTTTGGTAGACTTAGTTGGGGACTATGTTTTTTAAATGACTTTTAGCTATTCTTTTTCAGTTTGAAAAAATTTCTTTAAAAGCACATGAACTAATGCTACGCTGTGTGGTAAAATGTTTGTAGTTCTAGGTTTGATTCTGAATACTTAAGAGGGGAAAAGAGTAAAAAATGAATATTAAGTATGTAACTCCCTGGAAAGTATTGTCTATCATGTCTTAAGATAATGCCACCAAGCTATATTCATAGCAACTTTGGAAGAAAACTGACACCAATAAAATATTTTAGATTAGTCCTAAAAATAGCAAGTTCTGTTGAGAAATATCCATAAGCAAGAAAGCAAGAAAGCAAGAAAGCAAGAAAGCAAGAAAGCAAGAAAGCAAGAAAGCAAGAAAGAAAGAGAGAAGCAACCATGCCAAAAAGCGCAGAGCACCCAATATGACTGCGGCCTTCTTGAGCTAAACTGTCAGCATGACTTTCCCAGACCAAGATGGAATCAATGTGCAAAAAAAAAAAAAAAAAAAAAGGCGCTAACTAAAGTACTGAGTCTTGTGTCCCTGCTGTTAAACGCAGTGCTTCATCTGAATTCAATGAACACAGTCTCCACTGTTCCAAGCCTTCCCTCCTTCAAAGAAGGAGGTCACCAGGTGCAACAAGGCTCAATTTTATAAATACTTTCCCAGAATAATGCTCAGTGAAAGGATAATAGCTTTATCTGCAATGGTCTTCTGGGACTTGGGCCAGTTCTGCATGGATCCTGTCTTAAACAGACTGAGGGAAAAGACCTTCATAATAAGTTAGTGGCAACAATCAATCGTAAGGAACTTTTCCCTGCTGCCTGCTCAGAGTTGATGGTGGGAGGAGGTTCAATCAAGCCGGTGGGGGGGGGGGGAACGGGACTTGCAAGGCAGACATTTCACAGTTGTCATGTTTTCACGTTACTCATGAATGCGTTTTCAGTGGCCAATTTAAAAGCAGCGCCTGATACTCCCTTTCTTTACAGCAGTATTATAAACAATGGCTGCCACAAGAGGTTTGCACCTAAGGACTTAGAGGTACAGGGCTGTTTAAATGCAAAAGCAGGTTAAAAAAAAAAAAGAAAGAAAGAAATCACCCACACTTGAATAATGAGAAGTCAAAAACTAGAAACTAAAGCTAATCTAAAGCACACCAGCGGCAATCCACGCAACTCAGGCAGCATTATTCAAAAGCTATCCAAGGGAGCAATCTGAGAAGCCTAACTTGGGTATACAAACATTTATCATGGTAAACGTTTGCTCTCACCCCAGAATATTTAACTTCTAGGATATTTCAAATGTCTTAAAATATTCAATTATTTATTCTTTGGTTCAGTTTGGGTTATACCAACCCTACGAGGTCTACTCTATTACTACACTCTAGAAGTTACAGATGAGAGAAAGAGAGAAGAGGGAAGGAGCGGGAGGGAGAAAGAGAGAAAAAGAATTGGGGAGCTGTTTATAGATACAATTCTACGTTCTTACGCCATCTGTTTTTGCTTTATTCGTCATAATCATAACCAGAGAGATATTCTATCAGGGTCCATCACCTACCCTTCCACATGACTTTCAACCCTTGCTGTTAAATGCACCCACCCTCCTGCTCAAGCTGTCCTGTGTAGACTAGGATCTGAGTAAGACCCTAAAAGTCTGAGCAGAATTTCAAACAGCACCTCCTGTCAAGTCTTCTCTGACTCACTCCCTAGCTTCATTACAGAACAGGGCATCTTACTTGGTAAGATTTTCAGTCTATAATTTCTACATTCAAAATATGGGCTTTTTGCAAAGTGTGACCAGTTTCCTAGTGGATTGGTGAAACTGATCTTGGTACATGTTCTTAGTCCATCAGATTACAAACAATGTTCATATGCTTTTCACCACATGCAATAAAACTAATTCTTGGTCTTGGTATCATGACACATTGCAGCACACACTGGTAGTTATGAAGAATTGTCTTATGTGATGTAGGGGTTTATCTGCAGCCTTAGCTTCTCCCCACCGGATTCCAGGAGTTTCCCCAAGCTGCTGTTGAAGTAACAACCAGAATGTGTCCAAACACTGCCAACCATTGTCAGGCAGCACCATTACAGTGCAGACAACCAAAACCTGAATGAGTGGAAATAAAGACTGTATTTCATTCACCATCACAGCAATCTTTACAATCATTAAAATATGAAAAAGAGAACCCCCCTCAAAATATGATTTAGAAATTTGTATTGAATAGAAAAAAAATCTCAAATGAGGGCATGTTTTCACTACAAAAAACTAAATTCTATTGCCTTGTGACATCTAATGAATTTAACTTCTATTTTTCTAATTTGAAAATATTGTGCATTTATAATCTGGTAAAATAAAAATCACTTTTCCAGTTTCAAGCTCTGCTAAGTCCTGAAATGTGTGGACATATTTACAATTCCCAAGAAGCACAGAAATTTGCCACGTGGTACTACCTTGTCAACATGGTAGGTGCTCAGTAAATATTTGCTGAGTGAATGTTTTCTTATTTTATTTTATGTACAATGGAGTATTGTCTGCATGTATGTCTGTATGAGGGTGTTGGATCCCTGGAACAGGAGATATAAACAGTTGTGAGCTGCCATGTGGGTGCCAGGAGTTGAACCCAGGTCTTCTGGAAGAGCAGCCAGTGCTCTTTAACCACTAAGCTATCTCTCCAACCCCCTAAATACATTACCACTTTTGTTTGTTTGTTTGTTTGTTTGTTTTTTGAGACAAGGGTTTCTCTGTATAGCCTTGGCTATCCTGGAATTCTCTCTATAGACCAGGCTGGCTTCAAACTCACAGAGATCCACATGCTTCTGCCTACTAGGACTGGGATCAAAGACATGCGCCACCACCTCCCAGCTGCTAAGGGAAGGTTTACCCAAGACTTCTAGGTCTTGTGAAGACAAGAAGTCTGATCCTGACAGCAAGCTTCTTCAGTGTGGGACTAGTATATGTATCTCTGGTGCATACTTGGTGAATAGTAATTATTTGTGAAGGAATTAGTTTAAATTTTATTATCAACTATAAACTTTCTTTCTAAAAAAAATAAAAATAAAAATCAAGCATCCTGGTCTCTGACTTGAAAGCAATTAAATCATTTGCTAGAATAGATCACTGTGTTCATTTACATACATTATCAAGTCCAGCCTTCTGTACCACTATGTAAAAACAAAAGTCTATACTAATTGTATGCTTTAAATTATGCTGTTACTGAATGAAAGGAAATACGAATATAATAGTGACTATAAACTTAACAGCCAATGACAATCAAAGGCTTATTAGTATTCACGAGCAGTGAATTTTATCTAAATGTCATATAATTTGTTAAAGTTTTAATAGCAAACAATAATCATTCTGGAAGAGTCACTCAATACTGCTGTACTCAAAACGTGTCTCCGATCGAAACAGTAGGTCATTATTACATCCTCAGAGTTATAAGAACTATATTGTACATCAATGAAGCACTTTTAAACTGTAGTATCTTTTTTATATACTATAAATGAGATGTAAACAAGAAAAAAAAGGTGTGTGTCATCATCTCCCAGATGCTAAGGGAAGTTTTAATATCCATAGCCAAGACTTCTAGGTCTTGTTAGGTCAAGAAGTCTGGTCCTGATGGATTGCAAGACTCTTAAATGTGGGACTAGCGTATGTATCTCTGGTGCACACTTGTGTGAAGGAATTAGTTTACATTTTATTATCAACTATACACTTTCTTTACCTTTCTAAAGAATCGAGCCCTAGGCATGTTAGGCAAGACTGTGTGTGTACATAAACACAAGCGTACATACATATACATGATATATATCATAAAGTAGAATGATAATAAATGTCGCATGTGAAATATTCCCAACAACCAAGGAAGCATGGTCCAGCTGTCATTTATAGAAAAGATGTTCATTTCTAAACTGTTCGCTAGAACTGAGCTAGAAAACAACGTAACGTCGCGTAGGTACATCAGGTACAGCACAGAGAACTGAGAAGGGAATGCTGAGGCAAAGCTCACGGTTTAATCACTAAGACTCAGCTGCTCCGACTGAACAATGGGGCTACAGATGGCAGAGCGGCCTGGTGAAGAAGGAGGGGACAACTCCATGGCATGCACTGGCACCTTTGCTTGGGTTCAGCCAAAAACCTCACAGAAAACCCAAGCTAGCATCAGAAGGAGGGCAGTTCATTCCCGCTATGACATACATGGTATTTGTGCATTTAAAAATCCTACTAAGGACAGAAAAAAAACCATTCATCAGAAGCTAGAAGAAGAGCAGAGGCAGGACAGAATTCACACACCCTGCTGAAATAAGAGCTCAGAAGGGAGCTCTCACCAGACAGATTCAGTTTTCTCTATAGGGCATAAGGTTGGCAAAGAGAAGGAACAAGAGGGATTAAGAGAAGAAAGGGGACAGATAATCACCTGGAGGGAATGCAGAAGAGAGATAAATGAATGAAAGGAATTATTTAGAGGCGAATTTAAAAAAAAAAAAAAAAAAGATTTCCCAGCACTTTTGGTTAGACTGGAGCTAAACAAGCTACCTGCTGGTGGCAACACGCACGGGTGTGGAACCGAGGATAAAGGCTGTAGAGGATGAAAAGTTATTAAGTGGCAATAGAGACACATAGGAAAAGCTGCTCTTTGGAAAAACATCATGGATATCTACAGTGTGGGCGCAAGCACTGGGGCCTGGGTATTCAGAGATAAACCCAGCATGACCCTGTCCCTGGGAAACTCACACAGGACTGCCGGGACATTATAACAAACACAAAGGTTTAATATGGAGTCCTTATTGGTTTTGGTAATGGCAAATTTTTTAAAGGCCATTTTTAAATTGTTTTCTTACCTAGCATTATATATTTCTGAGAGTCGTGTCATAAGGACCATAAGAAATTTACATTTACACATTTATTACCCAATTCACGTATCAGCATATACTTTACAGGTATCTAGATGTCTCTGCCAGCTTTTAAAGATCTTCACAATACAGCAGTAACTCCACATAACCAATCTATTTCCAGACATGTCTTCTAACCTCTCCACCCGAGTCAAGCATAGTTAACAAATGTTTCCCACAAATAGCCAAGGAAACAACCCGTCTTCTTGCCTAGAGGAAACAAATATTTGAGAAAACTCTTTACCTAATGATTGTGTTTCTTATAAACACTGCTACAGGACCTAAGAGCCTCCTCTTACAAAAATTTTAAATAATTACTAAAGATAGTAAAAGTTCATGTGAAAGGGTGATTTTTTTCCAACATTTATTATATATTTTCTTCATTTACATTTCAAGTGTTATCCAGAAGGTTCCCTATACCCTCCCCCCTCCCGGCCCTGCTCCCCTACCCACCCGCTCCCACATCTTGGCCCTGGCGTTCCCCTGTACTGGGGCATATAAAGTCTGCATGACCAAGGGGCCTCTCTTCCCAATGATGGCCAACTAGGCCATCCTCTTCTACATATGCAGCTAGNGACATGAGCTCAGGGGGTACTAGTTAGTTCATGTTATTCTTCCACCTATAGGGTTGAAGACCCCTTCAGCTCCTTGGGTACTTTCTCTAGCTCCTTCCTTGGGAACCCTGTGTTCCATCTAATAGCTGACTGTGAGCTTCCACCTCCATGTTTGCCAGGCATTGGTATAGTCTCCCACGAGACAGCTATATCCGGGCCCGTGAAAGGGTGATTTTAAGTGCTAGAAAGTACCTTCAAATGTCACATAAACTTGAAATTCTTTGAAAAGAATTTAATTTTTCATCCTGGTAAGAAACATACAACCTTATCATAATTTTAAATAAGGCTTAGAATTAGCATTCTAAATGTAACTCACACAAGATCTTCTTCTTTCAAGAATATTTTTTTAAATTACGATAAAATACACATAACATGGAAGATAGAATGCTCTCTGTGGCTACACAGCAGTGATGTTCAATGTAATCACAGTGGTTACAACGAGCACCGCTATCCAGTCCTACAACCTCCTCTGGAAAAACTGTAACCCTTTGTGCATTAAACAGTAACCCCTCGTTTTATCCCCACTACAGGCCCTGCCACCAACCAATCAATTTCCTGCCTTGATGAACTTGTCTACACTAGGGATTACACATATGTGGATTTTCCAAGTGTTTGTTGTCCTGAGGAGGGCTTATTTCTCTCAGTGTGATGTCCTCAGTCCAGCCATGAACAACTGCACCCTGTGACTGGATTTACTTCTTTCTTCAAGCAAAAGAGTTTTATCAGATGCATATCAGCACACCTCTTTCTTCATTTGTTATTTGAGACATGAGACGCCATGCTCAGCTTAAAAATCTTCATCTGTTAACCTGTCCATGGGCATTCCAGTTGTTTCTGCCTCCTGACTGGTGAATAACATACAGACCGTCATGGCCATGCAACCGTTTCTTCTAATCCTGGTTTCAATTCTTTCCAGTAGAAGTGACACTGCTGACTTAAGGGAATCCTGTGTCTCCACAGCAGCCACACTGTATTGCATCTCCATCTATAAGTCCATCAATGCTGTGATCTTCTTTCTAATGGTGGATCGTAAAAGCACAAACGCTCACATCCAGTATATTTGAGAGGCCATATTAAAAGGCAGTCCAAGACTACTAGACTATAAATATGAGTGCCAGATAAGACATACAGGATTCCTGGGCCAGAGTGCTGCTGACTGAGACCCGAGAACTGAGACGGCTGTGATGTGGTCTGCATAGGAACCACTGACCGGATACAAGACTTGCAAATATTTTCTCATGTGTCAACTCTGATGATTTATTGTGACTTCTTGCAGAAAAGTCTGAGATTTGTTGATTCTTTTTTTTTTTTTGGACAAGGTTTTGCCACGTAGCCTGTGCTAGACTATGTCCATCCTCCTTCCTCGGCATCCTAAATGCTCAGATTACAGACACACCTCACCAGGCCTGATTGTGTAAAACTCTCAACTCTGACATAATACAGTTATACTTTCTTCTTTTGTTTCTTATCCTTCTGGTGCAATGTGGACCCATTCAAGAAATCCAATCCCAAAGCCTTTGCCTACACTTTGTTCTAACAGTTTTAACTAAGCTCTTTCATGGGCTTTAATTATTATTTCCTAGAGAGCTGAGCATTTTATACTTAAAACTACATCATCCCTTACAGAGAGCTCCTCTCTGAAAGTAATATTGAGGTCTGTTCATACAGAAGCATAGACACCAACAAGAATAGAGGCAGAGGCAGGCGGATTTCTGAGTTCGAGGCCAGCCTGTTCTACAAAGTGAGTTCCAGGACAGCCAGGGATACACAGAGAAACCCTATCTCGAAAAACAAAAACAATGAAAAAACAAAACAAACAAACAAACAAAAGAATATAAATTACAATAGACCAAAGAGGGGGTACTAACGCAAGACAGGAGAGAGAACTATCTCGGTGATAATTGAACAATGAATTACAGCCTGTCAGCTCCAGCTTTGTGTTACCCATCTGAAAAACAATGTAAACTCTTTAGAGAAATCCAGGAATTCCAATTCAGGGGTTGCTATATATACCCAAAGTTTCCTCTCTTGGAATTTTAATAAAGTTTTATGCTTACCAACTAAAGTTACTGTTGTGCCCATCCTCTACCATGTGGAAGTTCTCACCATTACTGCTGTTATGTATTAGGAATCAGGAGCTCACCATGTAGCCTACCCTGCCCTGGAATTCACCATCTCCCCGCCCTTCGCCCTTCCCTCTCAAGGGTTGGGAATATAGGCATACAACAATATGCCCAGGTTCTTTCTTATTCTTTATACCAACCGGCTCCCAAGCCCAAGCTAAAACATTTATTAATTAATACTTCTGCAATGAAAAGCTACCAACTCCACTGGAAGTGTCTTCTTGAGGTAGATATGAATAAACCACACTCAGTATCACATTTACTTACAAGGATACTGGCCTAGAAACAAAGCATGCCAGATGGAGACACTGGCTATGCCTCTTCAAGAACTCACAAGAGCAAATCACACAGCCTTCACTTGGTACTCCTAGAGACACTTCAGGTTCAAGGCACCAAAACTCACAGCCAGTATGTTTGAAAGGATACATTGGAAGATAGTTTAAGATTAGACAATAGCTCTGAGTGTCGTATAAAACATACAGACTTCTACCACTGATGAGTTCTGAGCAATGGGTTAGTGCTGACTGAAAACCCTGAGGAGTGATAATGATGGTTTATAGCAGCTGTATCTAAGGAACTGGTAGGGAGACTGGATGTGGAGAGAGTCTAACATTCCACTGATAGAAGGATAATGGAACAGGTGGCAGCTAACACCAACTGTCAGCAACATTTTTACCAGCGAAAAGTTTTAAATATTTTTCTTGTATTGATTTGTCACAAAAATCCCAATGAGGTAGGTACAAACACTGTCCCATATGACGGTCATGGGGCTGAGGCTTCGAGAGGTCAAATAACTTGTTCAGAGTCTTAAGACTACTACGTTGAAGAATCAACAGTTGAATCCAAATAATTTGCCCGAGAGCCCGTACTTTTATCCAGCGAACTACACTGCCTATGTGGTACACATGTCTAAGAAACCGTACCCCATACCTAAGACAAGGTATAATAAGTTACAGAGCTGACAACTGTGGCACAGGGCTTAGCAAGGCAAAGATGGGGTCACATGTGAACACAGAAGCTGAGCTCATCAGTACCCATCACGTATTCCGTATTCTTCGCACACCTTATTTGGATGAAGACCACCCCTGGGCTCAGAAAGCGCTTCTATTTCTTCTTATGGAGCCAGTGATGGAATCTGAATGGAAATCCAGATTCCTCACCGGTGGGTCCGTGCCTTTCCCGCTCTCTATACTAAGGGCATGAGGTGGTAGGTCAGGAACATCACCTGTCTTCTTCCCTTCAGAGGACCAGCATCCTGTCTGGAAGGATCTGAAGCCAGGCTGGTATAGGCATGGTTATGGCTCCAGGCCTGTTTTAGTCAGCTACATGTTACATGGGGTAAACATCTGATTCAACAAGTTGTTGAAAGGATCTTGCACCAGCCTTGGATTTAGGCAAGCAGGAAGACATAAGAAGCCCTTCACACAAAACACAAACATGGAACCTCACTCGGGGAGTTCAAAACATGGGCCAGAGGGGCCATTAGCATGCAGTGCTCTACAAAGAGTAACTTTAAAAATACTCTAAAGAGAGCTGCAGTAAATCATGTAGAACTGAGGACAGCACCTGGAAAGAGGAATTTTCAAAGAGCAGAGCTGGTTTGCTGGGAACTGGCCCTGCTGGTATTCGTGGCTAATCCCAGTCTTTTAACCTCAAAAATCCTCCAAACTATTTTGAGAAAAGGCCATGATGCAACATTAAATTTAAGAGCAGAACATAAAATTATGTGTACACCAGCACACTGAAAAAGAACTGACAGCAGAATTTGATTATAGTTCTTTACATTCGTTCCTGTAACTTCTGCCATTCACTTTACATATGCATATATTATACTGTTAACCGCAGATTAAACATAGACTATGGGGGGATGAAGATGGGAACACAGATCGTGAGATTTAAACAAAACTTGGAAAGAAGGGGAAAACTGAACTTTACACAGAGTATATTAACAATTCTAAGTTATCCTATAGC
Source organism: Mus minutoides (assembly GCA_902729485.2). NCBI lineage: Eukaryota > Metazoa > Chordata > Mammalia > Rodentia > Muridae > Mus > Mus minutoides. Next base: position 225,285 of record LR749678.1, on the reverse strand, counting down.
ACACCTGGTCACCAGCAAGCTTAGATTTCACCTGTAATTCCAGCACACTCTCAGCTCTAGAGGCTAAGGCAAGAGGATCATCAGTTCATGCAACCAGCTTAGGAAAGGTCCTATCTCAAAGTAATAAAACCAAAAATATCCAATAGGTTGTATCGAAAGTACCTAAAGCATTTAGTTAAAAAATACACATTTGTACATCACAAAGACCTACTGAGAATTTCCCTGGGAATCACCCCACCCTGGGGAAATTCTGTTTTTCTTTCTTATCAACAAAGGTGTAAAATAATCTATCTCTGCTTTTTAAGACAAGAGATCTTGCTATGCTGTCTAAGTGAGCCTGCACTTAGGCTAAGCAATCCTTCTGCCTCAGCCTCTTGGGTTGCTGGGATTACAGTCACAGCACTGCACCCAGCATTTCTACAGATTTAATAATCTCCTGAGTTGGTGCTCAAATACTAAACTAGGAAATCTAAAACCACTTCTTTCTTTTCCTTAAGGATGTTTTATAACATATTTAGTTGGAGGACAAGTATATACTGAAATGCAAACATACAGCATTTAACTATGAGCCCAGGAGCCCAGGTGATCAATTTGGACAGTCTAAAATCTCACCATTGATCTCTGCAAACTTCTGGACGTCACTCAAGGTTTTCAACTCCTGTCGAGGACATGCTGCTACACACAGTGCTATAGACTTGATCTTCCTGTTTATCAAGTCCAGATTGCATGGGTCCAAAAAGAACACATACCTAAAGCATGGAAAAAAGAACCAAGATATTATTTTGCAAAATACATATGGCTTGCCGCATACTCAACCAAGCCCCAAAGCAAAGGACAGACTCTATTGAGCTACACAACTGTCAATCTTCAAATAGAACCATCAGTGAAAGGTTTGAAAACAATGACTTATAATGATTACAAAGAGAATGGAGTAATTGAAGAAATTAATAGTTTTCACAATTTCTTTTCCTAATATTTACACTTTATAATATGCAGAATTTCATCATCAGAAATCATCGTTTTCTTGCTTTGTTAAACTCGTACCAAATACTATTAGAATATCCCAATGTTGTGATTTAACATATATTAGAGTTGTTATGGAAACTATAAACTTTGGTTAATGGATATTATTATCAAAATGGAAACACACACTGATATGAGTGGAAATTCGAATGAAAACTAGAAAAATATACAGCAACATCACAACCCTCTAAACTGTCTTTCCTTTTCAGGGTTCTTGTTTTCTAAAAATTATACAGGTTACATTTTAATTGGAATAGCCACAATACATTTCCTATATATTTTAAAAATCTCATAGCAGCTATATAAAAATAATTCATATATCCTAAATTATATCCTAGGTATTTTTATACAATAATATTTTTAAAGGCAAAGCTTAGGTGGAAATCATAGGATTTAACAAATAAAATCAAAGAGAAGCTAAAGACAGCAGGTATGTATTATAACTTGTCCAAGAGAAAATGAAGCCCACACATCCTCCGACAAGATAAATAGAGACTAGTGTTTCACACTACAGAGGGAGCATAAGGAGGAATGTCTTATTTGGCACAAAGTTCTTTAACCACAGCCCTGGTACATTTTTTTCTGAGTCCGTGGCACATTTTACAAAGTCAATGTCCTTTCCCACAAACCACCCAAACCTACACTCCAAATACAACTAACCATTAGAATGAGATAATCACTTTCCCCAGCCTTTGGCTATAATCTAATGAAGAAACAGGACTAGGTACAGAATCTAAAAAGCAAAAGAATAAAGTCAATGCACAGGTGAAACAGGCACTATATAGAAATACCAGAGTGGGGGAAACAGTGCAGAAGGTACCAGAGAGGCCCTCACAGATGGAGCATTAACACTACACAGACAGTGCAACCAGAAGACCATCCAAGAGCCCAGCAGGAAGGAGAAGCACAAGATGCATTACAAATCTACAAGCTCTTAGAGACTCTAAAATCACTAATGTTCCAAAAAGATAAAAGGAACGCAAAGAAGCCAGATGTGGTTTGGAAGCAGGGTTCATGGACGGTGCCCACGGCCGAAAACAAGGAGGTAGTTAGTACAGACAGGCACAAAGAGAGCGGGTTCTGGGAACCCTTGGCTGGAACAAGCAACCTCTCACTAATTCTCCCTCCATCTGTCCCACGCATGTGACTCAGCGGGTCTGTTCCTAGGACCACAGACAATAGCCTGGACACAGCCAGATTCTGGGCAGGGAACACTCGGGGTCTGAACGAGGGTGTATCAACTAGCAGTGCCAGCACCATATCTATGATATGGGTAATGAATGCAGCCAGTATTTACTGAATACTCGTGTAACAGACACTCTAGAAAACTCACTCTGTATACACATCAGCTCCACACAATAGTGTGGTGTTTCTGTGCGGGCAGTGGAATGTGGGTGGGGAGTCACTGAACACACAGTTCTTAATGACAGACGATGCCCTAAGAAGTATCTGGAGAAATTACATGACAGGAGAAATCAGACTTAGAGACAAGTGAAGAAAGGCAGAGGCTGCCAGGCCTCCCAGCTGGGACAAGGCTCTAAGAACGATGACCTCCTGAGAATAGATAGCTTGTCTGTTGTCCTGCTTCTGTGTCTCGCAATGTTAAACTGGCTTAACTGTATTTTTACAGCCCTGGCTTATCCTCTGAGGCCGCGGTAGTTTGTACTTGAGAATAAATGGTAACTTGTACTGTGCCTTAGTTATAACAACCTGAACCTGTGGACTGTTGGTTTTGTTTGTTTGTTTGTTTGTTTTTTACCTGCTTTGGCCTCTCAAGCAGCTGAGGTCACAGGTATGCACTCTCCTCAGCTTCTGGCCTTCCTACAATACTTCTTTTGCCTAACTTAAGAAAAGCATCTTCTGCTCTCTTGATTCTCTTGCTTTCTCTCTACCCCTCCATTCTCCCCTCTCCATGTGGCCATGGCCGCCCTCTGCCTCTTTACTTTTCTCTCTCTTTGCTTTTCTACAATAAAGCTCTAAAACCATGAAAAGAAAAAAGAAAAACATCTTCCCTCCTTCTCCTCAATTTCTGTATTCTAAACACTATACTATTTTCTCTTTAGTCTACTTTAAGGTCACTGATGGTACACATGTAACAGACAGCGTGTACATGATAGTTCTTATTGGTTTCACACAGAAAACACCTAACCTTTACAAAGCCTGCATTTGGTAGTTAGCCACTCCACTCAACTTGGTCTGGGATAGTCACAAAATCAGACTACAATACTAAGATCTACTTTTCATTTGGGAGAAAAAGCTGCGTAGATACCACTGAGTCAAGAAGCTTGGTAAGACAAACAGCCCTCAGAGCAGGGCAGGCAAAACAGAAATGGGTTAAGAAGGTGAGTAGAATCCTACAATGTATATTTAGCACTATCAAACTAATACTGCTGATTATAGCATAAGAGCATGTTTCTGAAAACCTATAACCCATACAACCAAAATACAACTTTAAAAAGCACTTTTAGAAATATATGCTAATGGCACATGCTTAGCACGCACACATACCCTAGTTCCAACCTAAGAACATATTAGATCCAATTCACACATACACACACGATGAAGAGCTCCTTATAGGCCCTAGGTTCTAAGAAGGCTTGCTCTCCCTTTGACAGTGAAAGAAGCTATCAAGTCTATTTACAAATTAGGCTAGCACCGGCAGGTGAGTGGTTTCCCTTTCGCAGTTTCATTTCACATGGATTCAGCTACCTGTGGCTGGGGAAACAGCCACAAAGTCAGGCACCAGCAAATGGAAATTTTATAAATAAACAAATACATTTTGAGTCATTTTTATTATACTTATTGGTATGACTACTCTATTTCATGGTTAGTTATTGTCAGTTTCTTACTGTATCTGATTTATTAGTTAAACTTTCTTCTAGGTATGTACTCATAGGAGAAAAAAATGGTCCCCAGCAATAGCACAATGAAATATAAATTTAAAAACATTAGTACAATCCACAGCCCCAAAGAACTGCACTGCCTCTTGGAATGCTTTCCATGAAGATACGGGGAACTCATTTGCAGTTAACCGACGGCTACAGAAGAGTATTTTTCAGAGACATGGGATAAGAAGCAACAAAATACCATCTATCTGTCTCACAGCCCATCCTAATTCCACTGTCACCAGCCTGTGTCAGGAAGGAGGACGAGGCACAAGAATGTTGTAGACGCTCAAATCTATTAATAACTTAGACACAGCTTTGTTTAAGTTTCACATGCGTTATAGAACCTAGCATGAATAAAATACCACGCGTGAGAATGGGGGAAAGAAAAACAATGAGAAGAATACTTTTCAGAAACTGAACAGCCTGGACACCTGCAGGCTCTGGCACACACAGCGTGCACGGGGCATGCACGGGTGGGTGGTCCAGAAAAGACATTGGCAAAGGGAATTGCCAAACACCCAGGTGAGCTTCGAACTTAAAAGTGTGACGGGCTCTGGACAGATGGCTCAGCTGTTAAAGGCCAGGCTCAAAACAGACAAGGACATCAGCAACAGGAGACCAACCACAAAGTGCTCAGGCTGACCTGCAAAGGAAGCTGTGTAGAGACTGGTGGGGGAGGGGTCTGAGCACAGGTTCAGTTCAGGTGAGTTCTGGGGTTATTTGAGGAAGAAATGAAGCAAATCTACTCTAACTTGGAAGTCTGGAAATACCAAATTCTGTCCTGGAGGAAAGAAAGGTTAGAATACCCACGAAAAGCAGCGTGTCTGCACAGTACACAGAAGGACATATACACCAAACATGAGAACGGGCAACAGGGAAGGCACGAGCCATAAATCACAGAAGGCCAGGAAGAGGAGAAGAGCCACAGGAAAGGAGTAACTTGAAAAGCTGTGCTCAGAGTGAGATGCTGAAACCCAATTGGATGCTGCTGCACGTTTAAAGGTAGCTTGAACCTCTATTTGGCTTTTACTGTCCTCACCACGAAGAGAAGAAGGTAGAGAAAATGAGATTTACCAAGGAGTTATTGTATCTCACAAAACCTCAGAGGCTGTGTCCTCAGCATACTGCAATTCAACAGCCCACAGAGGGATCCAGATGGTGGGTGACAACTGGAGATCCCAGAGACTTAGAGTCTGACCCACAAATGTTATTCTCTCTGATCCCAACCGGAAAGACAGGGCACAGACAGCCAGTGACAGGTTGATGGCTGGCTGGTCCATCAGGTCCGTAGCAGAAGGACCTCTGACTACTCACAATGCAGTGGTTTACCTTTGCGGGGGACAGCACTCAGAGGGTTAGCATTAAACAGGACTTAATTCACAAAAAAGCGTCCCGTTATTCCACATTGTTACATATTACTCCCAGGAAAGGCCCTTTCAGTGCAAAAATCTACAAATTTTGAATGCAAATAACTCACAGACTACAGAAAAAGAGGCAGGAGTACAACCAGTCATTTCAACCCCACGTGACTGTGCCGTGTGACGAGGTTGAGATAGCTGTAGAAGCCGTACAGATCTGCAAGGAGGACAGAGGGTGAGAGAGAGCATGAGGGAGGGGGAGGAGGAATCTAAGCTGCATTTTGAAATTGAGTAGGAATTTTCCAGACAGATGGGGAAGGGAGCACTCGGGCAGAGGAAACCGCATGCCTAAAAGCGCAGAAGCATGAAAGAGCATATTTAAGGATCTGCAAATGATCGGATAGGGCTGACTCTAGGGTGGAGCATCAAAGAGATATGTGCCAAGGAGAAGGGGGGGAGGGGGGCATGGAGAAGAGGTGGCTGTCCTGAGAATTCAGGGGATCTCACACTTGGCAATATAAGGCAATGTGTAGTTAGTTACAAGGACACCTCCCAGTAAGGCCCTGGTGTAACCAGCCGATCAAATTGAAGGCCAGAGGGAAAGGCTGGGCACAGCAGTGCGGATCCAGAGATGAGCCCTTGCCATTAAATTGCCTCCTGCTGCCATGGCAACTCTGCGGTAAGGCTTTTTTGGAGCAAGAGGTGGCAAACAGATACCAGGTCTGCTGGCCGCCTCCTGCCGGATTTGGCTTCTCTCCTCTCTAATCAAGCACTGCGGCACTAAGGCTGAGAAGCTGGCAGCAGAGCCCCTCGGATGCTTCCACTTTACTGAGTCCTGACACATGTCTTCCCCAGAGGGGAATAAAAATGGAGTCTGATCATTTGTCCAATTATTACCTGGAATCAGTTTATAATGTACAGCCCCTTTCTATGGAGCGCGTTGCCCTTAGTGAGTCACCAAAATAAAATACCCAGCAGCCCCTTCTGCTACTGCTAAATAACAGCAATGCAGGCCTTCTGCTGATGCTAAATGCAGGCTGTAGAGGATCTGTTCTCCACCCTCTGAAGAGTTCTGCCCAAAGAGACCTCTTCCTTCCATGGAGGAGGAGGAAGGACAAGGAAAGGCAAGTCCAGGCAACATACCGGGCCAGGATCCAAGTGTCCCAAGGAGGGCCATCTTATTTAGCTCACAGAACTACGGGAAGCACATACCCAAACCAAGCTAACTACAAACTAACTTAGCTAACAACAACACACGATTAACTAAAACATGCTTGCCACCCAACACTCTGGAACAACAGAATTAAGAGAGACCGGCTGGGCACAGTGACTAAGAGTAGAGTGTGATCTAGGAGGTTGTACAGTGATTGCAACAGTCCCCCTCTGCCCATAAGCACATATACAGCTTCAATATCTGTCCCTCAAGAGTCCATGTCCAAGGGTGGGGATGCACTCCATGCTATAGCACTTGCTTAGTATGTATTCAAAGGTTCAATACCCGCTGCTCAAGCAAAAAACACTAAAAAACAAAGACACACACACACACACACACACACAAACCAAAAAACCCCCACACCTTGAGATTTGTCACTGTGGCAGCATTAGGAAGAGGGAGCTTTAAGCGGTGACCAGATGATTGTGCACTGCTGTCACGAACAGACTAGGGACAGCATCAGGAGACACAGGGGCTAATGAGACTGGAAAGTGCTAATCTGAGGTCAACCTAAACTAGGCTGTGAAACCCTGCCCCTCAACACACACACACACACACACACACACACACACACACACACACAGAGAGAGAGAGAGAGAGAGAGAGAGAGAGAGAGAGAGAGAGAACCAGCTTTATTTGCTCCTCAACACTTACATATGTGTTATTATCACTCTCCACCACTAGAAATCAACTCTAGGAGAGCAGAGCTGGTTAACTATTTAATCTATTTCTATACCCTCAGTACCTAAATAATGCCTGCAATGAAAAAGGAATCCATTATCATTTATGGAATCACTAAAAAGATGGCACTTGTGTGTAAATTTTGCCAGGTAAAAATGAGGTGGAAAGGAAGTAGGGAGAAAGATATTTAAGGCGAAAATACTATTATTCAACATAAAAATTTTAAACATGCTCTCTGCCAGATACAGAATTAAGTAAACAATATAATTATAAATATGGCCATACTTGCTAGGTAGTCATATGGCTCATGCTTCTAATCCCAGTACTTGGGAGGCTGGGCCAGAAAATCTTAAATTCAAGGTCAGCCTAGGCTATCTACAGAATTCAAAGCCAGCCAGGGCTTCCCAGCAAGATCCTATCTCAGAAACCAAACCAATAACCAAAGACATCCCTGCCTTCATGGCACAGAGACAACGGAGCTGTAAGCAATGTAAAATGTCTCACCTGGGCAAAGAGGCCAGCACAAGAAGGATCCAATGGGTCACTTAAAAGTGACAGGGGAGGGACCCAGAGAGTACATAACTAAAGAAACTAAAACATGAGCAAGAGTCACTCATGTCAAAGGGGAGTCAAAGGGGAGCCAAAGAGGAGCAGGGACGGCCACAAAGATGAGAACACGGAAAGCTTAGCACAGTTGATGTGGACTGCAGTGAAGGATGAAGAGGCTAAGCAGGGCGCTATGCTTAAGGACGTAGGCCTTAAAGGTATCAGAGGCAGGACAGCTGGAGTTCCTCCTAAAGCCGGAAAGCTATTGGGAGCTCATTGTGGAAATTGAACAACAGGTGACTAACAGGCGGGAAGGAGGCTGAAGGATTTGTACCAAGAGATGATGGCAGAGATTAGGCTGAGAATAGATTTCACTCATCCTCAGGAACAAGAAAGACATCGTGATGACCTGATAAGGAAGAGAAAACATCCCAGTCTGACCAGGATGGCTGGGCCATTACGGTTGGTAACCCTGTTCCACTAAAAACAAAACAAAATAAAATAAAACAAAACAAAAAGTCTTGAGCACTGTGGTCAATGTTAATAATCCTAGCACCGATGAAGGTAGAGATGGGAGAATGTAAGCCCAGAAACAGTTGGAGTCATGAAGCCAGACTTCTCAGAAAATGCAGACAAAAGGGACACTGTCCTCAGGAAGACAGGAAGAGCACAGAGGATAAACAACACTATGCCTACCTTTAGAAAGCACCAGTTTGGTGCCGTTGGTATATTAGTTACCAACAAAGACAGACAAATGGAGAAGCCAGAGACAAGATCAATTCTATGGAGCTACGGTGTCTGTTTCCTAGTTATACATGTACCAAAAAGAGAAAATATGCTGGAGATCCCAGGAGCAGTTCCCAGCACCCACGAGGTGGTTTACAACAACCCTTAACTCTAATACCAAGGGCTCTAATGACCTCTTCTAACCTCCACCAGCTATATAGGCACGCCTGCACACATGAAATATAATAAATCTAAGCAAGAAGGAGAGGATAAATATTAGAATAAATCCACTGACTGTCTCTTGGGCAAAACTGAGATAAGAAAATACTTTATAAAAACATTTCATGAGAGCTATCAAAAATAACTGTTCTATTTAACAAAGGTAACTAGAATACTACCAAAGTCAAATTCACTGTCAATACCATGGTCAGGAGGAAAAATTCAACTTTTCAAACAATCACAACAAAAAAAAATACTATTAAGTCATGCAACAATGCCAAAGGATTTTGGTTTTCCTTAGTATAAAAATTTTACTGATACATAATTAATGTGCCATAAAGTTAACCTGTGCAAGCTGTTTTACTTTCCTTTAAGACTTACTAAGGGTCTCTCTCTCTCACTAAGCTGCCCTGGCTGGTCTCAAAGTCCTTGGCTCATGGGACCCTCTTTTTACCTAAGCCTTCTCACTTTTTTACCTATAGCCTGTTGTGACTATAGGTAGGACTAAAGACTGTGACAATAGATAGGGCAAGAGACTGTGACTATGGGGAGGCCCTATACCCCTACCACATGGGCTACCATATGTACCCCTGCGTTCAGCCAGTTCAGTGTTTTTAAGTATGTATTACTGAATTGTTTATCACAAAAATCTAATTCCGAAGTATTTTCACCCCTAAAGAACCTCCATATCTACTACCCCTCACTGCTCGGTTCTCTTCATTGCCTACTTCTACTTAGTATGAGCTCAAAGCTCATCATGCTACAGTGTGTTTCAATATTTCATTCCGATTATGCATAATATTCCATTGTATGGCAATATCACAGTCTTGTTATCCATACATCAGGTGATGTAAATCTGTATCATTTTTTTTCTTTGAGAGCTATTATCAACTATTTTGCTATCAACATTCATATGTATGTTTCTGTGTGTTCACATGTTTTCATTTCTTTTAGGTAGGTCCCAAGAAGTAGACTTGCTAGGTCATAGAGTAATTATGTTTGACATTTTGAAAAATAGTCCATGTTTGCCAAGGCAGCTATTCCATTTTAAACTCCTTTTGTAATACATCCAATTCCTTATGCATACTTAAAAATGTGTATCAACTGATGAATGAATAACTGAATTGTGGTATATCCATACAATAAAATAATTTTAAATTATCACTGTTCTAGTGGAAGAGAAAGGAGTAACTCTCTAGTTCTGCTTTGCATTTCACTGATGGATGACGCTGTTTAACATCCTTCATAAGCCTATGTGTGCAGATTGCCTTTCAGCTCCTTTGGAGAGATGTCCCTTGACTCTCTTGCCCATCACAGATTTTTACCCATTTGTACCAAAGACAGAATAATGGGATACTAGATATTGTGGCAATACTATGAAAAATATTACAAGAAAGAAGGCTGAATAGTAAGGATGAGAGAGGGAAAAAGCTCATCTAGGAGACAACATGGGAGCAAAAGATCAGAGGCTAAAGAATAGATGCAACGAGGAAACAAAGCAAAATGTTTGTGTGCACACTCAGAAGACGGGCTTGCTGCCAGAATCAGGGCTTCAACCCAGCTGAGCTGATTTTATTAGGAGAGCAATTACAGATGTTGAGAAGACCAAACTGTGGCTCCATAACTATGGAAGAGTAAATCCTGAAAGCATTCACTGAGAAAAACTTAAATACTCCCAGGGCTAGAGTGAGACTCAATGGGGCAAGATATGGTAAAGAGCTTTGTAAGCAACATACACATGGGCTAAGTCTTCCCATCTGGATTAAAATCAGAAGCACTGACAACTTTCAAACCTCCTTTGAAAGATAATGAAGACCACAATAGTAGTTAATATTTATAATTCCAGGTACTATGCTAAGGCTCAAATATCACTATTACATTTATTCACCCAAAACACCACTGCATGTCCATACTACCAACAAGGCTCTTTGAGCAAAAAATTACTGTTGCTATTTCCTACAGTGCGAAGGACTGTAAAGATACCCTCAACTGCATGAGCAATTCAACTCATCACAGAAAAATTGAAAATGTTCTTTCCATTGTATTGCTTTTATCTTTTTTATTAGAGAATCAAAATTTTCATAATTGAACATGCCAACCTTAGAATGCCTTAATTTCTTTATTGCTTCAACAATGTACAAATTATCCCCTCTTCAATGACATACAATATTCATTTCAAAATATTTAATCCATCTGGAATTTAGTTTGTATGAAATGAGATTAAAATAGTTCTGAATGTAGTATTCAACATATTACCATTCAGCCCAATAATCTGAATTTATTTATTTATTTTTGTTGTTGTTAAATGACTCTTGCTTTCACGTATTCTACTTCTCTTGAGTTTTAGTGTATTACTTCCATTCTGTCTCCATGACTATGTAGACCTACATTTAATTTAGACAGTTCTTAGAATATACTCTTGGAATATGACTTAGTCTAGAACAGCAAGCCCTGCACCCTTTGCTTCCCTAGAAAGAATATAACAATGGCAACTATAGAATCCTCAGTCTGTCTTATCTGGCCAGCACAACAATTGCCAACAGTTGATTGTTTGTTGTTTTGCAGAGTGGAGATGAACTTGAGCCCTGGACCTACTAGGTAAGTGAGTCACCCCACCCCCACCCCTCCAAGTGCCAACACTTAAAAAATTCAGAGCTAGAAAGATGGCTCAGAGGTTAACAGTACTTGTTCTTGAGGAAGACCAGAATTTAATCCCCAGCACCCTTATGACAGCTCACAGGCATCTATAATTTCAGTTTCAGGGGATCTATCCCTTTCTCCTGACTTCTGTGGGTACCATGCACACATGTGATACATAGACATATATTTACATAAAACACTTACATACATAAAATAAATCTAAAAATACATTTAAAATAAAAATAAAAATAAAAATTAGAACATTGGCAGGCCTCAGTTGAAAAATGGGCTGGGGCAATGACTCAAAACAGTTAAAGCCTTGCTGTAGAAGTAAGAGGACCAGAGTTCAGAGTTCAGATCCTGGAACCCAAATAAACAGCTGGTGGGCATGCTAGTCTGCCTACAGTTTCACCCTTCAAAGACAGATACACAGGATTCTTAGAGTAAGTAAACTAATGACTCACTATATAAATAAACTCTGGGTTCAACTAAGAACTTGTCCCAAAAAATAAGATGGAAGAAAACTCCCAACATCAACCTCGGACCTATATATACAAGTGTACATATGCACACGCACACACACATGCATATACACACACACATGTACACACACACACATGTCCCCACCCAGGAACATGTTTATACACACACCACACATACACATGAAAAGAAAAACAACCCTAGTATCAAAGACTTCTCTACCTATATTCTATATCTGAGCTAGAAGCACACAAAACCACTATGTATGAAGTTCAAAGTACCCCGTATCTCCTTGAGTCTTTACACCTAGTCTATTTATGTAACTTACAATCTTTGCCTAAGTGGCTTTGGGTTTTCAACCTCTAGTGAAATCCACAAGGTTCTCTTTCTGTTTTCAAAGCCAGAAAATTCACAGCTCCTTTGATATTCAACTTCAGTAACTACACACAGCCTAGACATCTGGTCTACCCTCTCAGACATACCTACTGCATGGCTCAATCTCTCCCTCTCAGGTACCAGTCCACTGTCTTATAATATATGCACTTTCTTTTAATATCCTGAAATTATTTTGTGAACAAGAATAATTTTTAAAAGCATTCCTCACTAGNTTCACAGCTCCTTTGATATTCAACTTCAGTAACTACACACAGCCTAGACATCTGGTCTACCCTCTCAGACATACCTACTGCATGGCTCAATCTCTCCCTCTCAGGTACCAGTCCACTGTCTTATAATATATGCACTTTCTTTTAATATCCTGAAATTATTTTGTGAACAAGAATAATTTTTAAAAGCATTCCTCACTAGTGAAAAATCTTATCTGCTCTTTATGATTTATACCAGCAACCAGGATTAATTTGCCATCCCATTGGGGTCTTAAACTGGTACTGTATTAAGTCTATAAATTAACTTTGGTTGTATTGTTGTATTTACTGCATTAAGACTACCCACTAGGAGGAGATTTGATATTTATTATTATTCTGCTTTCCTTCTATTAAAATATTATAATTCTCCGCACTTGGCAATATATAAATATGCATATATATATGCGGGTACAGATAGACTTTCCTCTAAAAAATAAATATTATATTTTTTCATTATATTTTCAGCATAATAAAATAAATGCCTGAATTTGTTTAGGCATATGTTTTATAACTTGCAATTCAAGCATCTCGTTTAGAGCATGTTTTGTTGCAGCTCCTAAACAGTATTGTATCCCCTGTATTATTTTTCTCTCTAATGGCATACATACATTCCAGTTATATCTTATGTGATTTGCTGTAACTAGTTATTTAAAACAATGATATGCAAAGGCAGCATCCTGTTTGTTTTAGGTAAATTATCTCTACCTCTACATAACCTTGGTAGCTGCCTCTACTCGAGACTCCTTTTATGCCTTCAAGTTTGAATTTTCAACAAAAAATGCCAATGGGAAAGACAATTCTTTCTGATAAATTCTGCTGGGACATCTGCATCTTTCTTTGGGGCAGGGGGATCAATCTTGTCTATTTTTCACACTACCTAAATTGTCTAAAAGTACTCACAAAGATAAGAACTTAATTAAAAGCTCTTAAATAAAACATAGAAAAAAATCTTTGTGACTTTGGGGTAAAGTAATAAATTCTTAGAACAAAAAATAGCACAAACCACTAAAAGACCATCAAAATTGAAAACCTTTTCTTATCAAAAGATTAGGAGAGCTGAGGAGATGGCTCGGTGGGTAAAGTGTTTGACATACAAGCCTGAAGGTCTGAGATCAATCCACAGAACTATATAAACAGCTCAGAGGGGTTAAAAACAAAGCAAAGCAAAGCAAAACAAAACAAAACCTTGTAATCTCAACCCTAGTTTAAAGGTCCTAGCAAAAGACCATATCTTAAGAAGAATTCAAATAAGAAGGAAGGAAGNGAAAAAGAAAAAAGTAAAATTGTATTGACAAAAGGCAGATCAGCAGCTGCTTGGATTAGCTAGGATAGAAGAGGGACTAGTTAGGGGCTTTATAGTTATAAAAGAACACAAAGTTATTTTCTATCAATGAAAGAGATGTGGATCATTGTGGCCAATGCTTAATTGTATATATTTACAAACATTCTAAATAGTTACGTTATTTTATTATATGTAAATTATATGTCAATAAATCCATAAACTATTTAGAACTTCTTGAAATTGCTCTTTGCAAAAATCCTATTTAATCACTAGCACTGGTAGTAGGTAAGAATTCAACTTTATTCAGAGAGAGAGCTAAACTTTGCTCTTGGTTTCTGGGAGTTACTCTCTTAGAGGAGTGCCTTTGTTTAATTGGATCTTGGGTCATAACACACAGCCATACAATATAATTTATGATGAGGGCAAATACTGTAGAACCCCTACAGTATCTAGATTATTCTAGAAAGACCAACATCCTTGTGCAGACGAGGAATCTGGGATCAGATGGTATCCATGTGACCTGTGTGGAGAGCTAAAGACCAAGTCATCCATACCTTAAAGACAATGAGATGGTAAGCACCAGGCTTGAGGTGAGCTTCCCATCCGCCCATGCTCTGTATCTTACACACCACTGCCAGCAAGTGCTGTGCTCCAACTGCGCCTTACTTCCTTCTGTCCACAGATAAGAACAATGGACTCCTTTTCTTGGCTCACCCATATCCCCTGTGTGGAATATGCTGGAAGCATGTTTGTGACTTTTGTGAGTTCTGGCATGTTCTTGAGCCCAAGACTAATTACTGAGCTCTGCACCCACATCTGGATGTGGCTGTGGATGGATGTGTATGGACGTGTGTGAGTATATATGGATGTGTATGGATCGTCATGGAACAACTGCATGCCTCTAAGCTCCCCTGGTGCCCTCAATGCAGACCCACATACATGCACGGACAGGTGTAAAACCATGTCTGTGAAACTCCAAGTTGAAGTGATTAACCCAATATGTTACAAAGGTCTCTCAAAACCTTCTTAAAAAAATGTTTATGGTGCCGGTTACCCCGGAACCAACAGGTCAAGCTTGCACCCCAACTGCCTAACGTGGACATGGCAAGTGTAGGCCCTAGTCCTGCATAAAGGGAAGTAATTGCCCTGCCTGGCTGATCTGCATTCATGCCACCTAATCCTGCTAAGAAGCTCAAACCTTTCCTAATTAGAATCTGTAAACTGTTCCATTTCCACCTCTTGCATTCCCTAAAGATGAATACTCACTCACACACACACACACACACACCACACACACACACACACACACACACACACACACACACACACTTGGTGTCCTTCACAGGCTGCTAGCAGTATTAGCAGTATTAGCAGTCACAGCAAGTATTGTGACAGTGGGCAGAATCTCACTAGAACTTACTTTTTCTTTTTTTAATTTAAGCTAAGAAATAATGGCATCACAAAATATAACAAAAATTATTTTCCAAATATGCCTCCAAAAACTTGTCTTCTGAAAATTTAGATTTTCCAACTTCTAATGTTTTGTTATGAGAGAAAATGAGTGGGGACCTTGCATAAATGATAGAGCAAATTTCAATTTGATCATAAGAGTTACCACTTCTGAATGCGGATGATGTCTGTGGTATAGGAGTCTACAAATGCAGGTTCATTTGAGGTCTCCATCTAGGGTGCTTCTTCCCACTAGGAGAGAGAGGCAGCAAGCTAAGGTTGACAGCTACAAGCATCCTGATGGGAGAATGGGGTTGGTGATTTCCTTCAAAGCAAAGGAAAATGCTCAAAACTGAGACCTTCTCACAGACTAAGACTATATCTACCTATTTACAGGAACTGTGAAAGCAAGTAGGTGAGCTGCCGGATTGCTCTGAAGAGCTCTGTGAAGCTCCAGCTCCTGTACAATGCATAACGTGCTACATCTCACCTTCAAGCTTCAATGTCCAGGGATAGCTAGAAGTTCCCTCCCATATAGACCAGTCCTCACCCTGCATTAGCCTGGCCTGCAGGAACACCAACCTGACAGACTGCAAACCTTGAACTGAACCCCACCCTATGAAGCTGGGGCTCTACATCTGACTAAAATGACCCCGACCTAAGACCTCCTCCATCTCTGCCTGAGGCTCTTTAACCTACAGCCAAGAAGCTGCCCTGAAGGAAGGCTCATGATGGAAAGGCTTTCACTGGAACAAGGGATCATGAGCCACAGATACAGGTTCATGTTAGGCACTGAAAAATGACTCCTTGCGTAATAAGCAAGGAAACAAAACATGAGTCTTCAAGCCACATAGAACTGAATTCCTGGCAGGAGGATACGGAGGGACGATGACCCACTCCCCAGATCTGCAAGAAGACTCTGCAGCACAGACAAGGCTTTGAGTCTAGCCCAGGGATCCAGCAAAGCGACCGGCTTCTGCTTTATAGAACCCCATTGCTTTCCGTCACCAGGCTACAGCATTCTGCTGCAACAGCAATAAGTAAGCTCAAACAATGGCGTTTCTGGTCCTCCACCCAGCTGTCCCACTTTCCTCTCTTCAGCAGCTGTGATAGGCGTGGATAAGCACACTACATCTCACCCAGGACAGCAGCCACAAGGTGTCAATGGCTAGCACTCATACAGGATGGCGCTCCTGCCATTGTTCACGCCTGCATTTGTCTTCTTCGATAAAATAGGAGCTCTTCAAGGATAGGGACTATGAATGCCTCTGTTGTTAATTTAATGCACACAATATGTGTTAAAGAAATAACTTAGAGAAAATAAAATCTACCCACTGTTCAACAACAGCATTAATATTTCCATGTCATTCTATTACTGACTTGTACATTCATACAAATATCTAAAAAAATTGGCTTCTGTGCATTATAAAATTGGTATTTTTCCCTTAATAGCGTACTTGGGCATTCCATGTACAGGGGCAGCCCCATCTCTACTTGGGGCTACTGGGTCTCAGGCCTGTTCTCCTATTGTAAGTTCCTGAGCTCTAAAACACCCCTTTGCAACACTTCCTTTAGCTATAGCCTCTATGATTGCATGATTTTATGAAGTTCTACTTTTTTTTTAAAACCAGCTTACAATTTCCACAGAATAAGAAATTACATCTATGTAGCTCAAGAGTATATGGAAAGTTTAAACACCTGGATTTAGACTCTGAGAAAAAAAAAAGAAAAAAGAAAAAGAAAAAAAACAGAAAAGGAATTTACCAGTGAATAATTGAATTGAACGGAATGTCCCTTTTAATCCAGACATTAAGGCTACTTCCTATTTTATTATCACTAGAAGTAGCTCATAACACACAATTTATTTTCAATGAATGTAGGCCAAAGACTAAATAAAATAACTAGAATTTTTTAAAAGAAATTGTTTTTATTTATTTATTTATTTATTTAGCATGTTTTGTCTTTGTGCGTGTCTGCACATCAGAAGAGGGAATTCCATGGGACTACAGGTATAGATGGATGTGACCTGCCATGTAGGTGCTGGGAATTAAACTCAGGCCCTCTGGAAGAGCAGTCCTTAATTGCAGAGCCATCTCTCTAGCCCCAAAGAGGAAAAACAAAAAAACCAAAAAAACTGGCAGTGGTGAGGCAGATCAGATGGACACAGGGTCTCTCTAATAGTTATGGCTGACCTGGAACTCACAGAGCTCTGCATGCCTCTGCCTCCTACATGCTAGGATTAAGGGCTTGTGCCACTATGTCCAGCCTGAATTTTCAGGAATGGTGAATAAAAGCCCTTGAGTGCACAGCAATCTAGGTCAAGTCAGCAGGGAGAAGGAAAGTGCTAGCTCTAGGCACAAAGCGCTGCACCTAGACATAAGGAATCTTAGACACCCTTTTTTTTTTTTTTTAAATCAACTTTTACCTGTAATTTTTTTTCCTTTTTCAAACAGGGCCAAGGATTTTCAGTGAACAAGATTTGAAAACTCTTGATAGATTTTCCCAAAGAGATGTAAATTACTCCAGGGAAAAGGCACACAACTATAATCCCAGAACTCGAGAGGCTGAGACTATACAGCAAGACTATCTCAGAAACAAAGCAAACATTCTCTGGAGAATGGAAGACTGTATGAAGTATAGCCCCAGCAAGCACAGCAATCATCCAATGAATAAACACATCCTACCCAGTAGGATACAGGGATTACTAACTCCCCCCATAACCCTTTACAAGTTCATGCACTGAGAAGGGGTAATAGGGTAGATGATGCAGACCTCTAACGTTTTAGGAAAACCAGTGGTCATAAGAGTCAACAACAAAAAAAACAAACAAACAAAAAAAACCTGTAACATTTCTCCAAAATAAGGCCATTACTCATGAAACAGTAAACCAAAACTCTTAAGTATGAAATAAAAATAATATGGTTCATCACCTCAGTTCACATTCTCTCACCAACAGAAAAAGAATTTAATTTGTGCTTGCTTTCAAGTTCTTTAAAGCCTTATAGACCTGGTCTCTCTCAAGGTCTCCTAGTTTATGACGTTACATGACCTGTTTCTTTCCATGCTCCCTTTAGATGTGGAGAGGAATCTCCAGAAGGAAAAGGGTACAAAGCTAAAATCACTGTATGCTCACAGGACCTGGACACTAGACAGAAGATGAGTCTCTATTAGCCTTGGTCTCTGCACATGTTTGCCTAACCATACACAGACCAGACAGACAGACAGACAGATAGAATGTCCCTGTACTGTCATATTCAGAATTGTTTTTCTTACTATTCTCTGAACAACACAGTGTAATAGCTCCTTACTCAGTACAGCTATTATAAATAATTGATAGATGGTCAAGATAATAAGGACATGTGCAGCTTATAAGTGAATACTCTGCCGTTTATAAGAAGAATGTAAACAGAACCAGTTTTAGTATGTGCAAGAGTGTATGTACTAGAACAATTCCATCGGGGATATAGAGAAATATGTTTACATGTCTCCATCAAGTTACTTATGTTTCTTAGATGCAAGGTCTTTTACTCATATAATAAATGAATTCAATGATCTCAAGGTCCCTTGTAAGTACACACATGGTAAGCTGCTAGCTTACAGTGAAAATAAATACAACCAAGAAGGTAATTCCTTGCATTCTGGTTGTTTTTATTCCATTTCCTATAATATTATGCAAAAAAATAAAATCTGAAGAAGGCACCAAGTAAGATGTTCTTCTTATTGATGTGACCATATTGACAATTCACAAATAGATGCCATCCCCCTCCTCAGACCTTTAACTTCTTGTACGCTGTTAACACAGATTGTCTCAAATCTGAGAGGCGACTGGGGGGCCTGTAACTAGAACTTTAAATAGCTTCTTTAGAGAAAAGACTGAAAGATTAAAAAAAAAAAAAACACATCTTCAGAACCTATAAAAGAAATCAATACTAGCAAGAAAGATACACTGGGGAAATTTCTTAGAGTATCAAAGCAAGTTGACACTAAGCAAGATCATGTGTAGGAAGGAGGGCAAAGTTTTCACAACTACCTCAATCGGAACATGCCCCCTGCCCTACACTAAGAGCTGCTGCCCCCCTGCCACACCCTCTCTTCTGGGCACTCAGGACCTGAGAATATTTGTTCTGGAAGCACCAAGCCCTCCCCACCACCTCAAGCCTCCTCACAGAGGCCAGCAAAGTGAGACCCCTTGTCTCAGTATCTGACAAAAGCTGATGCATCCTGCTGTGCCCACACTGACATGCTCTAGACCAGCACTCCTGCCTGCCCATGTTTCTCTTCCCAGCACATATCCCACAATGAAGTGATAACACTGACCATTTGGCCATTGCCAGAGGCCTAAGCAACAGAGCAGCCTGCAAGGCTAATATCCTACTCTTTTTAATAATAATGATAGCAATAACTTTCAAATACATTCTTAGGATGCTTATATGCTATAGATCAAAAAACCATGGACCAAATTAGAACATGTAGGTCTATTTTTGGAGTTGCAAATCAGTTCACTACCCACTCCCTATAATCAAAAGTCTGGCTCTAAGCCCAACCCAGGATGTGTAGTATCATCATGATAGCTTAGCTACAAGGTAAGTCACTCTCTGTTCACAAGTGCTTGGCAGGCTGTTATTAGATAAATAATCTCACATTGTAGAACTCCATGGTTCTATAACAGATAATTTTATCTGAATTGATCCAAACTTATCTGATTTTGCTTCTATGCAGGATAGTCTTAGTTTCTTAATCATGCAATTCAGACATGAATTTAATTCCATCTTAAGTTGAGGCTTTCCTGGATCTCATAAACACCATGGGGCAGTTCTCTGTGCAACATTGTTTCTATAAAAAATACACTATCAAGTGCAAAGTATTACTAGAAGGGGAAAAAAACATTATAACTAGGAGGGTAAAACATAGATTTTGCTTTAATAATAAGAAAATTCTTATAGTCGTCTTGGCACATTTGGTTAAAATAAAACAGATCTGTTCCCCTCGCCCATCTTTCTCCTGACTCTCTTCCTTCCATGAGAATTACAAGTAAGTAAGTCCTCATCAAGGAAGAGACATACTCAGATCTAAGAGCTACAAAAACATGTTGCTTTCTGGAACACAGAGCGTAGAACAACACCATATAAGGTCCAAGAGGTCTCTCTTAACCCTGACACTTTTGTTCATGTCCTTATGAAATTCTCTTTTACTTGAGTTTGAGTGGGACCTAAAATTTGTGCCTCACCAGCAGAAAGATGGCAAAGATGACATCCATCACTTCCACAATTGCAGCACCGAGTGTAATTTTCACAGCAAGCATAAGTATACTACATAGAGGTGTAACTTCCATTGTTCTAGAAGATTCTCTAGATGCTGTTCATTGGTTCTGGTGGAGTAAACTGCCACCACAGCAACCTACATCTAAACTTCTGAACCATCAGACACTGACATGACAAATGTGTCTTGCTTTAAGCCACTAAATTTATAATACTGTTACCTAGCAACCAGTAATTAAAAGATAGATGAGAAACACAATATAATTAGGGAGCTAACTGAAGGCAATAGAATAACCAGTGTTAGACAGGAAAGTTCAGGCAATCACAGTAAAGGAAGCTTACTTCAGGATAGGGTTATTTTGTAACACTTCACAAAAAGGTCAGCTATGAGACCTGGCATAAGTGTTTCAAAGATTCAGATAAGCACACAGGCAGAAGCAACAGCACAGAAGTGGAATCAATCAAATGCCACGGTAATAATACCATACTGAGGAACAGTGGGAGAGGACTGGGTAGGTGAAATGGGTCCAGCTCTCTAAAGACCTACAAGGGCAGGGGCTGAGTGGGCTCATCTTTGACACTATAGACCACAGCAGGAAAGCAAAGGCTCTTGAAGAGGAAAATGGCAAAATAAAAGCCCCATTTTCAAGAACTTAATCCTATCACAGTAGAAAGGACAGAGCTGATTACAGATAAGAAGACCAAGAATAGATATGCTAAGTACAATAGTTGTCATGAGAGGCTAACAAGTGGGGAAGAGGGGGCTTCACACATATTAATAACCAAAAGCATACAAATTAAAACTATAAAGCACTATTCTGTGGCTTATCAAATTAGTAAAGAATAAAAACTAATAATACTGGCTAAGATAAAGCAATCTCAGACACTGTTGGTGGGAATGTAAATGCAACAGTCTTTATGGAAAGCCATTCAGAAATATGCATTAATAATCTTAAAATATTCAGATCCTCAAGCCCACTAATTCACTCCCTATAGTGAATTTATTTACTCATTCAGCAACCACTGAATGGATTGCCTGCTTTAGTCCTGACACTGTGCTGGGCTCTAAGGAGTCAACGCTGAAAAGAACAGACCCCATCGCCTTCATGGCATTTAGTTGAGCCACCCCTCTGACAAATTATTAAAAGAAGAAAAAAGGATACTTATTTATATTACAGGCCACAAGGAGAGTGTACTTTTAAATTGTTTGTTAGAATTGTGATGGGTGCCTCTTTCATTCCTAGGCAGAATGTCAGACTCACAGTTTAATTTGTAAATCCAAAGACAGCTTCTCTGTGAAGTGACCTTTGTGGTGAGAGATGAAGGTTGAGTAGAATTTAGCCATGTTAAGAATGGGAAGGGGAAAAGATTCTAAAAGAAGAAATAAAACTCATGAAGGGGTTTAGAGGGTTTGTTGCTGCATTATTCAACAAATGCATGTGAAGGTCAAATGAGGACCAGGCATTGCAATACGGGCTTGGGACGAGGGTTAGGAGAAAGAATCCAGGCGTCAGCCCATGACACAGGTGTGAGAGGACTGCATCAGCTGTGCAAGGACCCAGAGTGAAGCCATGAGGACAAGGGATGACTACAGACAGAGGCAGCCAGTACACATGACAGGACAAGAGAAGAGGATCTGCTAAGCTAAGGCAGACAAAGAACTAAGTTCAAATATGTAGACTTTGATATCCACAATTCTACCAGTCCTACAAATCAATACCATCCATAGAGATACTTGGCTAGATTATACTGAACAGGTAATAGTGCAGAGGAGATCAAGTGTAGGCCAAAAATATGGGGTGGCACACACCTTCAAATCCCAGCACTGGGGAGGATAAGGCAGGTGGATCTCAGTGATTTCAAGGCCATCCGGGTCTACATTAAGAGTTTCAGGACAGCCCATGCTACACAGTGAGACCATGTCTCAAAACAAACAAACAAACAAGAAGCATTAAAAAGTGCACAAAAATGCATGTTCAATATGTGTACATAAGTTAAGAAAAAAAACTACTTGGAAAACAATTCTCCCCACAGTTAAACACAAATGGCTTTTGACTAAGGTAGATATTCAGAAAAAAAGTGACTCTTTTCTCAGAATGATGTTTAATTTCTGATTGCCAGAGGCCAACATGTATATAAACTAGCCAGAAGATTTGGTGAACAACACAGGGTTAAATATGGTGAGTCAGACCTGCACATCTTATGGTAAATACATGTGCAAAGGACAGTGGACTAAAGCAAGAAACTCTCTCTTTCCTATGCCCTCAGTTGATAGTACCATATATTTGGTTCATTTTAATAGCACTGGGTATGTTAACATCTTATGGCACAGGTGCTATCTAATAAGATAAATTGAAGCTATTCAACTTCTACATAGCCAAAATTATTTCAAAATTTAAAAAGTCCACAAAAAGGATAGGAGTATTTTCGGTATAAAAACTGACCCAGGGTCTAAACCATGTTAAATTCATGAGAAACATACATGAAACAATTTTCTAAAGTGCTGAGACACATTGTCCACTTCTCTCAAGGGATATAGGATATAGATGCACTTCAGAAAATGACAGGGTTGAAAACTAGATATAGTCTCATAATCAAACTCAATTTAACATTGAGAAAATGGTTATAAGAGTAGAAGACATGGTTTTCAGGCTAAAGTCTAAACATAATCCAGGGATAGAATAACCATTTGTTAAATTAGAAATGACGATAAGAGTACTTTATCTAATTGACAAATATGAAGGGCAAGATGTTAATTACATAACATACTTTGTAATTTACATGATTGTTATGGTTTTGTTCATTTTATGTCTGGGAGAAGAGTGTTTTGTTTTGTTTTGTTTTATTGGATTATTGGACAAAAAAGATAAGGTGTAGGGGTGATTCTTAGGCTAAGGTCCTATTCCCCAATTGGTTCTTGATCTATTAGTAAAGAAGCCATGGGACAACTTCTGAGAGGAAGGAATAGGCAGGACTTCTGGGGTCCCCACAGGCAAGAGACAGACACAGGAGAGAGAGGAAGGGAGAGTTTGCCACGCAGTCATGTGAGATCTTGGGCAGAGCGCCCACTGGCCGTTTTTACAGGTAGGAAGTTAGGGATGTTGAGCTGGGACTAAAGGTAACTTAGCAACTAAAGCGAAGACAGAGCTGAGAGTATCGGGAGGGCACGCTAGCCATGGGAGTTTAATCATGTCCAGCAATTGAGCCAATAAGGCAAGCTGAAATTGAACAATGTGTATCTGGATTTTTTTTATCCATGAGTTCAAGGGAATCTGGGTGGGGGCCGGTATCACAGCCAGTTCCTGGACCTTAGGCAGAGTAGCAAAAGCCATAGGCAACAAGATGCTCACAGGCTGTGCTGGGTCCTCCACTACCCACCACCCACAGGCCTTGGTGGTCACCTCAAAGTAACAAAGTAGATAAGCCTTTATTACTCCTGCCTTGTAGAGGGATAAATGCTTGTCAACTCTGGGAAGCTATGTACATACTCCTTGTTGTTACTTAGAACTTTGTTAATTTGACCTGCACGATCTCTTCTTCATTAGAGGGAGGACTGTCTCTAAGAAAATAATAACTAAAGCCGGGCGTGGTGGCGCACGCCTTTAATCCCAGCACTCGGGAGGCAGAGGCAGGCGGATTTCTGAGTTCAAGGCCAGCCTGGTCTACAAAGTGAGTTCCAGGACAGCCGGGGCTATACAGAGAAACCCTGTCTCGAAAAAAACCAAAAAAAAAAAAAAAAAAGAAAATAATAACTAATCAAAGTTCTTCAAGTTCATAAAATCATCAAATTTATCTTATACAAAAGGGCCCCAAGATTTAACCAAGAGAATCACAAAATCACAAGCTGTTACAATCTATTCTGACATTCCCTGAGAAAGTATACTAGACTAATTAACCTTGTTATTGTACAATTAGTTTTATTAATTCTGAAGACCTGGTTTGCCTTGATATAAAATAATGAAATTTGATGGTATACACACTCATGGCCTGAAAAGTCATTCAGCAATCATACATACGACGTGTTTACTGGATGAAATGCATCTTCCTGTTGATATTAGAAATAAAATAATAACTCCTGAAGAGTAAGGACAATTACGGTCAGGAATTTCATGACATCCTAAAGATGAATACTGAGAGCCCAAAATAATTATCTCAGTCTGTAGCTTTTACAGAACTGGAAAGACTTAAATACTTGCGTCACAAAATACTATATAAGTTACTTTATAACTTTAAGGCTTTGATATCCATATAGTAGGAAGTCAGAACGTAATTTATATTGGAATTCTGTTTCTTATAATGAAATAAAAGAATTCTTCCTCTTGTATTGGATTCCCGATTACCTTTCTGTCTTGTGTTTTCACTGTGGAAGGTGATTTTGATGTTCCACCGGAGAAATTGGTCCGTCAATTCATACAAAGGACTTCTTACATAAACAATTTACTTTCGTGCAGTGATTAAATACCCCATTAAAAAAAACAAAAAACCAAAAAATTGCTGTATAGGAAGTATATGAAAATATCCCGTAGACACTAACTTTAAGGTACAAAGAGAATCGTGCCATCCCGTGCTTCCCCCAAGCTTCCAGACAGTTCACCATGCAAGAGTCTACTCACTTCCGGTTGGTATGGTCCAGACCACTGTTCGGTATTGCTTCCAGTTTTGCATTTCTCTGCCCACAGATATTTCCATAGCTGTCGTATCCTGACACTAGTCTTGCTGCTGCACCTGTTGCTACTGAAAAGCCACAAATAAATCCCTAGAAAAAAAACAGAAAAAAAAACACACACAAATAAACCATTTCAACAGCAACAGTCACCACTTGATATGATAATGATTTTCTTTTGTCTGCTGAAGGGAACAAAGAGCTATATTCCCTTCTAGCAAACACTATTACACTCTTTTCCCTGGTCTGCATAGGAACAGCATGAAGTCCACAGGGGAATACCATTTGCTACTGGAAGAAAACAAATCCCAATCTTCCACACCTTGGGATCGCCTTTGCATTTTGTGACATTCCTGGAAGTGCCTCCATTTTGAAGACCTCCTCTGAACTAGGCTGCATTCAGGGAGTTTATCATACATTCTCTACGTCTCCTGGAGAGGTTTGAGTAAGTCAACCAGAGTCACAGAAGCTAGTGAAGAGCACTATGGAGCATCCCAGCCAGCTGTGGTCATTCTGCAGTTGACTTGGTCATAAAGGGGATCTAGTAAACAAACAACATAGGATAAATGGGGTTAAAACCCCAAGAACAACAGCATGTGAGGTCTGAATCATTATGACTTCTGTGAGCACAACCCTTTGTCCTTCCTGCAACAAAGCTGTATAAGTCCCAAGACTTACATCATGAAGCTCGTTCTTAATACTGGAGAGTAGAGAGAGGTAAGGAGACACTGGCTTCCCATACTGCAAAGGTCACTTATTTCATGGGAATGTACTTCACCCAGGTCCCAAAGGCAAGTCCCCAGACACTGGGGACTACACTGTGCTGGCTAACTCAGACAGGGGCTGGTCACAGTAAAGCAAGAGAAGCCAGCAATCCACCACAGCCCACTGGGAATAGGAAAAGCAAGACCCGTGATGGCTGATAATGGCTCTACTAGGGATGGGGTGTAATGGGACTCTCTCCTAGTCAGAGAGAGGACCAGTTTCTACTCTCTTTAGTGAGACGGCCACCAGCCATTCTTATCTAAATGATGCTGCAGGATCTCAGGCTGCAGAAGCACATGATACAGTCTCATGCTATTCCTCAGAGGAAAGCATTTTTCCCTTTCCAAATCCTTACCTAAAAAGTCTAAAAAATTCTAACAACTCTTTTATTTCTTGATAGCTCTTCTGACTTTCATTGTACAGGTAATGAGAGATGATAGCACAGCTCTGTTCCATAGAAACTTCTAAAAGCCCTCTGTGAGAAAGTGGACTCAGAACAGAAGCCATGCCCAATTTCCTAGTCTCTGATCAATTCCCGACCTCAACCGACTCACCTGACGAGTGGGCATAAAGCAAGGAGAGCCCCTGGAGCTGGGGTAAGGCTTGAACGGCACTATCGTAAGAGCTTAGTCAACAGCTATAGACTGTTATCAGAAACCAGAGCATGTATAGGAGAGAGACTCTGGCCTTTGGAGTTATACACTCTTGTGTTGTCAATGGGACACAGATGACTCCATTTTCTACGAGTACAACTTTAGTCAAACTTGCTCAAGCCTAAGTTTCCCCTTCCACTAACTGAGATTACAATCCCTTAATGCAAAGGCTGTTGTTGTAGGACATACTGGAGACAATAATGAGAGGTGCATGCCTCAGTCAGTGCTAGTGCCTTACCCCTCAAAGCATCAGCTGAGTTGCCCGCACTGACCCTAGGGGCAGCTGGATCATTTGAGTTCACTCCCCTGCTGCCCTGCTCCCTTTCTTCTCCTCTATACACCGAAAAAAGCTGAGTCCACTGAGGATGTCAAGTCAATGCTAAGTGACACTTAGCACTGTTCTATCAAGAATTTGTCATAACAACAGAAGGGTACTAAGAAAGATCATGGAGTAACACAGGTTAAATGAGATCAGTGTCTGGACTCTCCCCTACACTTAGCACCTGGGTACCTTTGATCCAAGCACCAACTCACACTCTGCTCTCTTCATCTCTAACGCTGAGTGTGTCTATTCTCAGCATAATGATAGAGCTAAAGGAGATAACACAGATCCAGTCCCTGGCTAAGTATCTGCTACCTGGCAGCTGACCAATACATAGAAGCTGTCAGTAGTAAATATGAATGCTAAGTTTGGCCTGCAGAGGCTGACATCAGTACCAAGAAGTGACAAAACCGCTCCATTTGTTACCTATGGCAGAACAGACAAAATTTTGCGGGGGGTGGGAGGGTGCAAAAAAAATGAGTAATAATGCTGGTATTTTTTGTTATTATACAAAAAACTTTCAGATCACAAGCTTCTTTACTAGTCTAGAGCAGCAAAATGTTCAACTAGAAAGTTACGTTTGTTTCTCTTTCGTTTATAGTTTTTCTTCTTATATTTGATAGGAACATTGTTATAGACTCCTTTAGATGGTTTCTGATTTCCCCTCCTGATTTCTTTTTATAAGGGTTCCACATGAAGTTCCACATGACAGGTTTCCTACTCTTTACTGTACGCCACCTCACTTCCCTCTCAAGCATGACTTGTATAAATTATAAGTGTTACATATGTATGCTAAAATGAGACACTGTCATATTTTCACACAGGTCATTTAAAGTTCTTAGAAGCTTCCAGAAGCACTACAGCAGAGAGTGTGAAAAACTGCAAGGGTGGGGTAACAGATAATAAGGGGTAAGAAACCAGGACTCTTATCCTAAGGACTTCCCACTTGGTTCAAGCACTGATGAAGACCGAGGAGGCCAAATCTAATCAAAGTTCCCACCTCTTTAAAAAGAAAAACACAAAAATCCAAATACAGGCAATGATATAATTTCAGAAGAGAGAAAGAACCCACAGTACATGAAATTAAAACAGGGTGGTGGAAAGCACTCAGAATACATTCAATACTTCAATGGCTTTACAGATAGAGGAGGGAAAAGGCACCCAGCAGAAGGAAACCACACCACAGACGGGAACGCTTGGGAGAAGAAAGGCTTGGCAATGTGGAGCAAAACACAGCCACTGCTACTGGAAGGGAACTGTGATGAAAACATTCAAGCTTTTGAAGGGCTTTGGGGGGTGCTAGCCTGAGGGGATGAAGAGGCGCAGCAGATGGACCACTTGTAAACTGGGCCGGCTATAAGCAGATAAAGGCACAGGGCTGAGGGATGGGGTGACGACAAGACCTGGGTGCTGGTTACAAAGGGATGGGGTGACACAAGACCTGGGTGCTGGTTACAAATGAGAGGAGAACAACTGGCAATAAGAAACTCTGCTGATCCCTGACACAGGGCTAACGTTACTTAAGTAAGATTTTTGCTTAGACTTGCGCACCATCAGGATACACTTTCTGTCTGATTTTCACGCCCACATTTTAACTAAGCAACTGAGCAGAGCAGATGGTCTTCACTAGGTGGGGGGCTGGGAGTTCAACAAACACCTGAGGTGAGGAGGCAGATGTGAATACCCCCAAAATAGTGAATGGGGGATGAGTGGTGGTTCATGGCCACACATCTGCCTAGCTCTTCCTCAAGCACCACACATCATAGCTGGCAATCTGGGTGGGTTGGTCTCCCCAAAATCACACTTTTAAAGCAGTGGGATAATACTTGATTTCTGTTCCTCCTCTTCCAAAAATCCTGCAACTGGGAGGGATATCTGGATCTAACGGCTAAAGTCTGATTAGAAGTTCTGGCACAAAAGCACACTTAACGGAAACAAAGCTTTTGTCAGTACACTGAACTTGCAGATTCCGTTCAAGTTTAACAGAATGCATTGCTTTAAGAGGAAGAAAAACAGTGTTTGACAAGTCTCAGAAACGTCTGCGCAATAAGCATTATTTTAGTATATGCAGAGGCAAAACATACCATAAAGGAACCAGAATATTCTTAAAGGAAAAGAAAACACGGGACGCAGAGGGATGGAAATCCAAATCTAAGACTCAGTTTCACAGACAGAGACAGAGAAAGGAAGAAAAGGAAGACAAACAGCCACAAAGCCAGAAAAGGAACAGAGACCTGATCCTGCCTTTGGCACTAACAGGCCTCAGAAAATGAATGCTCTGGCCTGTGGTCTTCCTAGTGTAGAAGACTAAACTAAAGTCTTTTCCAAGCTCTTCCACATCCCAAATTCTACCTATAGAAAAGTGAATGAGGGGAGGGAGGGGAACTTAAAGGTCTAATTGCAGAGAGAATATAAAATACACTTGGTTTACTACAGTGATAAGAGAAAAGCAGATTTATTTATTTAGCTGAACTGTATACTTTAAAATTGTTAAAGTGGTACTGTACATAGCAGCACGGGCCTGCAGTCTCAGGTTCTGTCACTCTGGAGTTGAGGCAGGAAGACTGTGGAATGTAAGGCCAGCCTAGACTACACAGATGATCCTGTCTCAAAAGTAAAAGAAAAAGCAAAATTAAATAAAATGGTAAAGTATATGCTACATGCCTTTTTACCACTATTTTTAAAAAGAACAGAAAAGAAAATGAACTTAACAAAATCTGGTAGTCACCTGGGCCAAAATCCCTCTGGTAAATTTCTACAGTCTTTTACTCTATGATCCTGGCAGAGAACATCCAACAGGGAACTCAGCACTACACTGACTCTCTCACAAGCTCACCCACACTTCGGATGCTTGCTGGAGACATCATGCCCTGAGAACTACACTGATGCTAGAGAATTAGGAAGGTCCCTAAAGCAGAACCTATCCAGCAGCTCCCAAATCCAGCTCGGACTCAGACCTACCTCCAAAATTCCAACCTTGCATTCAAGATGGTGTATTCTTAGGAAACTCTCCATGTCCCTAAGCCACACTCTTTGTCCACACTTCCTCAGTCACCGTGCTTCCCTGTACACCCTGTCTCCATCTGGAGCAACAGTGTCTGCAGGCTGCATGTGGAGACCTGGAGTAAGAGGGCTCTTTGTTCTCCTTCTTGAATGCCGCCCCGCTCTGCCCCTTCAAGCTCCAGAAGTCCATGTCAAGAAAGAAGTATGGCCAAGATGTTCAGTCAGTCTAAGACACCAGCTGGAAAACACGTTAACTCTGTTCCATAGCTCCATGTCTTAGACAAAAACATCTTCTGTTGTTCTTCACTCCAGGTAACAAGGTGATTCTATCAAGACCTTCTTCCTCCTGGGACTAAGGCTGCCACTGTAAAATCTTAGTTCACTTATTGAAAATAGCTGTGTATTGGTTTCCTGAATCTGTAAAACGTGAGATGTGATCAATAGAGTGTACACTTCTATGCGAGACAGAAATATCTTTCTATATGTCCAATCACTACCCTACAGTAAGCAGATGATTCACGTGCACTGGGGACACTCCTCTTATCCCTGCCTTTTTGTGGTAAGCTCATCTCCCATCTCAAGACCCTCTTTTCATACATATTTCCACAAGAGGACCAGGCCCTTTAGCTGCCCCAAGTCACTTTTACCAAGCATAAAATTTGGGTTTAGGAAGCATAAAAATAGGTGCCTATTCCTGGTAAGTACTGAAACCATAATTTCCCAACCTAAGAGAAATGGGTTAGGATATAAACTGAAAGGTCCTACCCAGAGTCACTAGAGCAAAAACCTCAGTCATGCTGACTGGACTCTCAGTGCTGCCCATGATAGCCACAGATAAACATTACCACAGTAAATGTCCCCAATCCTGCTTACCACTGTAACCACTGGTAAACTTACCACTGGTAAATGTTCCCAATCCTGCTTACCACTGTAACCACTGGCAAATGTTATTGATCCTCCTTACCAAGGTAACAAGTGGTAAGTTATCATTGGTAGAAGTTACTAATCCTACTTACTGCTGTAGCAACTGGTAAATGTTACTGACCTGCTTCTTTACATCTCTTTTTCTAAGTGCTACATTTTGAGTTTCTCACCACTCATTTGGACTGTTGTCCTAGTCTCCAAAGTGTTCTCCCTACAATGTCTTCTACCTTCTAAGTTGCCTTTAACATTAAAACCAGAGTCCCCCTTCTAGACTCCAGTTATGTCACAACTTTGCAAATCCTTTCTATGAAGCATCAGAGCACAGAGCAGAGTCTCCTCCACCTCAACTGATCACCAGCACCCCAGAGACTATGGCACAATTACTAACGGGTACTGAGAAGTGAAATTTCTAAACAAAAATTTCAGATGACTGTTTTGTACAGGTAGAATTGAGAACTGCTTGACTGTAACACAGGAATTTGGAAGTGCAAGGTTATGCCGGATACGATTAACATATCCTAGCAGAAGCAGGGTTGCAAGTTCCAGGCCAACAGAGACCAGACACGGTAGCACATGCCTGTAAACGCAGCACGCAGGAAGCTATGCCTAAAAGATTATGAATTAAAGCCCTGCCTGCCAATAAGATTTTGCACCCCCTCTTCTCAAGCATGAATGATGGCAGCTCAAGACAACTGATAACAATTTACTTTGAAAAACATTGTATGTTCTTGACAATTCAAGCAATAAAACCTTGTAACTAGAGAACAAATATTAAATCACAACAAGGTGATAGGCACGTGCAAATAAAAGATTCGTATGGGGGTGTATGGAAGAGAACAAGGTCTTAAAATACCCAAGAAGACACTATGCATCAGGCAATAAAGGAGATGAAGCTAAGGTCTGAACACCAGGCTACAAGCTAACTAGGAAACTGTCTATTAAAGAAGCAAGCAGGGCCAATCACTGAAAAGAACATGGAAAGATCCTATCTTTGCCACTTACTAGATAGGCTAACATTTAACATCACTATACCTTGTAGGATACATGGGCTTAACTCACTGGATAATTCAGAGAATTACACAGATTAACAATGTTCAACAAATGTTTGTTGAGTGTTTGTTTTAAAATTCCAGCTGGGGTCGGAAAGATGGCCCTGGTGGTTAAAAAGCATTTGTTGCTCTTGCAGAGGACCCAGGTTCAACTCCCAGCATCCATATGGGAGCTCCAACCCTCTTTAACTCAAGCTCCAGGAGACTTGACACCCTTCTGATTTCTGCCAGCACCAGGCCCACGTGTAGTACCCAAAATACGTGCAAGGAAAGCACACATAAATAAAATAAACTAATAAATGAAGAATTCTTTTAACATTAGTGAAGAACATTGTTCAAAAAATTAAAAGAATAAAAATGAATCCGGTTTACATGTTTCCTATCTGAAACCCTGAAAAATCTAAAATGCATCAAGATATGGAACTTTCTGAGCACCAACATGTAGAAAATTCCATGTGTGATTGCCTCTGATGAGCTGCAACCAAAACTACATAAAATTACCTGCAGTATATGGCTATAAGGTATATATGAAACATGAAGGAATTCTATGTTTAGACTTGGGTTCCGTCCCCAAGATACTTTACACATTATATGCTCCAATATTTCGATGTTAAAATTTTGTACTTCTTTGTACATGCTGCATGCATGCGCATGAAGTCACAGGGCAGCTTGAGAGAACCAGTTCTCTCTTTCCACCCTGTGAGTCCTGCAGACTATACTCATTCAGCAGGCTTGGCACAGGGCTCCTTTGCCCACTGAGCCTTCTCAATTGTTATCCAAATGTTTGGAATATGGTTTGCTCCGGAATGAAATTCAAACGGGGTGAATGAAAAACTATATAAAACAAAACCCAGAACCAGAAGCAAAACTATGAGCCTCAGCTACGCTTGTGAGATGGGCAGTAGAACTTTTAGATTCCTTCCATCTCTTCACTACTTGACATCAGTTCAAGTCCATGAGAAAGTAACCTATTTAAAGATTCACTCGAAAACAAATAATGCTGTGCCTATATTTAAAAGCACACACAGTGGGTCTTAATTACCATCGTGATGAAATCAACATTATATTAATTACCACTGCATTAAAACATTTCAGTAAACAGCTCCTAACGCTCAAGTAACTCCCAAATCAGTCTATTAACATTAATGATTGCACTTTCCTGGGCTATTTGAGCACAGAAAATCAAAAGCACCTTGGGTGGCATGGCACATGTTTTTAGAAACATAATTTTGAAGGTCAGTTGCTATTTGTCCTGGGGTTACAATGGGTGTGGAGAAGCTGTAGGCTGGCTCTTCATGAATATTCACCCATGATGGAATATCTGCTGTCATTCCACTAAAGTAAGCAAACTCTTCAACAATAGCTCATAAGGTCAGAGTTAGCATTTTGACCTTTCCGGTATATCCTAAATTTGGAGAAAGTGTATTTTTATCTTTAAAACAAATACTGCTTATTTTCCTGAACTTTTCATATCTCATTCAACTGTACTGTTTCCTTTTCCTCTGCTGGGGACTAGAACCTTGACTACAGCTGTGGCTACTAGCTTACATGATGGTATAAAGAGAGACAAGAATCTTGAAGACTTTTATTACAAACGAAAAGCAGTAAGTCCAAAAGGAACCTGTATAGAAAAGGCAGAAAGATATAGCTAAAAATCAACTTATAAGACCTGGGCTTCTGGAGACAGTGCGATTGCACTCTGAGTTAGAGACCAGGGGATGGAGAATGATGCGTTGTGAAGTTCCTCTGAAGAGAGAGAGGGTGATAGAAAGCACTGACCAATTGCAGAGCTGTTAAGCAGCTCTTCCACTCACTGCCACATGGCCTAAGGGTGGTCCTCTCAGCTTCCTCTGTAGGATTCATGCTTTAATCTATAAACTGGGGGTGACAAGCCAGATGAGTATTCCTAAGCCCTTCAAAGCTCCAAGCACCAGTTAGTGCTAAAGCAGCTATATGTCTATTATTTTGGAGCCTAGCACCTGGCAGCAACCACAGCCATGAATGCCAAATTCTGGCAAGGCAGAGTAGGTGAGCCACAAACCCAGCACTCTGCAGAGACTCATCTTCTCTACCAAGTAGGGAATTGGCAGCTGTCTTGCCTGCCATCAGAGAGATGCTACTCATCACACTGGATGGTAGGTTGGGGCCTAGGACTGACAGAAGGGACAAAGCACTGAGCAGACTCTTTCCCTGGAGAAAGAACTCAAAGCTATGAGAGTTCAAAGTGCGGTGGATATAAGATAGCTAACGTTCACTTTTCTAAAGGAATGACAAGTTCCTTGGAAAAGGAGAGACTGGCCCAAAGATAGCCATGAGGCTTGTTTGACAGGAGAGTTGACAGGGATTCTGGTTCTCACAAAGGATTGGGTGAAGAAGCTAAGACTCTCATTGGGTCCTTCATTTTCATCTCAGTGTTCATATAAATAAAACAAAAGAAAGCAAAATAGCAAAAGGATATCAAATACTACTGAACTATTAAAAAAAAAAAAGGAAAATCCACCCTCCCCCACCCGTGGTACCTTAGGGCCTGAAATGATCCCGGTTATAAACAGTAGGGAAGAGATGAGATGCATACGTACACATAGATACATTGGAAGGTCTTACTTCCACCCCTCATTCCCCTGCATCCAAAGTTGAGGTGTGGTTAACATGAGTGTCCTTACCATCCCAATGCAGAAGAGAACAAAGAGAAGCAGCCATGGTATGTCTGTACAGCTACGGTCCTCCAACGGCTTCCATTCTCGTTTGGAGCTCTAATTCAAAACACAAAGTAAGAGAACAAAGTAAGAGCCAATTTTCATTAAAACTGGAAAGGTACAAACACACCGTTTCTACCCACATCCTTTTATTGCTGGACAATGTCTTTGTGAAGTCAACCCTAGCTTCTATGGCCAACATCAAAGTGGCTCTGGTCCCACTTCTCCCCCTGGCAGTTATAACTAACATGGAAAGTTTCTGTGGTACTCTACAGAAATATTTAGCATGCTGAATTGTTATTCTTTTCTACTCCTTTTTTAAGACAATGTCTAATGTAGTTCGGGTTGGTCTTGAACTCCCTATGTAGCCAAGGATGACCTTGGACTCCTAATCCTCCTGCTTCTATTTCTGTATCTAGAGTATTAGAATTACAGCCGTGAGCCACCCATCTGGCTCATGTGATGCTAGAGATCAAACTCAAGGCATCATACATACTGAGCGAGCACCTACCAGCCAAGTTAAACCCAGTTCTGAATGGTTAGTCTTCTGTGGCATATGTTGAGCCTAGCAAAAGACCAGGCCAGTCTCCTTTTCCCTCAGTTGAAATAATGCCTAAACCTTTATAGGTTCTCAGTGAGGGCTTCCTGAAATGAACAAACAAATGAACATGCTCTTCCATTTGTGTGAGCTTGTCTTTGTCTGCCCAGATGCTAGACAAAGAAACAAACATATGAGAACACGTTTTCTCTATGTTCTCTTTTGGGAAGGGAAGCCCATCAAATGCTTCTTAAGAGGTAGATTTGTCTAAGTTAAATACAATTCAAGAAGGAAATATTCATTTTTTTTTTCTAGATAGACTTGAACAACTCCTAAGCCACCATCCTTGGATTTTCACTGTGTTCCTAGAAAATGCGAATGTTTCTAGCTCAAATGGAGAGGTTCCTACCTAGAGAAGTACAGACATTCTAACCGTAAATTTGCAAAGTATTGACTAGAATTCCAATTCAACTTTTTTTCTTAGTGCATCAGTCTTAGGTTAGCCCTCACATCCTTTTCATATCAAACGGCCATGGAATTAACCCTCCTGAACTCTCTAAGGGGCAAACATCCCTAAATCTCACACCCTGTCCTGAGAATGGAGCAGGGGAGAGGAGAAGGCAGGAGGCCTCACACAGGAACTATAGGCAACTGTGGAAAGCTGGAGGCAAGAGAGGTGGTCTGCTCCAGGAGAGAGCACACCAATTGACTGTGCAGGGCCAAACGGTCAGCCCTGAAAACAGATGCAAGTGACGGTATGTGGACTAAGTAGGGTATATTTAGAAATATATGGATATTCATTATATATGCATGCAATAACAACTCCTGGAAAAGAGGCCATGAATTAGAAGGATGTCAGGGATGGGTGAATGGGGGGGGGGGTTGTACAGACAAAAGAGAAAAGGGGAAAGGTTATAATCTCAAAAAAAAAAAAAAAAAAAGTCAGGGGAAAGCTCCCTGCAAGAAGTAGACGGAAGCCTTTATTCATCTCACACGAGCAATCCAGGAAGAGCTGTCAGTGGGAAAGGCCCAAGCAGAAGGCAATGGAGACAGGTGAGTCCTGTGGTGTAACAGTACTTAAGGTATAATCAAGCTTAGTTCTCCTTCTAAACAAACGTTTTAAACTATATATCCTTTGATGAAAGCTCCAGATTCTTCTCTTAAAAATACACACACACACACACACACACACACACACACACACAGAGACGTGTGTGTGTGTGTGTGTGTGTGTGTGTGTGTGTGTGTGTATACACACACATATACATGATTTTCTTAGGAATCCAGAGTTCAAGGATAAGAAGCTCACATTAAAATAGCTGTCTACAAGGACCTGAGTTCAATTCCCAGCACCCATGTGATGGCTCACAGCCATCTGTAATTCCAGTTCCAAAGGAGTCAACACCTTCTTCTGACTTCCATGGGCAAATGGTACACATGTATACATGCAGGTTTATATATATATTCATATATATACATCTTTTAAAAAATAGCCTTCACTAAATGAAGGATCTGAGTTGATTGTCTGCACACAGGTAAAAAACACCAGGTGTGCAGGGGTGCACCTGTAATCCTAGTCAGGGACAGACCATGACAAGAAGATCTGTGGCACTTGTCAGCAGCAAGTCTTGTTGAATTGGGGAGTTTCAGATTCAGTGTGAGACTGTGTCTCCAAAAATAAGATGGAGGGCCCCACAGACAAAGGTTTCTGCCACAGCATGTGCTAAACTCAAGTCAACCCCCAGGATCTACAGGTGAGGAGAGAACTGACTCCCTCAAGTTCTTCTCTGATTCCTACATGCATACTGTATGTAGCACATGCACATAGAAGGAAGAATGGTGTGCGTGTGTGTGTGTGTGTGTGTGTGTGTGTGTGCTCGTGTGCGCTGTCAAGAGTGACTGAGGAAGACATGTTAATGTCTCTGACCTTCACATGCACACAAATACCACACACATTACATGTCATATACAACTAAATAAATAATAACTGCCTAGCAACAATGAAGGCAGAGAACTTGAGCTACAGCCATTTCTGACTCCTAAAGTACTAAAGAAACATCTTATGCCTTACACTGTTCAATTGTTTCAACAAAAATACTGTTAGCTCATTCCCATACACCCACACAAGAAAACAAAGAACACTAGTTAGTCATGGAAAAAACCCTCA
Source organism: Mus minutoides (assembly GCA_902729485.2). NCBI lineage: Eukaryota > Metazoa > Chordata > Mammalia > Rodentia > Muridae > Mus > Mus minutoides. The sequence goes on along the minus strand of LR749678.1, from coordinate 188,098 downwards.
CCCAGGACTCTAACTAGGGGTGGGACCCAGGAATGAGCAGGCAGCTCCCTCCAGAGGATGCAGCACTGTGGCATTAACAGATAGGGACTCCTCTCCCCGACTCTGCTATTAACTAGCTGCTGACTTCAGATGAATTGCTTCATCTCCTTGAGTGGCAGGGAAAGAGAGAGACAGGATCTCTTACGTTTATTTCCAACTCTACATATCTAAGATCAGGATTGTATTTTGGTGCAAACTTGTGGGATGGCAAGAAAAGCAAGTACAAAGTAACACCATTATTCTTAAGTTGTTCCAATGCCTGAATTGTGGTCTGTACTTGGGAAGACAGCCGCTCACTGTGTGAAAAAAGAATGATTCTTTGTATTAAATAATTTCAGTCTTGAATAGTGCCCACTGCAGGAAAATTACTCATGGACACAGTATCTGAAGACCTCCAAAATTCACTATATTTACTCCACAGTAATTTACAAAGCAATAGCTCTACTGGAAAACACTATTATTTGTTTGTCTTAAAGCCAATGCATAGGAGGGACGGAGCCTCAGACTGATGGAGTTTCTCCATCTGCAACCATTTTCAGATCAACATTCAGTTTGTTACTGCTTAAGTCTCCATCTACGGCATAAAGCCAGAGGGGCTTCAGTATGACAAGACAAATACAGAGACTCAACTCTGCAACAGCTCCGGTTGTTGTGAGACACTGCCGTGCCAAATACACAACAAATCTCTACTGAATGTAAGCAGGAAGGATGAGAGTTACCAAGAAAAAATGGTGACAGAGTCCAGGGAGAGCGGAAACGCTGAAGGGCAGCTGGGCCACACATTGTAACAAAGGAGACATCCCAGATGAGGAGAGCGGGCTTCAAGACAGTATCGGTCACTCAAAAGCACTGGATTCTTGGTTATTTTTATCACACATCAATATTCACTTTTCAGTTTAACCACCCTCCTAATTGTTAAACTCTTTGTCTACAATGTGACCTTTTTTCATAAAAGGTGTAAGAATACTAAACTCTCTTTCCCCTTTAGTTATATTGAACTATTGGTCTAATGGCAGGATCTTTCATTCTGGCTGCCATTTATAATGCTACCAATGACTGGTTTCTTATTAAGCAGGAATTCCTATAGCTAAAGCTTTATACACACTTGGTCTTGCTGATGCAGGTACCATCCTGGCTTCAAAGATGGACAAACTTGGGCTCCAAAATTAAATAAGCAGCTCAAGGTTGCTAGTTCAGAGTTGTGCAGCCAGGATTTCAATTCCAAGTCCATGACTCCAAAGTCAACTCCAGTAAGACTGCTAAATCCGCCTATTAGCAGTCAGTAAGTGGCATTAGCAATTCTTCACATTGCAAATACTCCGAAACCAGGATGATAACGTTAACATCCTGTAAGTGCGAGAAAACTGAATGAAGCATATTATGAGCTATGAAATTTCTCAAGCGAGCCAAGAAGCCCAACAGTTGAAAATTTTTAATGATTTTTTTAACAGATGTAACCAAGTGACAACTAGATTTAATGCTATCTGTTTCTTCCAATTAACATCTCAGACAGACCCAGAAAATGTGCTGTAGGTGCACTTTTAAAACATGAGTTTTATTCTTTCGTCAGATTCTACAGGAGATTAATATAGACTGCCGATAAACGTTAAGTCTTTCTCCTCTCACAAAAATCTTACTGCTTAGGAACTAAATAGAACCAAGTAACCATGCGGAGTTGCCCTTTAATGAGGGCTGAGACCAGGAGGGAGAGAGGAAAGGTCTCAGCAAATACTCCTACTGTACTCACGACCTCTTTCAATCCTCAACACATCCCCATCAGTATTGTTCAATCTCCACTCTTCTATTATTTAGGAAAGGAAATGAAGGCTAAGGGAACACCTCACTGAAACCTAAGTTCTCAAACTCTAGCGTGGAGAGAACAATGCGAAGAAATTCTCCAGGACATACTGGACGTTTAAAAAACAATTTAAAACAAGCACAGCTGGGCTTGTCTGTAAGTAAATACGGCCAAGGAAGTGATGAGTAACGTCAAGGTACCCAACACAAACAGACAAGAATTCCAACTCAGAAACCAGAAGCACACAATTCAAAGGGTAGGACAAAGATGACATGGCCTAACATACGCAGAGCAGGAACCAAAGGAAGATGGGAGGAAATGGGAAATATTTGAAGACATAGTAACTGAAAAGTTTCCGAAAATAATTAAAAAAAGCACAGGTCTCAGGAATCAGAAATTTATGCCAAATAAGACAAATAGAGCATGCACGTGCACACACGCACACGCATGCACACACACAAATACTACATAAAAATGTGTATATATTCTTCTATGCCAGACCACATGTCATTCATCATATTATTTATGTTCTCATATCCTTAAAGCTAGGTAAGGACAAGACTTGGCATCTCTATATTCCTACACTTTACACTGCATAGGTATCTAACATTTTAGTTTCTGCAATACCTCTTATAAACATCAAAGTTATAAACAACTGTATGACTGACCCTATATTCACCCTAAACTCTAAGGGCTGAACCAATCACCTCCAAAGAAGCCGATGAGCTATTTGAAGGATACAAATTTTCTTTTGGATATCAACCTGCACAAATTTAACTCAACTTTCAATATTATGTCATAGAGAAATATATTCAGTGAACTTATTTGTAGCTAACACAAACATACAGAAATGTTGGCAAGTGCTAAGCTGTGACTAGTTAGCTCAGTTTACTAGTCACAAGTGCCTGGAGAGCATCAGCTGTAACTGGGCAGACCAAGGGAGAGGGCTGGTAGATAGGAATCTACTTCATAGAATTAGGCAGAGCAAAAAGGATTAAGAAGCTATAAAAAGATCAGACTGGCAAAGGCAACAATCTGGATTTAAAAGCGCCAACTAGGTCTCAAATATGGAGAAAGAAGAAGGGTAAACTCTCCAAATGAAAAAGGCCCAGGTAACAGCTAAAGACAAAGACTGAATGTCCTCTGTCCCCTGCTTGTACTGTGTCTACTGTGTGTAAACTTTACCCTAGTTAGGACAGACATAAAAAGCTTCTCGGGAAGATTCCTAAAGCAATATAATAGCATATCATGCCAGGCTCTGAAACTCCCTTTATAAAAGGCCACGTTTCTATACGCATGGTTTCAAACAGCAAATACACCACCAAAAGGTCAGCTAACCTGTGTCTGACCGAGGGATGGTATCCTCCGCATTTTGATGGTTCCTCAATAAGCAGTGAAGACTACACAGAGTGTGTGTGATTCCAAGACAGGGGAGACACCTCCTGCCCTTACAGAGCTCTCGGTTAGTGGGAAAGACATAAACGAAGCACTGTGACATAGCAAACAGCGCCAACACAGAGGGGTGTAAGAGCTGCTACGGAAGCAGATAGGGACCCACTGGGAAAGGATCCCTGATAGAATCACCTGGTAAATGTCTGCAGCCTGCACGCTGACGCAAACCCTGAAACGATCCTTCATGTCTAAATCGGAATGTGTCGTGTGCCTCCAAACACACTAAAAATTCTTTCGAGCTATGGCAGAGAACCATTCACTGCCAAGTAGGAAATTTATTTCCACTCACAAATGTTTAGTAGAAAACAAACAGAAACACTAAGTTGGCTATCTCTCAGAATTTTTTTATATGCTTAAAGTTTTTGTCTTCATTTAAGAAAAGATTGTAGAAATGAGGAAAAAGAGCTTCAGGTTTCTTAATCCGCAGCAAAGGACCGCATCTACCAAGCTTCCTGAACAGTATTTTTGTGTACATGTCACTGGTGAGATACCTATTAACCCTGAGTTACATACTGGCTGGCCCCATATAGCAAGGGTTGCTACAACCTGGACCTAAGCCAGGGAAGGTTAAGCCTGCAGGCAAATACAAGACAAATCATAGCCAGGAGGTGTTCAAACATCCATCGCTCATATAACAAGGTACCAAAACTTTGGAAGTGAGTCAGAATCTGGGTTATCCATGTAGTAGTCATGTGCATGTGCTTGCATGCATGCACACGGGTCAGCGACAAGGAGCATGACGCTGGTAGGCTAGGCTGGCACAGAACCTGAAGCCAGGATGTAACAACAAGAACACACAGGTCACCCATCCTGTCTGCTGCTTAAACCTTTCCAGCACATATCCACTGCTGCTGCCTTTCCCAGATTACAATAAAAAGGCCACAGTGCCTATGAATGGCGATGCTAGCTTTGATATGGCCTTTCAATTGGCCCAGACCCCTGGGCTACTGGGGTAATTTGCAACTTTTTTTTTTTTTAACATGAGCATCAGCCCTTATTTCCTGGTTTAAACAAGCCATTTCCAAGATGGTCTGACAGTTCCAAAGCTCTGCTCTAGTTTCTACCATCCCAACTGCCCCTTGGTACATCCCTAAAACACTCCGGATATGTCACTGTCAGAGGTTAATGCTACACAGGAAATGTGTGTGACTCAGGCTCTTATGTGGCAATACTAGCCTGCCCATGAGGGCTTAATTTGGTTCTTGTCAATCTGCCTTACAGAAAAGCTTCTCATATTAAAGACAAAGAATTGTGTAGTCAGATTCTCCCAAAGCTCCCTCCAAGGACACTGTGCATCATTAAATCCCCAAGATGCTTTTATTTGCACAGAGTAATAACAAAAGAATAAAAGAAGGAAGTGCATCATTCTGGCAGTTCTCAATAGCGTGAGCAGGCATGATCGGGAAGGCGGGAGGAATAAAACACGGAGGTTTTCAGCCCTGTGCTCACCGCACCTGCAAATAAAATCTCATAAGAGGATTTCTGAAAGACACTGCCTGTCCTGTGGGTAAGCTCGGCCAAGGACCTGGGGTGTGTAACACTTACCTTAGCAAATCTGCTTCATTTGCTAAGCCTGGCAATGGCCATTGATATTGTGAAGGTGGAAATCGAAGCCTGATTTTTAACAGGCAGTTAACAGTAATAAGATACACTGAGTGGAAAGATACAGACGTCTGAGTCTAACTACTTTTCTAAGTTCATGAACTTTACGCTAAGCCAGAAGCACTCAACCTGTCCAAAGAGAAGGCAAGCTAGAGTTACTTTCTGAGCTGTGTCTAGTGACAGAAAGATCCCAGGGTGATATGTCACCAAAGCCACCATGATACCACAACTCCTCTTACAGAAGAACCATGGGTCCGTTCTTTGCCTTCTTGACGACTCCACTTCTTGCACGTGACACTAGCTTGTCAGACACCAGGTTAATAATGCTTTCTGTAACAAACACTACTAGCCACACCTTCTACCTCTCGCACCGACAGGCAATAGCCACCTATAATCCTTGAGCAGTATTACTACCAGCATCTCTTTCCTTTGAATCCATCTGAAGCTGTGTTTGAAAGGTAAAATTAATTTCCTAAAATTATCTTATGGGATCCATTTGACAAATTTCATCCTACAGATGTTGAAACTTCAGTAGCTAATGGTGTCCAGGACGGACAGACAGAACCAAGCATCTCCCAGCGATTCTCAGCCTTCCTAAAGCTGCGACCCCCCCCCCAGCCATAACAGTCTTTATGTTGCTACTTCATAACTGTATTGTAAAATCTTGTGTTTTTCAATAGTCTTAGGTGACCCAGAGGTGAACCACTGGGATGGCTCGTCTCCAGAAAACTAACCAATTTCCTGGGTTTTCTTGCTATCCTATAACTTTAGAAAAATCTTTTCATGGGTATTTAAAAAAAAAAGGTTCTTATTCCAATTGTGCTTCCTACTCATAGTGGAAGTGTTTTGGGAAGCTCGAGCAACCTACAAGAGGCAACATAGAAATCTCACAGTCATAGAAAGCACGCAGGTGGAGGTGACTCTGAGTAAATTTATGGCTTAAGTTAAACTTGGGTATTTAGTCAGTGAAGTTATCTTCAGTCCACAGTAGCCATGGATGGAAATGTAGCTCAGCTCCATGACAAGAATATAAACAGCCATCATACCCTTCCCATACTGAAAAAGGCAAATTTAGGAGCCCCTCAAGTGTAAGCTAGGCTCTATTCCTTTATCTATCTCTCTTTGGCCACACCCGTGTGTGAGTATTGCCACCACAGTAATTACTAGTCTATATAATTATTTCCTGGAGGGTAAGGACAACATGTCTGTTTAAAACAGAAGTCAGCCCTGTATATACAGGGGCTGAAACATTCTCCCCCTAAAAAAAATCCAAGTCTAAAATGACATGTACAGAATCTTCCCTTAGACAGCTGAATCTGTATTGATTTTTCCTGTCTCACAGTATATTTGGGGGCCAGGACTTCTTGATTTTGTTTACTGCTATACCCCCATGGGTGGAGGAAAGCCTGTCACATTGCAGGCTCTGAGTAACTGCTTAATGAATGAATCAACAAGGCTAGGTCTCTTAACCACAGGATGAAATGTTGAGGGGCAAACATCCTCCCTGCCTCTCCTGCAGTAGATAATTCCCACTGTACCACAGGCTGGCTCCTTTTCCTACAGCTCTATTTCTCAGATGTTCACTAATGGTTATGTCAGAAAATAAAGTCTATATTTTTGTAAATAGTGGTAAATAAAGTCTAGATTTTTTTGGAAAAAACTTTAATTTTATGAGCACATGTGTTTTGCCTGCATATATGACTCTGCACCATGTGTGAGCCTAGTGCTCACAGAGACCAGAAAAGGGCACCAGGTCCTCTGGAGTAGAGTTACAGACAGCTAAGAGCCATCAGGTAGGTGCTGGGAATCAACTCCAGGTCCTCTGGAAAAGCAGCCAGTGTTCCTAACTGCTGAAGCGTCTCATCAGTCCCCCTAAGTCTAGGTTTTGCAGACAATTTCTCTAAGCCTTTATAGTGAAACTCATCAAAAATTATTGCTGGGCGTGGTGGCGCACGCCTTTAATGCCAGCACTAGGGAGGCAGAGGCAGGCGGATTTCTGAGTTCGAGGCCAGTCTGGTCTACAGAATGAGTTCCAGGACAGCCAGGGCTACACACAGAAACCCTGTCTCGAAAAAACAAAAACAAACAAACAAACAAAAAAGTATTAAGTCACAAAACCCCAGGGAAATTGGGATGAAAACAACATAACCGCACTCAGTGTATTTCTTTTTAAAGATGATGATGATAGTAGTGGTGGTGGTGGTGGTGGTGACGACAACAAAGATGATGATGATGATGATGATGATGATGATGATGATGATACTGGGATATTACTGCAGTGTGTGTGTGTGTGTGTGTGTGTGTGTGTGTGTGTGTCTGAGAAGAGGGCCTCAGACCCCCTGGTGCTGGAGTTTCAGGTGGTAATGAGTGATCCAACATGGGTTCTGGGGATGTTTAAACCTGGGTCCTCTGTAATGGTAGTGGGCATCCTAACTGCTGACCAACCTGACAAGGCATGTCTCACTATATTTAAAAAACATGGTTATGAGGGCTGTGGTTAGGTAAATATTTCTGCTGAGAAATATTCACACCAAAGGCTGGCAACATTGTTTAAAGCTACATTAACACAGTAATATGAACTGGTTAGTCACTTTCAGAAAGTAATTTGGCAATATACTTCAAGAACCCAAATGAAATAATCTACAACAGAATAATAACTGTGCATAATAGGTTCAGTACAATGGTATATTATGAGAAATAATTAGAAATTAGCTAGACAATGGAAAACTGTTCAATATGAAAATGGTATATTAAGCAATCATAAAAATAATTAAGAAAACTGCATAGTAACATAAAGATGATTATGATAAAGGTTGCATAAAAACATAGGATGTAATTTCAATCGATACTCTAGTTTGAGAGCTATGTAAAACAACACATGCACATATGAAGGCCAGGGAAGGGGAGGGGACTAAATCTGACTTATAAATGTATTTTCTGTCTAAAGTTTCATTAATACCATTTAATTATGGAAGAAAGAAAGAAAATATTGGCTCCCACTTCTCCAGATTAGTCTTTTTCTACTTTCTTGGTATAACCATCAACTACAGAGACACAACATCAAAACCATCAGAAAGAAATGTTTAAGTTAATCTACCTGACACTGAAGACAGATCAGAACACTTCAAAGTTCATTAGAAAACTTCATGCTAAAAATAGCCTGGGCAGAAGCAAGGCTCTTCCTGGAGAATGAAGGGCAGGGGTGTTAGGAGAAAGCGCTGGTACAGCAAGGAGAGCAGCCCCCACCAGCTCAAACTCCAGCTCCTCTTCCCCATCACCTCGGCATCGCTCCTCGTGCCCTTGCTCACTTCCCTGGGCAGCATCAAAGAAAGGGAACTCCCACCAATAATCACCCCAAACACCTGTGAGATGTTCCAACCATGTAACAGCAAGTAAAACTCAGGCTTGCAAGCCAAGAAGAAATAACTAGGTGCACGACTGTGATCAAGAGACAAGAGAACCCTGGTTTTCAAATGATGTACAACGCGGGAGCTGACCGCTCTCTGAATCTTACTCCCCATCCATCTATACGGAGCGGTGAAGGGGCAAGAAAGCAATAAAACACAGCTGAAGGTGTGTATGTCATGTCCTGGGATGTGTAGATGTTGGAAGGTCTTAAATTTTTAATGAAAGTCAGGGGAAACGCTAGTCCTGAAACCCATAATGAACATAACGATTTTACGAATCTATTCCTTTGGTCAGTAATTAACCATTACCATGGGAAAAAGCTATGCTGGACCAGATGAGAATCCATCGCTTGATCCTCACCTTTGGGCCACTCTGTTCAGTTAAGCAAACAAGCCATGGCTAGTCTACCCAATGACACTGAAATATCCTATGTGGAAACGGGGGTCAGGGGAATAGGGAAAGGAAATGTGTAAGAATTATAGGATCTTGATCACATTTTATACAGTTAGCCCTTTTATTATAAGAAAATTATAGATCCTAACCAAGAAAACATATTAAAGCATTTTATGTTTTGATTTCATAGGTAATTCTGAAATGTCTGAATAATTACTCTTGGTATTTGAAGAAAACACTACGGTGGTGTTTCACAGGTAGAAGCAGTCTGCTGTTTCTTTCTGACCATCTGACCATCTGGAAAGTGTCTGCACTTCAGGAAGAGCAAAAATATACAGTGATTCTTTAAGAAATCCCATATCAGGGTCTTAAGAGAGACGGCCCAGTGCCTAAGACCACTGCTCTTATAGAGTACCTGGGTTCAATTCTCAGCACCCACAAGGTGGTTATCCTAAAGAATCCAACACACTCCTCTGGCCTCTGCCCTCTTCTGGCCTCCAGGGCATCAGGCAAGCATGTGGTACACAGACATACAAGCAGACCAAACACCCAGACACATAGAATTAATTAAATTTTTAAAAATGCCATACAAATGTTTGATTAGGGATCATATACAGTGTGGCCCACCTCAGCTCTGGAATATGTGTCCAATGGAAATGCAAGAAGTTGTGATACAGGACACAACATGGACAAACCTTGAAAACATTCTGTGAAGGAAGCCAGACACCTGTGTGCAATCTGCCAAACAGATACATCTCTAGTTTGCAAGTAGCACAGTGCTTGCCCAGGGCTGAGTGGGAGTTTAGAAAAATGGGGAAGGAGAAGTAACTGGGGTTTTGTTAGTGGGAGAACAGCTTGTGAGCGTGTTCTAAAATTGATTAAGGTGATGATTCACACAACTATGAGGAAGTAATAAAAATCACCCGGCAGTAAATTTTAGTTGAGAAAATCGTACAGCTGTGGATTATATTTCAGTAAAGCGTTACATGTAGAACAGAATGTCCCCAGACCCTGTCCCCAGCCCCACCATGGGAAGTCCTGATTCCATGCGAACTGGAGGGAGCTTTATCCATGCAGCTATACATCAGACCGAAGAAAGCCAAAGGACCCCATCGAAGCGCTAAGGAAACCTGACGAATAGCCCGTGCCCTTCAAAGACTTATCTTAATTTCCAAGTATGAATCTTTGTGTGGGCGTGTACAGGTGCTGGAGCCCATGGAGGCAAAGAAACATCAGGTCCCCTTGGCACTGGAGTTGGGAGGCAGTTGTGAGACACCTGACACTGGGTGCGGGGAACTGAACTCCGGTCTTCAACAAGAGCGGTGGATGCTCTTAACCACTGAACCACCTTTACAGCTCCCATGTTGTTTGGTTGGTTTGGTTTGGTTTTTTAAAAAAATCATAAGTTACTAGATTTACCAACTAAAGTGCTGATTTTCTTAGAATCGTTCTACTCTCCTTTATTTGATTTCATCTAGTCAGGCAGCTTTCTCCCTGTTCTCTGGCTGTCCCCAAGTTGACAAGCAGTGTGTGCAACAAAACCTGAGGGCTACTGGATAGGAACTGTAGAAAAGAAGTTACTGCCTATACAGTGACTCTGGAGTGAGACAGAGTAAGTCGTTAACCTTATTATCACATGAGGTGGGGTCATGAAGGTCTTCATTTGATTGGATTTTATTTAAAACACTATTTACCAATTAAAAGTAAATAATTCTAAGCCCTGGAGGTGATATCAAGGCCAGACTGGACTACAGAGTGAGTTCCAGGTCAGCCAGGGCCATCCAGAGAAACCCTGTCATGGGAAAACAAAACAAAACAAAACCAACCAACCAACCCCAAACAACACTATTTATCAATCACAAGTAAGTAATTCTGAGTCAGGTGGTGGTGGAGCACACCTTTAATCTTAGAATTTGGGAGGCAGAGGCAGGCAAATCTCTGAATTAGATAGAGACCAGCCTGGTCTACAGAGTGAGTTCCAGGTCAGCCAGTGCTACACAGAGAAACCTTGGGGGAAAGGAGAGATTAAATAATTCCTAAAGTAATTCGGCTTTGTCTTTATGCTGGCCTCACAGATAAGATTTTTCTAGTGTGTAGTTAGTTAAGTCTTTAATAAATTAACATTCAGGGTGGACAGACAAACGACTGTTTGATGCTGCTTGCATATGCTGACAGACGGAGGCATACTTAGTGTATTAGTAAAATCATGAGTCTCAAATGCCCAGGGCTTGGTGAATCGGTAAGTCAGTGATACTTGGTCAAGCCTTAGGTACCTTGCATAGTAAACCTGAAACTTCAACTAATAGAGTTCAAACTCTATGTGTGGCCAGGAAGCACGAGTCCCAGGACAGCTATGAATGAATAGCAACACAAGCGTGTAAGCTTACTTAAAACATTACGGTGTCTTTATGTGCACAGATATTGTTTTGTAACTTAATTGTGCAGTCCTCAGATGTGAACTTCATGGTTGACAATGGTTTCAATGTTTCAATGCCAAAAGGCTGGGCCTGCCTGCCTGAAAGAAGAGTCTACTGCAGAGGGCTTCTGTGCAACTGCTGGAGAATTTGGTACCTGCACATAGGCAGTTTCTCCATCATCAACATCCAATGCACACAGCCTCACCCTTAAAGACAGAAGCCCTGAGAACACATTAGGAGTGCATTCTGAACCTATTTACACCGCTATCCTCTCTTCACGGGTGCTCCAAGTCAGGGTGAAGGTACTAAAGGGCACCTTGACTTTGACCAATTCTTCATCACCAGACAACCAGCTGGCCCCCAGCTACCCCAAAGATGACTAATCGGTCAAGGGAATACAGATGTGAGGGTGACACATTGTCCCCAAACCTTTACGCCCCTTTTAGTGTTAAATTTGAACTACCAAAGACTCAAAAGCCAACAGATTACTCAAGGCAAAGAACAGAACAAAGGAAGATCAAACACCAGTATGAGAAGACAACTCCTAGCTCTGAGAGTCAATGCTCTCAGCAGCATAAGTGCTTCCAGGAGAACACATGCTCACATCACAAGCTCTGTAAGACAAATCAGCTAGAGAGATCTAGAAAGTGATTAAAGGAATACCCAGAAGAAAAGTCTAGAAATTCCCAAGTAAGTGAGGAGGAAAACTGAGTCATTAAATTAATAGCCCCGTAAGTGACAGGCACTAATCCTGTTATTAAGGGGGTGGGGGTGGGGCAACAGATCAAACTACAGTGCTTTAAAAATACAAACAGCTGTCAGTCTCCATAACTAGTCATTAACATGCCCCACCCCTAAGAAGCCATTTTTGACTCACCAAAACTATTAAGTCTCAAGCCTGGCACTGACTAGTTTATACCCTATTTAGGAAACCAGCCCCACCCCCATCCCTACCCCCCAGGGTGCATTCAGGCCTCTCTGTGTCCATTACAAACCCTGTTCTGTTTTAAGACCTATCTCCATTAGTCCCTTAAAAGCAACTACCAAAGTAATAATTCCCTGGAACAGCCATCAAACAACTACAGGGCTTCTAACCGTATCACACCCAGCTTACAACTAAATTCTACAGAAATCCAATTGAATCCTAGTTCCTACAATGAAAGGTAAACTCAAAGGGAAAGGGAAAAAACAAACAAACAAACAAACAAACAAACCAGCCAGGCAGTGGTGGCACACAATGCAGAGATAGACAGGTCTCTGACTTCAAGGCCAGCCTGGTCTACAGAGCTAGTTCCAGGACAGCTAGGTCTACAGAGAGAAACCCTATCAAAAAAATAAATCCTGCCTCCACAACCTGAGTGCTGGAGTAATAGGAGTGAGCTACCACATCTGACTGTTCTGGTTTTTTTAATTCCTTTGGACAAACCCCAATGAATCGCATACAGTGACTCACTTTACCATCCAATTTGTTATGTAGAAATAAAGTTCTGCATAGTCAAGTCAGTCTGCTTCAGATTTTCTTTCTCTCACTGCTTTTAAGTGCCTTGACTATTTGATATTGTCTCTACCTGTTATCTATTTCACAGGATTTACTATAATTCACATTTTAAGTTATCCAAAGCTTTTAACTAAATCTAATAACTAATAAATGGTTTGATGATTCACAATGGCACCTTTAATAAACAACTTCTTACTTAACTACACATGCAGACTACTGTGTTCCATGGAACTTATTAATAAATGTAGTTGATTTTGTTTCCTAACTCATCTCTTACAGTCATTTTTCTTGATTTTGGCTTTATGGCTCACTGTACTAATTAATCTTCTAGAACAATGTTAATGGTAATAATAATCTCAGTATAAATGTCTAACATAAACTAAATCCTCATTGTCAAATACTTTAACTTGCCTAACAAGAGGGTCTTGTTAAAGATGTATCAATGGGTTTTATTTACTTTAAATTTTTTTTGACATTTTATTTAATGTTATGTGTATGAGTGTTTGTGAGACTATATGTCTGTGTGTGTGCACTGCCTGTAGAGACCAACAGAGAGCACGAGATCCCAGGGGGCTGCCATTGTGGGTGCTGGGAATTAAAATGTCCTCTGAAAACGCAGCAAGCGCTCTAAACAGCTGATCCACTTTCAGCCCCAACACAACACTATTTCTATGTGTGTGATTTTTTTTTAATGGCTTTTAAAACAGATGTTCGGTTTTTTTCCACATTTGGTTTTTTTTTGAGATATCAAGTCATTAATGACCCAGAATAACCTTGAAGTTTACATAGCCCAGGCTAGCCTTGAAGTTTAAATAGCCCAGGCTAGCCTTGAATCTTCAGTTCTTCTGCCTCAGCCTCCCAAGTGCTAGATTTATAAACATACACTATTATACCTCTCTTCACACTATTAAACTAAGGTTATGGTATTTCTTGCTAAATGTCCACATATCTTCACGTGCACAATTAGGAATAAAACCCCAGGCCTGCATGCTTGCTAGATCAGTCTGCTACAACTGAACCATATCTGCAGTCCCTGAGTATCTATTTGAACAAAAATCGCAAAGAAGATGCTCCTAGCTGCAGGTCAGACCTAAGAAACAATGAGGGCAGCAGTACAGTGTGTTTCCGGCCTCATACCTGCCTGGCATCAGTCAGCATTATGTCCTAAGGTCACACTGGCTCCTGGCTATCTCCTGGCACTTTCCTGGCTATCAACCTAGTTTGTCTCTTCATTTCAGGGAGGCTTTTTTGTGAACGCACTCACACACACACACACACACACACACACACACACACTATGGTCGACTCTCAACCTCTTTCATACCTCGCTTCTCTCCATACAGTGCACATCTTTGTTAGCTAAATTACAGTATCTTACCTAGTCATAGATCCTTCTAGTCTGGAAGATCACCTTGGCATTCTGTGTTGTATCCCAAGCATGTAAGATAGTTTCTAGCACATGAAAGTGCTCAGTGTCTCCTCACTGAATAAATGAATCGGGCTCGCTGGATGAGATGATGAAGGAATTGACAGCTTAAGACTGTGCCTCTTGAGGCTGTCACTTTAACTACCACAAATGCAGCAAGTATCTGGGGAAGATGAAGCGACAAGTGGGCTTTATTTTACTGCAGACCTACAGCTAAGTTGTGAAAACTTGTTCAAGAGATTTATAGAGCTGTGTCTGCAGATAAAGGACACTTGGAATGACAGGGCTTTGAGTGACTGGACTTGTCCGACCCCCTGATGACTCACAAGATTGTTCTTCCATGATGTGATGAGACATTTGACATTGCTGAGGGTGGGGGACCCTCAGAGGTCAGGTTGAGGGTGGGGGACCAAGGCCAGAGCAGAGCTCGGGTTCACACTGGACATGTGAACAAGCAACTGGAGACTTCCCACAGTTACCCAGCCCCCAGGCCCAGCGGATTCCCAGAACTGTCACACTTGAGGCGCAACCCTCGGGGACAGGCCTGAATTACCAAGCACTTATCAGTGGTAGTGCTCAGATTTTCATGAACAAATACAAGAGCTGAAAGCAAAATTGGCCCAACACAAAGTTGATAGCCATGACACTCTGAAGATGAATCGCAAGCTTAGCGCTTTCCTAAAGCATCTATCTGATGTGCGCTTAGCCTCACAGCACGCTTATAGCCCCAGACACGGAGACAGAGAAAACCAGAGGGCGACACCACCTGAGGTTAGGCTAAGTTATGGCAAGGCAAGGTATGCTTGGCTGATAACCCACCCTATCGCTGCTGACGATGGTTAGTCCTTCAAAGGACACTCTGTTACTACTTGGTAAGCAATGTTCTATGACTAGACCTAGTCAGGACTAGGCTGGACTTTGCATGGAACCAGGAGCCGCTGAACCTGGTGCTTTAGTAGAAGACAGGTTTATTAATTTACTTTCTAAAGTGATATTTAGTCGTTTTGAAATGATAATATCACAAATCTGTTTTGGTTGTTATTAAGAAATCAAACATCTGCATGGTGACTTGCCCTTGTAACTCTAACTTTCAGGAAGCCGGGGCCGAGAAGATCCTGAATGAGGTGCACACGGGCTACACTGCAAATTCCAGGCCAGTCGTGTGAAGGGCAGAATGCCAATAGTAATGTTGTGGTTTTAATAAACACTCCAGCAATGAGAGTGAGAAGCTAGATGGAACACACACACACACACACACACACACACACACACACACACATACACACACACACACAGGAACACTGTGTATGCTAACCTTTTCTCGGTATATATTCAAAGTTGGAAGTAATAGTTAAAATAGGGTTCTAATCCTAAAACCAAAATAAAATTTTGAAGGTGAAGCATCACCAGTGTCACACACACACACAAAAATCGATGTCATTTAAACTCTTTAATCCAGATTACAGAGCACAGAAAACAAGGTTTCTCAATATGTGGACTGCCAAAACCAGATATATCTAAAGAACACAATCTTCTGCTTCTCTATCTCAACCAAGTCTAGACCCATTGGCACACAGATACAGGAGAGTCGCCTCAAAATTACAGCAATTATATACACGTAGACCTTCAGCTAGAAAAAGCCATGGCTTAAACTCAATAATGGGTGTGGAAGACTTCTAAATTTGGAGAATATCGGGGTTTTTTATGAAAACATTTTTAATGAATTTATTCTTACTATTACTGGAGAGGGACACCCGGCGTCTAGGTGTGATGGTCAGAAGAGTCGATGTTCACGAGTCCGTGGGATCCTGGGGTCAGAGTCCAGAGCCAGCTTTGTGCAGCAGCTGCTTTTACCCACAAAGCCCTGTCAGCAGCACCGCTTTGCATTGCTGTGTCTGGAGACAGGGTCTCACTCTTAACTCACAGTGCCTTGGAACTCACTATGTAGCCAAAGCTGACCTCCAATTCAGGGTAATCCTCCTGCCTCAGCCTCCTAAGTGCTAGAAGCTACCATTCTAGGCTCTAAAAGGAATTTAAGGTATATAGTAGTTATCTCTACTTGCTAAAACTATATACTTAATATATAAAGATTTTGTGATCTGATTAAACAAATTAATTTGGGTGTTGATGTGTCTGCAGCTGAGAGAAGGTTCATGCAAGCTTTCACAGTCCTCCATCTCCATCACCACCTCCTGCACCTACATGGACTCTGAATAGTTCTCCCCCATCTGCTGTGTCATTGGCCAGAGCCCTGACCCCCATCCATCTCTGCTCTAGTTTTCCTTCTGTCATTTAATTTCCCTGAGATCAGCCTATAACGTCTGCTGAAATAAAATTAAACCTAATGGAAAAACTCTAATGACTCCCCCACTGTTTGAAGAAGAGAAAGCAGAATCTTGCAGAGAAAGGATGTACTGAAGCCACTAATTCTCATCTGCTTTTCAAGGTAGAGCCCACTATTCAACACGGTAAGTTCCCAAAGGACTAAATCTTCCACAAATTCAACAGCTACTCTCAAGCTCCCTCAGGTTCCTTCCTCATTAATAAATTATGTTGACTCACCCTTCCTGGGTCTTTAATGTCCTAGGTACAATACTAAAGGACCTGCATGCAGTTGGTTTTGTTATTTTTTAAGTCTTCTAATGAACTATTAAGGTTATGCACTATCAAATAAAGAAATGTCAGAAACACTGGCTAATTCCCAGGACTTCTTGACTACTGAGTAAAATGAGCTCCATTCTCTGAAGCCAAAATCCTAAATATAATCTCCCTTCTGATGTCAGAAAGATGGTGACTTCCAGTACTGTCCCAACACCTCCCAGTGGAGACAAGAATCTCTTCCATAGACCCGTAAGACTCGGTCATTCCCTTCTTCTGCTCCCATTTCATTCTCCCTCACATATACATGACAAACATACATCTGTGTTACTATTATGTTCAAGTACTTTAACTTATTGGCACACATGATGCCCTCTGGACTGATGGGCAATGAGTGAATACTTCTCAGCAAAGACCTCATATTCAGAGAAAAAAACGGACTGATTCTTAACTTTCCTGGTTGTTGGGGAAAAGAGTGAGGTAGACAGGTAGGGATTTTCTGCATGTGCCATGGCATGGTACAAAGAAGCTTGGCAAACCTGTCAGTCAGTCCTAGCTCTACTACAAAGAGGCTAGCACAGGACCTGAGGACAACTCATTTAGCCTGAGTGCATCTTGATTTCCTTATGGAAGGGCCACAACACACAGAAGATACACGCTGCACATGCCAAAGGATGTCTGGTAAGCGTCAAAGTGTTGGAGTACTGCGTCCACTATGGGGGAACACAAGTGCACCGAAGCATGCCATACAGAACACAGCTGTGCATTATTACATTCTAGGCAGGAAAACTGGTTTTATGATCAGTGTGGACTACAGATAAACGTTTCCTGAGAGGGAAGGATATGTGCTGACTCATCAGAAAACTGTTTGGATGGAATGAAGAAACCGTCTAAATAAGGACATCATAATTGAAAGCAGAGAGGCTGGAGAGCAGATGATTTTCTAAAAAAGCCACCATGCCCTGAGAATGGTCCTTTCTTATTAAAAAAAAAAAAAAAAAATCAGATGAGTAAGATAACAGCAAAATCCAGAGGGAAGTTTAAATACAATGCTGAAAGAAAAGAATGATAAATTGCTAAACAAAATAGAAGTAATTACGAGGAAGCTTACACTGCTTAGAAGGGAAGTCAGCGTCTCTAATGAGGGATGAAGGGTTTGCTGAAGCAGATCTTACTGAAGCACAGCCTTGACTATCCTTAACCCACTGCTGGTGTTCCCACTGCAGCATGGCTGTCAGCATGATCCCACATAGCTAGATACAGGCAGCAGTAGTAACTTTGAGAATTAACCATTGTCATGTGGCTATGTTGACACAGATAAAACCAAGGACTGAGGGTTTCACACAACTTAAAAAATATTGTCTGGTCCCTAGGGAGCTTTCAAAACCAGAAAAATACCTTAGTATTATTATTTCTCAGGACAACAAAAATAGTCACATGATCCTGAAGAAAACAAAACAAAACAAAATCAGCAATTGCAGAACATCACCCAAAGTGGTGAGCAGACAGACTATAGGGACACACCCGATGGTGTGACTACCAAGCTCTGTAACTGCAGGTAAAGAGCCAGGCATTTACTAACCATGGACTCCGAGCTTGGAGATCCCTTATTCAATGAATGTATCACTCTGACAATTTTACACATATCATCTACCGTGAAATGGCACATGAGCCCAGCAGTGTAGTTGACATATAGATTCTTTGTCTAAACCAGAGGTACCTATTCAATCAGAATTGGGAAACCAAGAAAGGGAAAGCACAGCTCACATGCATTAGTAAGAGCAAAACAAAGCCCACTCATCTCCAAGTCTGCGTCAACTGTATCAAAAACTAGGCAGTAGTATCCAACCTCCAATCATTCATCCACTACATCCAAGAAATATATAGAGTAACTCTTACTCTACCAATATGAACTTGTTCGTATTCTAAGCACAATCAGCCAACAGTAATTAATAGTTTATGACAACAGGAAATCCCCTTTGAGAAGGACCAATGTCACCGTTGATCTGGGTACACAGCTCAGTGGTAGAGTATATGCTGTGCATATCTGAAGCCCTGGGCTCAGTTTCCAGAACCTCAAAGGAAATACAGAAGAGGCCCTTTGACAGTGTCACTGTTGAAAATAAATATAAGAAACTAAAACCATCTTGAGTCACTCTGCTGTAGTAAGGTTGTGGAACCACCGACTTTTGAAACCTACGTACAGGAGTGGACTCCAAGGAATCCCAGAGCTCTGAATCTGCTCTCCTCTGCACAGATGGGGAAGACCCATTTGACATTTTCCCCCAATTACCCAGTAAGCCATTCATCAATCTTAAGTGGAACTCATGGCACTTAAAAAATAATGAAATAACAAAAATTGGCACTACAATTCCAGCTCATCTGTTTACTAAGTAATCTTGGCTCTTTAACCTCTAAAAATGAAATAATACATAAAATATTAAGAGAAAAACTAGAATGGTGATCAGTGGTATAGTTCTTGTTTTGCATGTGTTAAGCCCATAGGTTTGAGTGCCCCAAACCACTATATCTATACATATATTCTTTAAAAAAAAAAAAAAAAAAACTTCCAACTTAGAATTTTACTCAAATATTAGTAACTTATAAGAATAAAACAGGAGGTGTTCAACAATTATGAATACTTATTCTTGGAGAGGACCTGGGTTCAGTTCTCACCCATAACTCCAGCTCCAGAAACTCTAAAGGCAACTGCATGAACATGGTGCACATAAATACGTACATGCACATGTTATTTTAAAAAGAGAAAAACCAGCCAGGCATGGTGGCGCACGCCTTTAATCCCAGCACTCAGGAGGCAGAGGCAGGCGAATTTCTGAGTTTGAGGCCAGTCTGGTCTACAGAGTGAGTTCCAGGACAGCCAGGGCTACACAGAGAAACCCTGTCTGGAAAAACGAAACAAAACAAACAAACAACAACAAAAACAAAAACAAAATAAAAAAACAAAAGAGAAAAACCTTGTATCAAAAGAAATTATTTAATAACTTGCACTTTTTTTAAAGAATAAGAATAAATCTGAGTAAAAGAATAGGTAAACAAATAAGAACTAGGAAAGAATCCAATACTATCAAATCAGTAAATCAACCAATCTTTAAGATAAAAAAGGTATAAATTATTATATATTCTTCAATAATAGCTCTAAATGCAAACAGTCATAACTTTCCAATTAAGATACATTCAAGCTGAATGAATTAAAAACATACTCTGACTACTCTTTGCAAGAAATTCACCTTACTGACACACACACACACACACACACACACACACACAAGGGAGGGGGGGACGGGGGCGACCTCAAAGGTTTCTCAAAACACATGTAGTAATTATCTTCCTACCCAGCAGTTCAATCCAAACTTAGCCACAAGAGATGAAGACCACATAGTAACAGAGGGACCAACCCACAAAGACACCGAGATGCATGCTTATCCTAACTGTTCTGAAGGCTGGGTAGGATAGGGAGTTCAAGGCCATTTACATAGTAAATGACTTTCAATACATATATACTATATGATAACATTATTGCACATAAAGAGACAGACAGGGCCAGAAACAATACTGAGTGACTTCAGTATTTTCAGTATATCACTCTAACAAGGGAAATGTAAAAAAAAAAAAAAAAAACTCAAGCGGAAAGAGCCTTAAAACCAGAGCTTAGATAATTCGGAGTTAGTCAACTAGGTGAACACTGAGAAACCAATTAGTCATGCAGGCAAAGAAACCCAAGCAAAGAGCAACACAAGATAACGTTTATCCCCAAGGACAACGTCAATACTCCATGATTCAGCTGAGAGCATTTACTTAGTCATGATGTAAGGACTGAACATCAATCCAAAGTCATAACATTCCGTAGCAGAACACGGGTGCCCACAGGAAGGGTGTGCACAGTGGATAGGGTTGGAAGAGCTCAGTCTTCATCTCCCAGAGGGGAAACTGGTGCTGAGAACGGAAGAAATAAGGGGCCGTCCGTCCATGGAACATGCATGCTAGAGATGGAGAAAGAACTGACCCACAGGACCCAGCACGCTGGCCTCGGGAGAGCGGAAGGTGGAGAAGAGGGGCCACTTGTCTTGTTTTAAATGGCAAGCACTTAGATGGCTGTTCCAGCACCCATGTCAAGTGACTCACAACCTCCTGTAACTCTAGCTTCAAGATGCTCTACTGTATTTGGCCGCCCTGGGCACCTGCACTCACATATACACACCCACTCACAGGAGCACACATTTTCACATAATTAAAAATAATAAAATTTTAAAAATAAATGACAAACACTAAAAATGTTTAGTGCTTTAAAATGTGTACAGATATAGTCTTTTCAAATACAGATAATATACATATAAAAATATAACATCGCTATGTAATTTTTTAAACAGATCATAAAGAAAAAGGACTCTAGAACCACAAAAACTGTAGAAACATGACTTTTTTATGACAGGGTTTTACATTTAAAACACAAAGAGACATACACATAAAACTTGGCAAACATTCAAGGCTGGTTTCAGTTTGTCATTCTGTGTGACAAAAATCAGGGCCAACAATAAAGTTACAAGGACATAAGCTCAGTCATGTAACAAGGGTTTCTAATAACTGGAAAAAGAGCTGGCTGCTCCAACAAGAAGCAGTCAGTTCTCATTGGCTAGAAGAATTTATGCAGAGCCTGAACCAAACTCATTTAGGAGACATGATAGAAAAGTCATGGCTACCTCAGTGCTAACTCTGTTAGCTCCAGCCAATGTTTGATTTCTGTAGAAAACTTGTATGTGATGACTTTCTCTGAATAAGCGCCATGCCCAGACAGGGCTAGACACTGTTGCCAGGTGAAGCTTGGGCACCTGGAACATCTCTGCTTCCATCTACACCACGTCTACCAACACTCACCTCTTGATTAATCACCTAAGACATAAAAATATTTACATTTGGTTGCAAATCACCGAATATCTACCTGGAAGCAGGCAAGGTATAAACCCAGGCAGGAGAGAGAAGACATGTCTGAGTGGGAGGTGGCAGGAAGATAGGCAAGGAGGTATCCAGTGTACAAAGTGATATGAAACACTGGACTCCTGGATTCTCTGGTTCCATGGCTAGGGATCATTAAGCAGGTACTGTACCCAGTAAGCAAGAGACTTAGGGACCATGCTGAACTCTTGGTAGTGACAAGACAGAGATCTGTGATTCGGTCAAATGGATAAAAGCAGCAAAGGCGACCAGACCAGTTAACAATAACAAACTTTTCCTTTTCTCTTTTTAAAAAAAAATTTTTTTGAGGCAAGGTTTCACGCACCCCTTCCTCTCCATCCTGTTCCCTCCTGCATACACACAGCAGAATGATGTTGACTATGTTAAGAAAGAATTCAGCTCAGGAACACTGACAAAGGTCCCGCCTCCCTCCACTGTATCTCCTTTAATGGCATTTGGGAATGGTTACATGTACTGAGATAGTCTACTATGTTTTAATTTCTGAACACATACAGGTACACACGTACAACCCTGGCACACCTGCAGGCTGACTGCTGCTTCCCACTGTATCTGGCTAATGGCTTCAACAGAATCAGGGCCAGCAACAAAGTCCCACGGACACAGCGCTGTCTGCTTTCAGAGGGAAGTCTTCATGTTTAGTTGAACCCACCAGAGCGGCACAAGTCAATGAATGCTCAGCAGAACCAATGCGCGTGAACAACTCTTACGCTCCTCTCTATTTTACGACAGTTTTGATTGACAGTTTCTCTTCCACATCTTCTTCCTACTCTGGGAAATCCCTTACTCCTGCCTACATCAGAGACAAGTCATTTTTGCAACTCTACTGCTGTCCACCCTGCTGGTGGCATTCCAGACAAAAGTACTGAGGGGATGGCTTCCCTCATGTTCTTCTGCATGGTGACCCAGTGACAAGGACTCACACTGGCCTTGAGTTCACAGTGCTTCTGTGTGTTGGGTGAAGGCATGACTCTACCTTCATTGTTTCTTATTTGGGTGATTTGGGGTTGCCAGCTTGACTTCAATGTACTTCACTGACCAAAATATCTTTGATGGAAGAATTAAAGCAGGGCCAAGGACTTCAATTCCCCCTTCTCCACTTATTGGCCTGCCATGTCCAAGCCTGACAACTCCTGAAGGTGGTCCTCCGCCCTCACATGTTTAAAAGTGAAAACTGAGGGCTGGAGAGATGGCACAGCAGTTAAGAGCACTGACTGCTCTTCCAGAGGACCTGGGCTCAATTCCCAGCACCCACATGGCATCTGTAACTCCAGTCCCAGGGGATCCAGCACCTTCTCTGAGTTCAATGGGTACCAAGCATGCATGTGGCACACAGACATATTGCATGGCTAAATTATCTATACATATAAAATTAAAATAATAAAATTTAAAAACAGAAAAAAAAGAAGTTTTTGTCTGACATGGTGGCACAGGCCTTTAATCCCAGCACTTGGGAGGCAGAGGCAGATGGATCTCTGAGTTCAAAGCCAGTCTAGTCTACAGAGTCCAAGATGGCCAAGGCTATACAAAGAGAACCCTGTCTCAAAAAAACAGCAGAACAGGAATAAGAAATTAAAATTAACAGGAAAGAGAAATGGCGAGGAAAAGGAAGGAGAGAAGAACTTAAGTGGCAGCACATTTAATGTGCTCAGACTTTTAAAAACCCTGTATTAGGGGAGGGAAGCTGTTACCTGACCCAACAAACAAATTTCTTCTTTTAAAGATTTTTTTTTACGTTTTAATTTTATATATACATGTGTTTTGCTTGCGTGTATGCCTGTGTACCACATGCATACAGTGCCCTTGGAAGAAAGGTCATTGGATCTCCTGGAGCTGGAGTTACATACAGATGGTATCAGCTGCATTCCATGTGCATTCTCTATAAGACTAACCAGTGCCCTTAACCACCGAGCCACCACTCCAGCCCCTCCAACAACTTCCTTATTACTTTACCACACCCATCTTTGTTGTCACTCAGGATCACGGAATTGAAAAGAATATCTCAACCAGGCTTTTCAAAGTGAACTCTGCAGGATATAAATCCTTAAGGCAAAGATTCAGGATGGATGATGTAAATAGAAAGATATTTACAAGATAGATAAGACCAGTACAGGCCAGGGAAGCAAATTCTCTCCTGGACAAGGGGGAGAGGGAGCGGGGGAGGGAATGACCTTTTAGCCTGTTAGCATGCACTCTGACTCCTCGAGGCAGGGCAAAGAGAAGGAAGGCAGAGGTGGTACGGAGTTCTCACCTTTTCTGATTGCAAATGCTGAGGAGCACGGCACAAGCCTCCCAAGCCCCCAGCTTCAGGAGTGCAGGCTTTAGGGAGTGAGCAGGGTACTCTTGCAGAAGTCATTTGTATCTTTAAGTGAGAGGGACAGATTATGAGCAACCCTACCGGCAAGAGCTAACACTAAGTAGCAGCGGCAGCCCCTGGAAGGCTCTGATGACTTAGCAACACGGAGAAACAATTGTCTCCACTTGTTCCTGCTTTACTCTCGCAAATCAAATTGTATTTTACAAAGGGTTCAAGGCCCACAAAACTATAGTCCCACTCACTTTTAAAACGAAGTGCCTTCTTAAACTACTGTTTCCAAAACTAAACACAAACAAACCAATAAGGTAAAACAGACACACACACACACACACACACACACACACACACACACACGTCGATAGAAAGAAGCAGTGAGTTCTGAGGGAAAGACAAGATCACAGTCATATTAACAAACCTACTTCCATGATAAACTTTCTTAGACCTAAGTTCTCAGAGGAAAACAGAAGCAGGCCCAGGGGGAAATGCAGTCACTGACTCTCAAGTTTTATAAAAAACACTCACTCTGACACTGCGCCAAGCTTTTCTACATTACCCAACACATGCTTTTTAAAAATTAATATGTAATATAGGGGGCTGGTGAGATGGCTCAGCGGGTAAGAGCACCCGACTGCTCTTCCGAAGGTGATAAGTTCAAATCCCAGCAACCACATGGTGGCTCACAACCATCCTTAATGAGATCTGGCACCCTCTTCTGGAATGTCTGAGGACAGCTACAGTGTACTTACATATAATAAATAAAATAAATCTTTAAAAAAAAAAATTAATATGTAATATAATCTAAATATTTGGGGGGGCAGCACCTGACTGGAGCCCAGAAGACAATCTGCTGGCGTCCCTTCTCTCCTCACACCATGTGTGTCAGGATATTGTTCCCAGGGTCCCTTTACCTGCTCTCAGTGCCCTCTCCCCACATTTTCTAAAGAATAAATGCACCTTAATCTCTGAGGTCACATAACAAGAATGATGTATCTAAGGCCCAGCCATCCCACCACCTAACACAGCAATTCTTTTTGTTTGGTTGGTTGGTTTTCTTTTGGTTTTTTTGAGACAGGGTTTCTCTGTGTAGCCCTGGCTGTCCTGGAACTCAGTCTGTAAGACCAGGCTGGCCTCGAACTCAGAAATCCGCCTGCCTGTGCCTCCCGAGTGCTGAGATTAAAGGCATGTGTCACCACGCCCGGCAAGCAATTCTTGATAAAAAGTAAGGGGAAGATAAAGGAACAGGAAATGCCTTCAGAACTGACTTGGTTTTATACTACTGGGTGGCACTGGGGTAGCTACCCAACCTTTACTGAGCCTGTTCCATCTATAAATTTCAGCTAACTCAAGTACCCACCTTAGATCTGAGAATATAATAGGAAATATGCAACCCAGGCCCTCCAATCAACATAGAGATGTAACTGGCAATCTGAATGCCTGGTCCCCACAGGGTGGTGCTATTCTGAAAGGCTGTGGAGCCTATTTGGGAGACACTGGTTACTGAGGGTGAGTCACCGAGGGTGGATCTCTGACGGCTATAGAGCGCCTTGCTTCCAGACTTCCATCTCTGCTTCTGGATCCGTCACTATATAACCAAGCTATTGCCTCGTTTGTGGCAAAAGGGAGTTGCCCCAGACTCTGAGCCTTCCCCCACCATGATCTCTATCTCCCAACACAAACCTTTCTTCTCCAAGTCACTGACTGACTATGAGTGCCTTCCCCTGCCTCTTGGCAACCACCCATACTTGAAGCTCCTCCCTGCTCATGAAGTAAAGCGTGTTGCAAAACCATCAGTTAACTAGATGCACTAGCCAGAGGCACCAAGAACAGCATCACTTCTACTGAACCCAAACAAAATCCAATTGTCCTTCCTCTCCCCACTTACTTGCCCCATCAGTTCCCAAGCTAGCTATCAATCACAACTGCCTCATGCCAGTACACAGGAGTTCTGAATGCCAATCGAAACATGTCCTATCCCTCTGCGTTACCCTTCAAGTCCACATTCAGGCAGGAAATCCTTTCTCCAACTCCACGAGGTCTCTTCGGCTTCCTCTGCAGCCTCTGCTTTGCGTCTCTCCCCCATAAGCTCAAATACAGTCATGCAGGTCTTCTGTGAATACCTTGTGGCTACCCATTTCCCGACCATTCACACATGAGCACCCTCCCTGGTCATCTCTAACCATACTGACATGCAGTAAGTCACGGCTCTCTCCACACCAGCCCACACATTGCATCCTCTCCACTACTGATCTTTCTTCTTTCTCCCTTCTCTACCTCTCATTCGGCCTCAATCCAGGCCAGGTGAAAAGTCATGTTCAGGAAGCCAACTGTTCACACCTCTGCTTCCTCACTCCCTCGGCTGCTAAGTACCAATCTGGAGTCTGCCTAGTACTATTACCTATTTTACTCTTAGCACTCATCCCCCGGTATTATTGGAATATTATTGGATCCAGAGTCCATATTCTTAAGTCTCAAACCAGAGAGTGCCTTTTTAATGGGAGCATGGGTGACTGGAGGCTTTTCAGTTTACACTACTAAGGAAACTCCTGAGTTTGTTTATTTATTTATTTATTTATTTATTTTTATCATTTGTATAGTTTGATATAAGCCCATGAAGTTGTTTCCATTTTCTTCTGGTGAAATCAAGGTACCAATGACCTAAGAAGTCAGCCCAAATGAGTGACCTGGTCTTGAGACTGAAATCCAAGCCTGTAGGCTGGCAGCTCCCACGCTCCTTCCGGTACTTAATGGTGCTCAATCCTCTGGTTCCCACAGCCTCTCGGAGGAGGGATGGAAACCTTGGAAGCAGGCCAGCCGCCACTTACCCACTAAGGGAGGATTTAGCGGGCAGTGGCCAAGTCTGATATACCCAATGCAAATGGAGTTTATATTTTAAAAAGGAAGAAGGGTTTGTTACCAGAAATATAATAGTTAAACCTGAAAACCTTGGCTGTTATAAATAACACAACAGGACCCACATGATAGCTCAGCAGATGAAGGCACCTGCCACCAAGCCTGACCACCTGACTTCAATCTGAGGAACCCAACATGGTATGGAGGACACTCCCATGGCTTGTCTCTGACCTCCACGTGCACACACTCACCCACAGTAAAGAAATAAGCAAACGATGCCAGCGCTGTAGCATCCCTGCATGCCACATGACTTCTCTGGATTACTAGGGGAGGTCAGCGACTTTCTGAAACGGCTTTTAGTGTAGGTTGTCAAGCAGTACCCCAAGGGGGTTACTCCAATTTATTCAGCAAATCAATAAAGTCTATTTGAGTCAAAACCACAGAGGCAATTAATATTATTCTGTTAACTCATATCAAGGTCACTGGCATAAAGGGGTGCCCCTCCTTTAGCCTGAGTAGTAACGAAATTGAACATTTTTACACATTAGCTACTTACTTCCATTTCCAAAATTCTCCTTATTACAGAGCTATATTTGTCATGCGGAGAGACCACTTTCTATAGTAGGGATATTCTAAATAATATGACTCTTCATTCTCACTGGTCTTATAAGAAAAAAAACAACCAGAAATTAAGCAGGTAAATAAAAAACTAAGAGGCTTTCTGGCTCTAATATTACTCTCTGCTCAATACCACAGCTCTAAAGTTTATCAGGGAGAAGTAGGAAGAAACAGAAGGAAAATTAAAAGTTTCAGGAGTGTTAAAAAAAATGACTTCCAATCAGAAGAGCTAAAGGGCGCCAGCAAATGAAAGAATTCTGAGGAGTAGGAATGGAAGTGTGAGAGGGCAGGAAAGGAAAAGGCTCTTCCAACAGCCAGGACCTCCTGGGAGCACTCTCTGAGGAACCGTAATTAATTATGTAACCATACTACAACCTCAGGGGTACTTTACTGAAGATGTCCTTCTGTCAGCCAGAGACAGGGGCAGCAGGCATGGTGAAGGAGAAAGAAAGGGGCTTCAGCAGCGGCACAGCCCTGGCTGCTGAAGGTGGGGAGCACTGTGTGGGACTCAGAACGGAGGACTGCAAAAGGTTTCTATTGGAATGGCACAGAAGTTTCAAGAACACTATGTCAGTGTTTTCACAGACTGAAGAAAGCAGCAGAGCTACTAGCCCTTACCCCACTATGGCTCCTGTTCCTTACCCAGCCATGCCGCCACCACTGGGCCCTCTCACTTGCAGCTGTCTGTCCTATTGGTGTGTGTGACTTTGCCCTTACCTGACTTCTGGTTAGTTCACCAGGTAGGTCCAACCTTCTGACATTGCAACATGTTGCCATTTACAAAGCTCACATTGGAGAACTGTACAGTTATCAAACACACATAAAAAAAATTTCATAATGTTTCTGTAATTTTATGATTTTGTGTTGTGCTCTACTCATAGTTATCCTGGGGCATGTGGGCTGCAGACTGGACCAACTCCTGGGTCTTTGTTTTCACCCTGCTAGATACTATACAGGGATGAGAACAATAACCTTCCCTAATTCTCACCAAGAAAAGCCAGTAGAGATTGTTAGAAAAGTCCATCTGGCCAGGCAATGGTGGCACATGCCTTTAATCCCAGCACTCGGGAGGCAGAGGCAGGTGGATTTCTGAGTTGAGGCCAGCCTGGTCTACAGAGTGGGTTCCAGAACAGCCAGGGCTACACAGAGAAACCCTGTCTCAAAAAAGAAAGAAAGAAAGAAAGAAAGAAAGAAAGAAAGAAAGAAAGAAAGAAAGAAAGAAAGAAAGAAAGAAAGAAAGAAGAGAGAGAGAGAGAAAGAAAGAGAGAGAGAGAGAGAGAGAGAGAGAGGAAAAAGAAAAAGAATGGAAAGTCCATCTGGAAAGTCCCAGCCATCTCCAGATCAGATTTCCGTAAGACTGCAGGAGAAGGAGCAGGGTGTGGCTGTTCATACAGCAATCTCAGGACTCAGGACTCAGAAGGGTGAGGGAGAAGCAAGAGTCTGAAATCAGCCTGAACTAAAAGAGGGAGGGAGGGAGGGAGGGAGGGACAGAGAGAGAGAGAGACAGACAGACAGAGAGAGGGAGGGGAGGGGAGGGGAGGGAAACAAAGAGAGAGCTACACCCTCGCTACTTTGGATTTAAGGGTGATTTGTTACTTACTTCTCTTGGCTACATTACCCTAAGTGACTTACAATGAGGAAACTTGCTCATGTGGACCACAGTACCACTACATAAAGCAAGCAACCCCATCTCTGTTACTTAAGCATATTGAAGCGCCTTTACAACTCTTTTGAATTTTTCTGTCTTCATGCTATTTTCTTTCTTGCCATTATACAAATGTATAGAGGAATAACATGAGCTTAATATTCTTTATGTATGTGGCAACCTTAAAAATAAGAAGACGGGATGGGGAGATGGAGCAGCCTGTAAAGTGCCTGCCTTGCCAGCATGCAGAGCTGAGTTCAACCCCTAAAGCCCAAGCGAAAAGGCCAGTGTGTGGAGAAGCTGATGCCATGGGCTGGCTCACCACCCAGCCCTTCTCAGTGAGTGCCAGGCCAGCAAGAGACCATGTCACGCACAAAGGCAGACAGCTGGAAGAACACTGGAGGCTATCCACTGGTCTCCACTCACATTTACACCTTTACATCCTCTACTTCAACTAAAGAAGAAAACAAAAAGGAACAAAAGGGAAGAAATTATGTTTTAAGCCAGCCATGAACCACAGGGTTCACCCCAGGCTGTCTAAGGAAACAGCTGAAATTTGTTGAGACTTCCTCTAAAAAATTTGTTCTTAAGAAAAAAGTTTGTAGTGAATTTTAAAGAGTAGAGCTGGCAAAGTAAGTTATCTCCACCCACTGGTAAAAAGAATGCATGTTGACTTTGTTCAAACTTCCCAAGGACCTCTGTACAGCATTGTCAGCTAAGCAGTGCCCAGCAGGAACACACAGGGCAGAAAAGATCATCTTTTCATTAGCCCAGGACAGAGCAAGAGTGGGGAAATGTCCCCTGCAAAGGACCCAGAGTCAACACTGGTCCTGTGTGCAGCTCTCTGAGAACTACTGTCCTCTGCCACTGAACAGCAAAGCACCTGCAGACAGGAAGGACAGCGGGGTCACAACAAAACCTTACTTGGAACAGGGACATCCAAGTTTCATATACTTGTCATGAAGCAATATTCTCCTCTTTTTATTTGCCTCAGCCCTATTTGTCTTGATCACCTCATCAAAACTGTAAACGCCGTTCTCTGCTTGCAAGCCATATAAATACAGGTTAGCAGGTCAGACTCTATCCATAGGCTATGGGAGGCAGACTCCAGGTCTAGACATCAATAGTGGCTATAATTATATGCTTACTGCTATTACATGTTCAAAGGGGGAAATCCAAGGCAATGGAGAGTTTAATGAGAAGACATGGCCTGCACTGAAGGATCAGAAAAGTCTTCTAAAAAGTGTATTTTAGGATGCAACTGAAGATAACCAGTCAAAGGCCTCAGAGAGGGAGGAGCAAAGAGCCTTCTCTACAAGTGAGCATAGATGAAAAAGCTGTGGGGGTAAGACATGGCAGGACCGACCGACCGACCGACCGACCGATGATTCAGAGTCTGAAACACTGAGAAAGGAGGCACAGAGGGCACCAGTCCGTCTTGTTGATCGGAGCCACTAAATGATTTTAAGTTGGAGAGGAACACAGTGAATCAGTTCAGACTTCAAAAACCATTAAGGCTGCAATACAGAGAAAGAGGAGATGGAAGCCTGAAAGGTCACAAGGTACTGGCTGGAGATGGTACTTAGCTAGGAAGCTGGCAGCAAGTCAAAGTAAGATACAGTGATGGGCTTGGTGGACAGGAGATGGTCTCTTCGTGACTCAGGCTTCTGATCCCCACAACTCCTGGTGTCAGTGAGTCATGGGATGAGGACAAATCTGGAGTCCAACTTGAGTTTTAAACATGCGAACTGAGTATCTCCACAGTGTCCCAGTGACAATCAGTTGCTAGTAACAGGTCAGAAGGGGCTTGTTTCAAAGAGGTGATTCAGTCTGGGAACTACCTGCACAGGCTGTTAACTGAAACCACTGGGGAAGAAACTGCCCAGACAAAGGTGATTCTCTAGATCCCCACTGGATCTCTTCACCACTGAACCAGTTAGACCAGAATTCCCAGGAGTGAGCCCCAGGCATTGACAGTTTTAAACTTCTGCAGGAATCCTAATGTGTAGTCAAGGTGGAGAATAATTAAGATATCAAGAATTAACAGCAAGGGTGCCAGCTACCCCGCAACGTAGTTCTCTGACCTGACAACTTCATGTTTCTGAGTTGCAGTTTGGATCCATAGACTGAGAAGAGGGTAATGCTGCTTTATGTATTGCATCTCTTCCAGGCTGTGAAATGCAGCCCAAACCTACAAACCCTAAGGTTTCCTTCTTCCTTGATACTCTAATGGGAAGGGAGCACGGGGAAGTGGGGGAGGTGATCAGTTACCAGTACTGTCTGAGTCAGGGTTCTATTCCTACACAAACATCATGACCAAGAGGCAAGTTGGGGAGGAAAGGGTTTATTCAGCTTACACTTCCACACTGCTGTTCATCACCAAAGGACTGGACTCAAGCAGGTCAGGAAGCAGGAGCTGATGCAGAGGCCATGGAGGGATGTTTCTTACTGGCTTGCTTCCCCTGGCTTGCTCAGCTTGCTCTCTTATAGAACCCAGGACTACCAGCCCAGGGATGGCACCACCCACAAGGGGCCCTCCACCCCTTGATCACCAACTGAGAAAATGCCCCACAGCTGGATCTCATGGAGGCACTTCCCCAACTGAAGCTCCTTTCTCTGTGATAACTCCAGCCTGTGTCAAGCTGACACACAAAACCAGCCAGTACAAGTAACAAAACATATGTGTACAGACAATACTCTTCCCTTGTCAGTAACATTTTTAAATAACAATGCTAACACATCAAAAAGTATGGGCAGACCTTGTTAAGTCTGCAAGCATTCCCTCTGGATAAACCCTGAGCACATAATGGTCCTCCCCAGCTCCCACCTGCAGGTAGATCAAAGTGGTATGAAATTTAACCTGGAAATTCTTTGATACAAAGTTGACCTTTTCTTGCAGACTAAAACAAAGAAAGTGCACAGCAACTTTAGATTTAGCAACCATGTATGTGAACACTGGAAAAGTACACAAGGCAGATACAGAAAAGGCTGGCAGGATGTTTTAACCAGTGAATGAGCATCTCTTGTTACTATAGCCACATTCTGAAGAATCTCCAAGTCTCAATTTCTTCAGTTGTAACATGGAAGTAAAATCAATCTGAATTACTAAGGACACAAGAACTAGAAAATGACTCTAAAATAGATAAAACAACATACCACTTCAATATTATTTCCCAGCCAATTCTGACATTAACTTTTTAACATACTGGGGGTTTGTTTGCTGGTGGCAAGAGTTTGCTATGTAGCCCAGACTGGCCTGGAAATTCTCACTGCTACCGAATTTGTAGCAATCCTTCAACCTTCTGAATGCTTAGATTATAGGACTGACCACCAACACAGCTTGCCTTACATATTTCTGGCATGATCTTTCATGCTACTAAATGAAGTTTACTTCCCAGATCATGTTCTTAATTGAACAATTTAGTCTCTGTCAGTGATTCCACTAATCCTTCAATTTCATTTCTATCACCTGACTTCAAATTCTACAAAGCAGGTGAGAATACAGCATTAGAAAAGTATTATAAGACAGTCAAATAGTCACAAGTAAATATTCCCAATTGTTTTTAAGGCAGCAAGGCTAAGCAATTGGGATATGGCAGTTAAAGATGTCATCCTCAGTTTGAAGGCAAGACAAGCCCTTTTCTGCATCTTGCCCAAGAGTCTTCTAAATTGAGGCCCACAACAGGTAGTCTCTTCCACTGGAAAGTCTGTGCACCTCTTTCTCTCTCTTTCTCCCTCTCCCTCCCCCACCCCTCTCTCTCTAGCTCTTTCCAATTCTGAGGTTAGAAGGAGGACACGGAACCTCAAAGGCTTGAGAAATCTCCTCGCCTCTAAAGCACTGCTGTGAAAAATAATGATCTAGCCATTAAGGACAAAGACATACAGCAATTTGCTAAGTAATCTTTCACAAACCTCCTTCATTTACACTGGTTTGTCAATGGGAAAGAACATTTAATAAATCTGAAGATTTACAAGGGATCTTTGAAGTTTAGCATTACAAGAATAGAAATTATGTATAGCAGGTTATAGCAGAAAAAACTAATTATGGACAGATGGGGAGAAATTTTAACACTCTTAGGGAGGATTAATGTTGTAAAAAGAAACTCCAGGTCATCTTACTTTGATATCCCCTTCAAGCAGACTTTTAGGCATCATATACTTGGCTTGTTTTGAGCAATTTCCAACAATGTATAACGACTATTACTTAAGCCAGAGAAAAATCGCCCTAAGAGTTCTGTAAGCACCCATGGAACCAGACAATGTTCTTAAATATATGTGCCCAATACCATACAGATTATTTTGCAAATACTTTGCTTCCTTGGCAGTGAAATACCTGCATAGAATATGATGTTTTAATTTTAATTCTCAAAGTGGAATAATTATTTTGGTGGGGAATTACGATACCCAGTTATGGCCAAGGGAAAAAAATAGTATCTGGACTACAAAGGATCAAAGTCCAGAAGGCCATAAACTCTTTTATGAGCATCTGCAACGCAGTAAAAAACTAGGAGGGAAAACTACACTTCAACACCCAGCTTTCCCACAAAAATAAAGTGTCCTTTACATACACTGATAAAGTCTAGCTTCAAAGTCCCCGGTGATACCTCTGAGTATCGGATTTTGATTGACTCTACAGGGTATCACCAGAGCTTGCACGCAAGTCTTTTAAGATGCTACAGCACCGCACCGACTAAAATAAATACCCACACTGAGCAAGGTGTAAGGAGCAGAGGAGGCAAGCCGCTCCAGACAGAACAGGAACAAATGTGGTCTCCCACGGTAAATCTTAACTTTACAAAGTTGGGGTTTGAGTTCAGAAAAGGATAGTCTGGTGAACTTAGACTAACAAATCATGTAAAGTGAGTGACACAGATCAGGGCTGGGGGTTCGCAATCAGTGACTTGCTAGCCAAATGTTCAAATGTACGTATGCACTCCATTCAATAACCGCAGCTGAGCAGCTCTGCAGCATACAGTGAGGCACTGCATAAATGGAAAGCTGAGAGGGGGGAAAGGCAGATTCTACACTCAAGAACCTCACAGCTCAGTAGAAAGCAGAATCAAACATATTCTGCCTGAAAAGACACTCCTGACCCCGAAGATTAGCTCAGTAATGTGCAGCTTTGCATCTAGTGAACATTTAAAGTTGTATCCCTATCTTATTTCAACACAACACACACAAATACAAGAGCATTCTAGATGCCTGATGCTTCTGAGATGAGTGTTAAAAACATCAGGGGATCGAGAACACTTCAGAAATGAAAATGATGAAAAAAAATCTAAAATAAGAAAGAAAAAAAAAATGATGGCAAGCCCTGTACATAAAAACCTGCCTGGACGCTCCACTGAATACTTCAAGTCCCCAATGCTGAACTAAAGCATGTTGACAACTGCTGATTGGTTACAGAAATCCACAGGGAGAGAAAAGCACACCCTCGGGTGTATGACAGGAACCTTGTCTGTATTACATGGTGTGCAGAAAACAGTGGCTGTGAGAAGGGGGGAAAGGGAGAGAGGAAGTGTTCTGCGACACTAAGGCGTGGAGGGAGACAAGCCCATGACCCACTGCCCACTTAAAGTGGGTTCTGGGGCAGAACCCATCCCTCCCACGCCGTCTTTCACGCATTGAACAAGCCATCCATAAACTGTCAATACTTTGCTGTCTTAAAGGCATTTCACCATCAAATGAGCATGCACAGTAACCCGATTCTGAAAAGAAAGGTAATGTGAAAGACACTTTTTTGCTGAAAACTCGATGTAAACAACTATTAGATGAGCAATGCCCAATTAATAGATGCACCCCCCTGCTTAAATCCCCAACCAGTTGAAAGGTATGTGTTTTTCTACACCTCTATATGCTAATAGAAAGCCGAGATCCAGCCTTCCTTAACAACAGACACATGGTTTTTCTTTGCTATCCTAACTGAATAAGGTTTAACTAACTAAACCAGCCCGCCTAAGAACTGGACAAACAGGATCAATGCCCAATAAGCCATAAACGTCCTCATCTAGTCTTCGATTCTAGTGGTTTCTGTGACAGATCCTCAGATTTTTCAGAGCAAGTAAGCAGGTTATTTAAAACTGAGTTATATATAGTCACTTAGCACCAAACACTTCTGTGTCACAGATGCTACATCTCTAGAGGATTTTTTTTCCCAAAAAACTAGCATTTTTTTTCTTCGCCAAGAACCAACCAGCCTTTATTTCTAGAAGCAAGCGCATACTTCTCCCCATCACCACCACCAAACAAACAAATCACAGACTACTGTTAAATTCTACGCTAATGAAACTGTGGAGAAACATCCCAGGCGTTGTCAGAGCCTATTTTTCATACACCACCACCAGACAGTTTGATGCAGTATTCCTGATTGCTTTTTATCGTATTTGTAAATACACTCACTAATCCACTAAATTAGATAATTTACAAACAGGTCCTCTCAGTTATTAGTGGCCAGCAGTCAAGTTCTATTACATCTGATCCTTACACAGTTGTCCAAACATTTCCACCCAGGTTAAAGGCTCTGATGGGAAAGAGAAGGCGGCTAGCGAAATTTGGATGGGGGCAGGGTGGCAGCTGAGAGAAATCTCTGCATCTCAGCCCTCAGCGACAACATCCAGCCAGTGCCCACAGAAAAACTAAATTCGGCACCTCTTCCTCCTGTTACACTGGCAACAAAGAGGGAGTTTCCGTAACGCTCCCGTCACCCACCAGGTGCCCAATCTCCTTCCCAGCCCAGTCCCCGCGCTCCCGCAGGGACCTCGGTGCACCGAGAGGCCGCGGTGCCCGGGGTCAAGGCACAGAGGGGGGATGGGATGGGGAACGAACGGGTGGGATCTGTGAAATGGGCCCTGGAAGGGCACGGGGACCCACTGAAGCACCTCATCCCGGCCAAGGGGACCGCAGGCCAGGGGAAATGGGCAGCTTATTAAATGGATCCGGAACTGGAATAAGGTGGAAGAGAGGTGAAGAGCCCAAGCTGGGGTGCACCTTCTGGGGACACGGAAAACAGTCTGTTGGTGGCTGGGGACTCTGCGGAGGTGGAGAGCAGGCAGGAGGGCCCCAAGGCGAGGGAAGGGTATGCCTCCCCGGGGCAGAGCGGGCGCCCGGGGCGCCTCTACCTGCAGACGGGCGGGACGGGCCGCTCAGGTGCGAAAGCGGGGGAGGGAGCGCAGCGGGCATTGGGGGGCCAGGCACGGAGCGCAGGGGGTCGGCGGGGACCGGAGGGGGCGCCGGGCACCGCAGGGGCGCGGAGGGCACGGGCTCGGCAGGCGCTCACAGCGCGGGGTGGCATCCGGGCGGGCGGCCGGGAGGCGGGAGCCCCTCACCTGCGCGGCGGAGGCGGAGCTGCAGCAGCCCATGGCGGGGCCGGAGGAGCCCGGAGGCGGCGCCGGGCGCGCAGCTACGCCCCGGAGCCCCTCGGCATGCGAGCCGGCGGGCGCCCGGGGAGGGCGCGGCCTGGCCCCGCACGACTCGGCGGCGACGGCGGCGACGGCGACGGCGGCAAGAACTCAGGAGGCGGCGCGGTCCGGGGCAGGCGCCGGCCACATCCCCCGGCGGCGGCGGCGGCTGCGCGGCTCCGGCTCCGCTCCTGCTGCTGCAGCTGCTCCCCAGCGGAAAGGGGCGGGCGGCGGCGGCGGCCCCTCCCCCTGCCCCCGCCTCCCACCACCCGCGCCCAGTCCCGCTCCCGCTCCCTCTCCCGGGCTGCAGCCGCCTCCTCCTCGGCGCCGCCGCGCGCGTCTCCCATCAGACTCCCCGCCCCCAGTGCAGCGCCGCGCCGCGCGGACGGCGGGGACGACGGCAGCCCAGAACGAGGCCGGGCCCTTGGGCGCGCGCCGGAGTCTGCGCGGCGCCGAGCCCATTTCGCGGTGGCACCGAGGCCGAGCTCTGCCTCGGGGCGGCGAGAGGGCGTCTGAGGCCGAGGCGCCCGTGGACCCGGCGGGCTCGCGGACGAAAGGCGGCCGACTTGCTTCCGGACGCGCGAGGCACGGGGAGGTCACGGGGGTCGCTCCTTCTCCCCGGTGGGAGCGCCACCGAGGTCACTGACCCGAAGCTTTTTTTTTTTTTAGGGCTCTGGCGGCTGCTTATGTTACCCAGAAGAGAGAGTGCATGCAAAATCTCTCATGGAAAAGGAATGGGTGATGGAAGAGGGAAAAAAAAAATCATCTGTTGCTCCTGGTCCCACTTTGCTGATGTGGACACTAAGCCTTGAAGGAGGCCGATGACAGTGAGAGCACCCAACTAGAAATTGTAGTAAAAGAGCCAGAGATGGGAGGGGAAGGTAGTACTCGAGGCCCTCAAGTCAAAGCCGTGTTGGATCTTCACTAAACTTTCTTACACATGGTAGCGCGGGCACACACATAAACACACGCACCAATTCTTCTTTAAGATATTTACCGAGGCACTCACTATATTACAGTCCAGAAATTTATTGACACTAAGATTAAACAGGCGATAAAAGGCAAAGTTGCTACTCTCTTATTAAAAAACGAAACCTGTATTAATATGCACTGGGGGTAGCAACAAGTTAGACATGCACAACCTTTAAGAAATTTCCAATGTCAGGAAAGTCTTTAGAGTTAGTGTGAAGCGCGAGCAGTTTAAAAATGGCGAGAGTAAACAAGGTCATGGTTAACTATCACCGAAACGTGCATGTATTTAACACTCATATAAGCCTTCCGGTCTCGTTTCTAATTGTCAAAGTGTCACAAAAACTGGGAGCAAAAGGTTTGCAAAGATACCAGAGTGAGACCCCAGAAATGCTGACTTGTCAATAAAAAATAGATTTCAAGGTGACTCAAACTCAAAGGAGAAGTTGACTGCCCGTTCAGGGAAAGGAGAAATCTAAACATGGGCTTGGGGAATGGGTGTGGGTGGGAAGGGAATGGAATGGAGACAAACACACACACAAGAGAATTCCCTAGTTGGTGTTTTGCATAAGCATTTCCTGGATGGCTTGTTCCTCCAAACCTCATGATTCTCGGTGTAGTCCTGATAGCAGGGATGGCTGCAAAGTGTTCGTAAGATTAAATAATGTGGGTAAGCAGTGGACAGGTCAGTGAATAAGCACTCAACAACAACTTCTTGAGATCCTTGACTTTTCTGCAGTTTGACCTGAGGCTCTTTCCTAGGCACAGAATGAGTGACTTCCAAGGCTTCCTTCCCTATTGGTAACCATTGGGTCATTAGCTGGAAATGAAGAAATAAAGCATTAATTGCTGTGGGTCCCAATTCTGTTCATAAACTCCACAGTAAGATTGTAAACTCCCTGAGAACAAGGGGAAGTATTCTCTTCTTTATATCTCCCTGTGCTCTCTGGGGTGTTTGTTGAATTATTCAATACAGCCAGGAATAAAAATCCCTCCCATGAGATTTTCCCTCAAAGCCAGAAAAGGACATCTTGTTTTTAACTGAGGGAGGATGCTGAAATTACAGTCTTAAACAAGAAGCCATCTGTCTTCCTTCTTTATAATCAAGGAAAGAGGAGTTGTCTCTCTTAGCAAGTCAAGATGGGAGCTTTTCTCTCCGATTATAAAAATCTCTCTGGCTAGCACAGTTGTTCCATGTAGTAGCTCGTGCTTATTTTATCACTGGAACTGTAGAAGTGGTTGGATCAGTAGCTGGTCTTGTCAGGGCTTCATGAAAGCGTGGGGTGTTTTGTTTGTTTGGCTGTTTGTTTTGAAGATCTCTTTCATGCCTTGGATGATGGATGAATAGCCCAGTCCAAGCACATTCACATTGTACTTGCTCCTCACTGGAGGGGTCCCTTTCAGTAGTAGAACCAGGCCTTCTGAGGTTCTGCAAGGTGTTTTATAAACACACTAATTATGTATGCATATGAACGTGGTGCTGTACAATTACACCCTTTCATTAGCTGGAGAGAAACTGAGGATCTCTAAATCGATATTCTGTACCTTTGAAGAACAAGTCTCTTTCCCACCGCCATGGTGCCTAGAGAAGCCTCCTGGACACAATGATTTTGGAGGAGGATGGAGTGAAGCTCAGACCAGTGCAGTGCTGAGTTCAGTCTCCCAAACCTGGGGGGTGGGGGGAGATGTAATTTAGAGGGAGGCTTTACTGTTCTGTGCTTTTCACTCTTTCTCATAAACCAGCACACACAGCATTCAGTGGAATTAAATTACAGCAAATTCAGAAATGAGGAAACTGGTTTTTTGTTTTTTGTTTTGTTTTTTTTTACCCTATCCAGAGCTTGGGGCTCAGATCTCACTACCTTGAGATGTCATGAGGGAAAAGCCCTCTTAAAGGGTATAAGGTTTTTGTTTTCAAAACCAAGGAGGTTTAAAAAAAAATTTTTTTTTGAGTTACATAAGAACAATGTCTGCACTAACCAGGATAAAATTATAAGGCCTATCAATCTTGATGCTGCGGGGTAAAATCGGATCTCCAGCTGAGCCAGCCGGAAATGCTTCCCAATAGTCTAGTATTGCATAATTGGCCGTGTGAATTCCACGGTTTCCAGCCTCAGAAGGGAGGCTCGGCGCTGG
Organism: Mus minutoides; assembly: GCA_902729485.2. Classification (NCBI taxonomy): domain Eukaryota; kingdom Metazoa; phylum Chordata; class Mammalia; order Rodentia; family Muridae; genus Mus; species Mus minutoides. Next base: position 148,546 of record LR749678.1, on the reverse strand, counting down.
TCACTCATGAAGGGAAATACAGAACTAATGGCCTTCCCAATGATTTCAGTAAAGCCTGACTCATTGTTCACATGAGGTCAGACTTGAGGTGGAGGGGAGGATGTCATAAATATAAACCAATCTATATGAGTGGTGTGTGTGTGTGTGTGTGTGTGTGTGTCCGCTCAACCCTCTAATTTAAAAAAACGTGGCATGTGGTGCGTCGGCTGTGTTACGTTCTAATATACTGTGTTCACAGCTCTATCCCCCAGGCACACAATCCCTTCAGCTGAGCCCCAGCTTCCAGGTCTGCCTCACCAACCTCCCTAAGAGCATTCACAGATTACCCCTGGGCAATGCTCCTGAATCAAAAACTAATTGTAACCGAAGGCTGTAGCTGTTCATTCATTACAAGAGAGCCAAGAGCAGATTCTATTTGAGACCTCGGAAATGCATTTCAGGTTCCCAGGTAAGTTCAAGAGTGAGAGACCTGGGAAAGCTCTTTCCTGAATTTGAACACAGACGATACACTTCTTTCCTGCCATGGTTAATACAGAGTGTCAACCTGGTGGGATTTAAAGTCAATCAAACCTCTAGGCGTATCTGTGAAGTGAGAAAATCCTCCTTAGCTGCGGGCAGCAACATGTCATGGGCTGGGGTCCCAGCCTGAATAAGGAGGAGATTGAGCAGAGTACCAGCACTCATCACTCCCTGCTTCCTGACTGTGGGTGGCCCATGCCATGTGACCAGCTCTATCAAGCCCCTGCAGCCTCCCCATTCCTCCCTGATGGACTGTAGCTTAAAACTATGAGCCAAAATAAATCCTTCTGAAAGTCGGAGGGAGGATTGATTCATTTTGCCTATGAAAATTAATTTATTATATTAATTTTTCCCTAATTACTCTTGCATTCTTACCTCTACCGTACAAGCTCACACTGTACCAGATACAAAAAACTAATTTGATACCTGGAAATATTTATGAATAAAAACATTTTGTCAATGAGTCTTGTCTTAGTTAGGGTTTTACTGCTGTAAATAGACACTATGACCAAAGAAAGACTTATAAAAACAACATTTAATTGGGGCTGGCTTACAGGTTCAGTGGTTTAGTCCATTATCATGAAGGTGGGAGCATGGCAGTATCCAGGCAGGCATGGCACAGGCAGAGCTGAGAGTTCTACATCTTCATCCAAAGGCTGCTAGTGGAAGACTGACTTCCAAGTAACTAGGGTGAGAGTATTAATTCCACACCCACAGTGACACACCCACTCCAGCCAGGTCACACCTCCAAATGGTACCACTCCCTGGTGCAAGAATATACAAACCATCACATTCCACTCCCTGACACATGAGTCTATTGGAGGAGTGGGGCATACTTAAACATAGCATAATACAAAATGCATTTAGTCTAACTTTCAAAGTCCTCACAGTCTATAGCAGTCTCAACAATGTTAAAAATCCAAAGTTCAAGGCCTCTTCTGAGATTCATCCAATCACTTAACTGTAATCCCCAAAGAAAGACAGGAAACCAGCTGGGCAAACTCCAAACTCTGCATCTCCATGGCTGATGTCAAATCGGTCTTCAGATCTCCACTCCTTTTTCATCTTTGTTGACTGCAACAAACTGCTTTCTCCTGGGCTGGTTCCACTCCCTGTTAGCAGCTTTCCTCAGCATGTATCCCATGGCTCTGGCATCTTTAACATCTTTGAGTCTCCAAGGCAATTTCAATGTTACAGCTTCTTGTTTCAGTGTCTGGGATTCCACTTGATCTTTTGGGCTTCTCCTAAGGGCTGGCATCACTTCTCCAGCTCTGCCCTCTGTAGCACTCTAAGCTCAGGTTAATCTATTCTGCTACAGCTTCTGTTCTTGGTGATCATCCCATGGTACTGACATCTCCAATACACTGGGGTGTTCTACTCTAACTAGGCTTCACCAATAGCTTCTCATAGGCTCTCTTCATGGTGCCAAGCATCAAATCCTTTGCCTGACCCCTTCAGTCCTGGGCCATCAACTACAGCTGAGGTTATACCTTCCCCAATGGCCTTCCATGACCTCTCACAGTGCTAAGCCTCAGCTGTTCTTCATAACCCCTTCATGCTTTCAAAACCAGTACCACCTTAGTGACTCTTTCCCATTACAAAGTATAGCTGCAGCAGGAGGTGAAACCTTGGCTATCTCTGGAACACAGCTACTTTGTGCTCGCAGAAAACACTTTCCAGAAGATTTCACCTCAGTGACACTGGTCTCTTCTTAATCACCGCTAATTTCTTAGCTCCAGCTAACCAGCATCAATTGCCCAAGAAGTCCCTTTTATTATTCACTCTAGAGCCAGAGCCACATGGCTGAAGCCGTCGAGTTCTGCTGCTTGCAGGAACTAGAACATGATCCCCTTGTACATTGTCACTGGCTTTCTGTTTTCCAACTCCTTCACTCTAAGCTTGGCTGTCCTGGATCGTGCTATGTGGATTGACCTTGAATGCAGAGATCAGCATGCCTGTCTCCTGGGATGAAAGGTGTGTACCACCATGCCTGGATCTAAATTTAGCTGGGTAGGATCTTGCCCCAAGTTCCCACTCCCTTTATCTGTTATCTCCTAGAACACAGGATTTTGCTCCATTTCACTTCCTGGTACTCCTTTAATACTCGAACCATATATTTTATATTTTTCCTTTCTAAGCTTGCTATACTAACCAAGTCCAACTTCTTACAAACTTCTCTTCATAAGACTTAATCAGAGAACAAAGTCTCTGCTGAGATTTTTTGAAACTTCCTTTGTCAATGCAATTAATCTGAGTCTCTTCACTTTAGCCTCAGACAGACTTTTCAGACAAGGGCAAAAAGTAACCACATTCTTCAGCAAATTACCACAAAACAGTCTTTATGCCACATTCTGAAATTCTTCTCCTTTGAAATCTCTTGGGCCAGGTCAACACAGTTCAAATCACTTCCAGCAACAAAATCTTCCATATTCCTACTAGGATGATTCATTAAGGTCCACTTAAAGCATTCCACTGCTTTCCAAATCCAAAGTCCCAAAATCCACATTCTTTCAAATAAAAGCATGGTTAGGCCTATCACAGCAATACCCCACTTCTGGTACCAACTTCTGTTTAGTTAGGGCTTTACTGCTGTGAATAGACACCATGACCAAAGAAAGACTTATAAAAACAATATTTAATTGGGGCTGGCTTACAGGTTCAGTGGTTTAGTCCATTATCATGAAGGTGGGAGCATGGCAGTATTCAGGTAGACATGGCACAGGCAGAGCTGAGAGTTCTACATCTTCATCCAAAGGCTGCTAGTGGAAGACTGACTTCCAGGTAACTAGGGTGAGAGTATTAAGCCCACACCCACTCCCACCAGGTCACACCTCCAAATGGTACCCACTCCCTGGTACAAGAATATACAAACCATCACAAGTTTCTTGGAACTTATAGACCTTTTTAAAAAATATCTTACGTGCTTTTAAAGAAAGCTCTTCTCAAATTTTAAATGTTTCCTTTTTTAAAGTATGTTTTCCTGTAAAATGTCTTAAGTGTGTCCTTTTAAAATTTAAAGATTGTATTTATTTATTTATTTAGAGAGTAGGTGTGTATGCACCTGAGCTTTAGAATGTGTCTGGAACCCTGATGACCACTTCCAGGAGTCAGTGTCTTCCTTCCACCGTGAAGGGTCTTAGAGGGAGGGATCAGGCTCACGCAGGTAATCAGTCGTCTCAAATACAACATGTCCAATTTTAAATAGAGGACATTTCTCTGGGAAACAATGTGTCCTGGTACTTTATCAACAGACAGATTAAAAATTAACTACATAAACATTTTAAAACTGCTTGATGCAAACGATAACACAAGTGAACACAAATAAGCATAAATAATATTAGCTGAGTCCATATAAGAGGCTTATGAAATGCACATGAATTCCCATTTGAAAAGAAAAGGCAGAGAAAGCATGCCACAGTGGAAGAAATACAAGGACTAATAAAATGTGAAGAGCTGCTCATTCTCCCTGATCATAAAACTGTACCTTAAAAAAAAAAAAAATTAGAGGATATCATTCCTCACCTAACAAATTGGTGACGATTTAAAAGCTTAATAATAACCAGCATCAGGGAATATCATAGCACCCTGTCCGTGATTGATGGGGATATAAATATGGCCCTCTTCCTGGAGAGGAGTTTAAGAATCTGTATAAAATTTAAAAGCTACATTTCTTCTAACTAAGCGGTTCTTTCCCTGGAGATGTCCCATCACAATCCAGTATTTTTAATAAAGAAAAATTGAGGGAAACCTAAACTTCTATAGTATAGAAGGCTGGTTATGTATTTGCCAAAATAATAGGAAATAATATGTAGATGTAAAAGTAAAATAGATGTTGTAATCCGCATTCACTGACATGGACCTGATATTATGATAATACATCTCCCAATGATTACAATATACCATTGTCTTAATTACTGTTCTATTGCTGTGAAGAGACACCATAACCAAGCAAACTTATGGTTTTTTTTTTTTTTTAAAGTGTTTAATTGTGAGCTTGCTTACAGTTTCAGGCAGGTTGTCCTGGCAGAGGACATGGCAGCAGACAGACAGGCATGGCCATGGGGCAGTAGCTAAGAACTTAAATCGACCCCTTAACTACAACATGTAGATAAAGAGGGAGGAACTAGGCCTGCTGTGGCCTTTTGAAATCTCAAAGCCCACCCCTCATGACACACCTTCTCCAACAAACCTACACCTCCTAATTCTTTCTCAAAATAGTTCTTCCAGCTAGTGACCAAGCATTCAAATATATATTCGGGGTGGGGGGATTCTCATTCAAACCACCACAACAACTATCAAAGTAAGTTAATAATTAATATTATGATGAGATATCATCATATATATATAAGGGATTTATATTAATCTTTTCATTGTAAATGCCTTTGCAGAAGAGATGATTTCGGAAGAGAAATTTCCATTAGTCTGTTTTGTGTTGCTATAGCAAATCACCTTAGACTACTAATTAAGAACAGGAACTTACTGCTGGGCGTGGTGGCACACGCCCTTGATCCCAGCACTTGAGAGGCAGAGGCAGGCAGATTTCTGAGTTCGAGGCCAGCCTGGTCTACAGAGTGGGTTCCAGGGCAGCCAGGGCTACACAGAGAAACACTGTCTCAAAAACAAAACAAAACCAAAACAAAACAACAACAAAAAAAGAATTTATTATTTGTTGTTTTCAGAGACTGGGATGTCTGAGATTATGACATTGGTATCTGGTGAGGGTCTTCGCCCTGCATCTTTACATGGTAGAAAGAGAAAGGGCAAAGTCCAGTGAATACTGCATCCTCACATGGCCACAGAATAGGAGAGAGTAAAATCACTTTCTTCAATGGAATAAATCCATTCAGGAGGACACAGCCCATATGACATAAACAACTCCCAAAAGACTCCACCTTCCAACATTGTCCTGTTAGGGCTGACATTTCCAATGCACGAATTCAGGGAGACTCACCTAAAAGAGTATCAGGGATAAACCAGGGCAAGACAGAACCACACAGAACACACAGAAGGGAGGTTGCTTTAAGGCCTGTTCAGTCTAATTGCAACATTCCCCCATAATTGAAACATTTGTGCCTGGAAGGAAAGGGAGCCTAAGAAGCCTTAGAACATGCAGGGAGGTAAAAAAAAATTAATTATTTTTTAAGAAAATAATAAATTTTAAAAACCTAAGATTCTTAAGGTCCCTATTAGTGTGGATGGAGACTCTGACCAGCCAAACTACTGATCAAAGAAGAAGAGGTTCACACTATGGAGTTGCTTGCAAGAGCCCTGGATCTCCAAGGTTGTGATTTTGAGGGTTCAACACCCACATTGGGGTGTGCTTGGTGAGAGTACTTTTGCGCCATCTCTGCTCCTTTGAAAGGAATTCCTCACTTGTTCTCCAGTTAGTAACCCCGATAAAAACCCATTGGTCCACCAAATCAGACACTGGTGCAGTTGCCCTGCCATATGCACCCCCTTCTGGGGCGAGAATGGGAGTGTGTGGGAGTGTGTTAGGTCCCCCTAGGGAGAGTCTATCACAGGTCAATGCTTTCTGAATTATCTATAGATAATACTTTCAGTAAACACATCTACTGTTATTCAAATGATTCAAGAACCATTTTGATAAAATGTCTGTGAGACTGCTAGGATCTCATGGATCATGGAGAAAGGAAGCAGGGATTTAACTGTACTGTAGGCAGAGGGGTAGTTAAAGCTTATGATTAAGAAAGGTCTCATGGAAGAAGCAGCCTTCAAGCTGAACAAGCAGCTTTGGCTAACTGAAGAGTTTAGGGACTGCACAAAAAAGATTGCTTAGATGTAAAACGACATAGGCAAAGATGTAGGCTAAGGAATGGATAGGATCCATCCAAGGTCCTCAGTTATACATTGTTGCACCACAAACTAAACTAAAGGCTAATGACTTCCAACAGCCATCATTTTTTTACTATCTTTTCAGCAGTCTGCTGGACTGAGTAGACTCAGCTCGGCAGATCTCACTTGGGTGGCTGTCGGGTGGCTGCACTAGATAGCAGATAAGGCAGGAATTATCTTGAGGTTTCTGAAGTCAGAAAAGCCTGGCAGTTAGGACTGGCTGTTGGGGCTTTGCCATGTGACCTAGGCTTTCTTGTGGCACAGTGGCTAGGTTCCAAGAGCAAGCTTCCCAGGACTTAACACAGTGTTACTTTTCATATCCCACCTTAGGAAGCACATGGCATCACTTTTTTTTTTTTTTTTTTTTTTTTGGTTTTTTGAGACAGGGTTTCTCTGTGTAGTCCTGGCTATCCTGGAACTCACTTTGTAGACCAGGCTGGCCTTGAACTCAGAGATCCGCCTGCCTCTGCCTCCCGAGTGCTGGGATTAAAGGCGTATGCCACCATGCCCGGCATGGCATCACTTTTTACAACAGTCACAGGCCCACTGGGATTCAAGAAAAGGGTGGGAGAAATGTCAGAGTCATATTGTCAAAAGAATATATGCAATGGGAAGTTATGTTTTCCCACCCTCCTATTGGCTCAGTCTATACCACATGAGCTCATGTGTCCCTGGCTAACCTTGAACTCACTATGTGGACAGGAGGAGGGGAATTTCAAATGTCCTATAAAATTGGGATGATTATGAGTGATAAGTATTCATTGAATAATTTGCTTGTTTGTAACCAAACTTCATGTCCACTAGGCTGACCTCAAACTTACTATGTAGTGGAGAATAACCCTTAATCCTCTGATTCTCCTGCCTCCTCAAGTGCTCAGATTATACACATATACCATATGCCCAGAATGCACACATGTACCATAACACCTGGTAGATCAAACCCAGGGCTTTGTATGTGCGAGGCAAGCACTCTACCAACAGCCCTGGTAGAGTCCTAAAGAGTGTCCTCCTACAGAGTCCAGTGTCATTTATCTATGTGACCCTGTGACATCCAAAGGCTATGGGGTTTGCACTTTCAATGGACAAAAGGACCCAGATGATTTTGACCAGAGCAACACAAGAGTAATCACTGTGATATCAACCCAAGAAAGACTACAGAGAGAAGAGATTAAATAATAAAAACAGTAGGTTCTAAAACAGTGCCCCTGCTCATCAACTCCTGCTCAATACAACAGAACGATGCTTAAGTGTGATTGATGGTGTCCTCCACATTCTTTACCAAAGCATTCCGTCTTCAGGATGCTCTCAGTGGGCCCAGTTCTTACAGCAGCAGCAGACGTTCCTGTGCCCAGCCGGAAATTGCTAGGTCATGGGAAGTAATTAGACTTTTTGAGAACACATAGCACGGTAGCACTTCGGGGATTCTAACTGATATTTCTCACCCTGAGCAAAGGATCCAGGCTCTCCCGGAAGGCAAGCCTGACTTGATTGCCCCAGTCATTCAATTCCCAAGAGCTCCAAGAGCTGGTAGCCCAGGGGGACACTGCAGAATGACGTGGGGGAATCTGAAGGAGGAGGCTGTGTGGTCTGGCTGGACTGGCAATCTGAAGCTTAGTTACTGTCACTCCTGGCTTCCCTCTAGTTCTGTTAAGAGATTTGTGTCAGGCAATGGAAGCTCTAGTGTGAGTCTGTTTTTAAAGTTTCCTGTGCTAACTAGCATTATTTTATTGGACAAACTGTCAAAATTCACCTATTCTTTCTCTGAGCGCCTTTCTTCCTTTCTCATTGGTGCTAGACAGTCATTTTCCCTAATGCTATATAATTTTGAAGAGTCTGTGTCAATTGCATAAAATATTTCTAATCTCCATAATTAAGATGCTGCTGGCCTGACAGCTTTGCTCTCTCACTCCCCTTCAGCTAGTTGTAGGCATGTAAAAAGACATTTTTTAAATAGTACTAAAGCAAAAACGACATGCTGTTCGCATCCCAGAGGGCCCGTTCATGGTTGTCCACAGCCTCCCTGGGCTCCCTTCTGGTTTTAGCTTCTTCAGAAGTGGAAAAAAAGAGGTTAATGTCAAGGTTCTCATGCCATCGTCTGCATTTCCAGGAACAAAATGTATGCCTGTCTTCAGTTTCTGTTACCGTTGCTTCTGGCATGTCTGAGATCAATCAGGAAAACATTTGATGTAGCAGAGTCACCAATGTAGTTATCACATCCTGAGGGCAGAGGGGAAGCAAGAAAGAGAAATAGAGAAATAGAGGATCACTGCANTGTCAAGGTTCTCATGCCATCGTCTGCATTTCCAGGAACAAAATGTATGCCTGTCTTCAGTTTCTGTTACCGTTGCTTCTGGCATGTCTGAGATCAATCAGGAAAACATTTGATGTAGCAGAGTCACCAATGTAGTTATCACATCCTGAGGGCAGAGGGGAAGCAAGAAAGAGAAATAGAGAAATAGAGGATCACTGCAATAGGCAGAGAGGAGTCTTTCAGAGTCACGAGGTCCACTTCTACATCCTCCCACATAAACAGGAGCAGGAAGCAGGAGAGATTTGGTAATCTGACTCTGAGTCACTCCTGTAAGGGAAGAATTTCTCGACTGTCCAATATTTAGAGAATGGCAGGACTATCATCCAAATAGAAGCCATCAGACCTCAATGCCTGAACCCTTATCTACTGAAGTTCTCATCACAATATCATAGTCCTGTCTGGGGTGTAATTGACTATGGTTTGAGGAGACAGAGGCCCTATAGTTCTAAGAGCTCTGTGCTTGACCCTGGTGAGTTAATACATCAGTTTCTTGACCACCTTATGGGTCCCTTTAGCTCATCTGCTAAGTCATCCCCCTGCCTGTAAATGTAGAAGAAGAAGACTCTCATTAGATGTTTGTGAGGAAACAGTACAGGACTTCCAACCTACATCCCATATCTTTAAAGCTGGTTAAGTTTCAGTTCTTTTTAAAAAGCTTCTTTTACAATTTTTTTTTCAATTTTTATTAGATATTTTTTTCTTTACATTTTAAATGCCATCCCAAAAGTCCCCTATACCCTCTCCCTACCCTGCTCCCCTCCCACCCACTCTCACTTCTTGGCCCTGGTGTTCCCCTGTATTGGGGCATATAAACTTTGCAAGACCAAGGGGCCTCTCTTCTCAATGATGGCCAACTAGGCCATAATCTGCTACATATGCAGCTAGAGACACGAGCTCTGGGGGTACTGGTTAGTTCATATTGTTGTTCCACCTATAGGGTTGCAGACCCCTTCAGCTCCTTGGGTACTTTCTCTAGCTCCTCCATTGGGGGCCCTGTGTTCCATTCAATAGATGACTGTGAGCATCCACTTCTGTATTTGCCAGGCACTGACAAAGCCTCACAGGAGATAGTTATATCAGGGTCCTTTCAGCAAAATCTTGCTGGCATTTGCAATGGTGTCTGGGTTTGGTAGCTGATTATGGGATGGATCCCCAGGTAAGGTAGTTTCTGGATGGTCCATCCTTTTGTCTTAGCTCCAAATTT